>OZ022263.1:94314189-94669189 GCA_963978885.1 Nemotelus pantherinus | reverse complement strand
TATATGAAAATATGAATTTTGGCCAAATCGATTTTAATACTAATGTTCTTCGAACATTCGTAAAACCTCAAACTGATTGAGAAACTTGATTGCTGAAACGCATCCACGTTGCGTGTTGATAAGGAAATTCCATATGAATATGCCTTTCAAAGGCTACGGATAGACCGGCGACTTACCTTTTCTGCCACATTTATATTTTAGGTGCGTTGCACTAAGAATTGCAATGTCTTCGAATACCTTCACTTCACTCGGCAGTCGCCCTCACTTCACCAACACTTCATTGATTTCGAAAACGACGTCCGCCAATATCGCGTAAACTACACAACTTTGTTAATTTGATTTAATGTGTGATCAGTACTAATGAGAAATTGACAAAACTCCACGCTGTTTTTTCACAGTCAGATGTCGGACAATCCAAAAACTTTTTCTATTTCCTAGTCACAAACTTACAGCATCCAACAAAAGTCCTCCCGTTACTTAACTCCAACCAGCTGACACATCCGTTCCTTCCACGATCGTTTTCTTATTTTCTTCCTTTGTTCGCAGCAAACAGCTGCGTTCCCCAGTCAATGACCGATTTTTTTCTCCGTCATCCGACTCACACGCCAAATTAATTGCCAAACGCCCACGAACCTGCTTGCATTTGCATGAGTTAAGATGGACAATTGCAAAACCGCCATGAAAAACAACTATTTAGTTTTCTCATCATCGTCAGCATCGAACCTACCATCGGCTGATCATCTGCAAGAGAAAAATGGCGGATGCGATGCACTTTTCCGGGCGAGTCATATTGCATGTGGCGACGGAAGCAAAGAAACTTTTCATGTTTTGGCATGAAGGGGAGATATACACCTAGGAGCCGGATAAAACGGTCATTTTTGTGAATTTTTTTTACGAAAACTATTTGAAATATCGGATTGGGAGTTTAATTATCTAAAAGTATACACATTCAAAAGTATGCTTAATTTTTTTTTTATTTAAAAATATAAAAAATATACAAGGATAATGTATGATCCTTGGAGCGCTGTAAAAAAAACAGCATTAACGGTACCCACTGGCATTTATTCAAAAATTATCTGAAGAAAAAAATGGAAAAAGATTATTAAATTAGATACTATAATCTAGTTCGTGTCATAGCCGATTTTGAAAATATCGATTAATGTCAAAATGGCGGACGTTTGAATATGAAGTGATTTTTTGACCAAAAATTACTGAATAAATCATTAAATTTGTCAACTAACATGGAATCATCGATACCAGGCCCATAGTGTAAGTCTTTTACTGTTTACGGAATATTCATGGCTTCTAAATTTTCTTGCCCACGCCGTATTCAACCTTCTTTCGTCTGTTCTTGCGCTTGCAGTTCGGCTTTCGCTATGCAAGTTTCGTCTTCTTGCGCTGCGTACAAGTGCGCTCCCGATCCGAACGATATTCTTAACACATTCATGACTTCCAGCGATGAGGTGAAACCATTGTTGAATGTACATGTTGCAAGATATACTGCAATGCTAACGATTTTGGCCCCGCTGTTCGTCATTTTTGGGGCTATTGTCCAAATAAGTTGGTTGCAGTTTTGGGTATATCGACCAACACAGCGTTCCAACAATTTTTCATTGCTGAGGTGTTCGTTTACTGGTTTGATGACATCTAACACCATTTTTGGCAATGCTCAATAATTGTGACGAACATTTTCCAGTTCTCCTTTAGCCTTTGCTCGTTGCAACTGGCACCACGATTCGGGGCCTTCGGGACAGAAATGTTGTTGAGGCTTGCTGTCTGTTGAGCCGTAATGGTAAAATGTAGCCCGTATCGCTTTTTTCATTTCATCTTTGGAGGCACAGTTTCTGCGAATAGCTAAGCCATAGTAAATCTTCAGTTTATCTATAAACTTTGCCCTCAATTTGTTTTTGCTGCTGATTCCAGGACTTTTTTCTTTCATTCGCGAAGAAGGGTTCACAATCGCTTTTGAACGTGACCCACTCATTCTTTTTTTGTAATTTCAATCTCGTTACCATACGGTTTCGCATTCACTAATCCCGTGTTCGTCTTAGAGTCACCATCCCCGGCGTAATTAGTGTACGTAACTCTATACTTTTCAGCAGATTGTGAAAACAATTCTTTCATGGCGTCTACTTCCATTTTACCTGCCGATCCATCATGATTGGCCTGGCAATTTCCATCGTCATTCGATTTCCATTCCTCACATTGCTCAGTATTTTCGAGTTTATTCCAATAGTTACATTTAGCACAATAAGAAGATTTTACAAGAATATCAAAAACTTTTCCTGTAAACTGTCCAATGAGAACCTCAACTCCCTACAATGAGGTAAAACCACGTTTTCGCCCCGTACTATCTCCAAAAACGGTTAGTTTGGTTATAAGCACTCGAATTTTGTTTTTATTTCCCGTTGTACTTCTTTTACAGCTTGTTTTAACACCAATTGAACAATACTTGAAGCAGCCTAATGAATGTCATCAACTATCGTATCATACTTCGTAAAACACGTTTGATTATATCGGCTGTAACTAGCTTATTTATAGAAATATTAACTGGGTGTTTTCACCAGATATTTTTGAGACCTGTATCTTCACGAAAATGCAATAAAAAATAAATCGATTTTGCCGACCATTCTAGGTGTATATCTCTCCTTAAATGGTCTTGCATAGTTTTTTAGTCTGAATTTGGCATCTTAATAAAGCGACTGTAAAATTAAAAGAAATTAATCGCCTTTCACTGAATATTAATTTTTTCCCCGTAAAACATGTGTTTGGTCATTAACTCATGCAAGCTGAGTTTTTTGTTGCATGAATGACTCACTCTAACATGCTACTCCGCATCGAAGCGGATTGGGTCGTGGCTAGCTTGCTCGCCTTATGGTTGCTTGGCTGTCGCCGCTGTGTCGCAGCAGAGCTCTATGGGATACTATCGCGATTTGAAATTACACAAATTTTTTCCTCCTACTTTTGAGGACTTAGCGTATGCACGGGGTCCAAAATTTCCAAAACATCAGAAACAAGCTAATAACACGATCAATTCTCATTATCTAGACTTAATTTTTCCATTATCTTGTTTCCCCAGAAATACAGTGGTACCTAAAAATTCACTAAAATTCACGCTGTCACTAAAAGGCTGTAATCAAAAACTTACAGAAACGAATATCGATTAAAAAAAATTTTTATGCACAAATGATACTAAAGTCATCAATTCGGTCCATTTCAACAATTGAGCAAAAATAGTATGTACATGCTTGCTCGAAAAAGGATCCAGATTCATCTACCCAAAAAATCGAGTCAAAATTGGTCACACCATCCTAGTGAGCAAGAAATTAAGCGAGTGTGTGCGAATATTGTTTGGATAGTCTTGGACATTTGATTAGACATTCGAACTTTTAGTAACTTAAAAGCATATGTAGTTTTGAAAACAAACTGTTTCATTTAACAAGCGCATAGAATCACGAGCCCATGAACTATGCTTCAGGAAAAACATACGAGGACGTTGACTAAGAAGAGTTCGTGGGTGTG
The DNA here is from genome assembly GCA_963978885.1 of Nemotelus pantherinus. Classification (NCBI taxonomy): domain Eukaryota; kingdom Metazoa; phylum Arthropoda; class Insecta; order Diptera; family Stratiomyidae; genus Nemotelus; species Nemotelus pantherinus. The sequence goes on along the minus strand of OZ022263.1, from coordinate 94,665,667 downwards.
ATTTGCATCCATCGATTCTGCATTAAATCGCGGATAAAGTTCGAGCTCAGGCCGTCTTGTTCCTATCGTCTTAAAACGACCCTGCAACATTGCCCCTACGCAATCAGGAGTTTAATCTTGGCGATGAATGCCGTTATATAAATTATTATATCACGGATACTTTGAGTGTCCCTGGAAATCGTCTAAGGTAATATACTATCAACATTTCTTCGAAGGTTGCATTAATTATTACAAGTACTCAATTGTATTGAATTAAGTACTCAATTGTATTGAATTATTGAACACAATGGTTTGGTCGAAAAATATAGAAAATTTGTTGTGTCAAGTTATGGGTATAACAGAAGGCATATTTGGCGTTTTCATTTCTAAGACTAAATTGTATTGTCAATCATTCATCACGTGTACTCACTAACAAAATACTTTAGTTTTATATATTGTTATTACATTTCATTACATGTCTTCAACTTAGTAGTTTTTCATGCGCAAATACAATTATTTGGTTCTGAACTTGAAATGCATGTTTGTCCAGTGCTCATGCAGGATCCATCGTATACTAGTGATCCTCGCGGACATCTCTGAACAACGACATCGGTACCATCTCTACATACCAGATAATATGGCGTAGTGTTTATATTGCAGCTAGAACTACTCATGCCTGGTGGTAATATAGGTACAACTGCGTATGATGAGGGTGACGGTGGGCATAGCTGTGGATTATGACAAGAAAGTCACAGATCAAAATTTACGTTTACAGCATAGTACTGTGTTCAATTTCACGTGAAAATTTCATACAAAATTTCACGTGAAATCTGTTTCGGCGAAAATTTAGCTTGAAAATAAGCAAGAGTTGTACTCAGTTTTTAGCATGAAAAGTTGCTTTGAAGTTGCTTTCGGTTTGAAAATATAGATGGCATTGATACATTTCTCCAATCATTTCACGCCAATTCAGTTTGTGCAGTTCATTCTTTCGAGCTAAAAAGTGACATTTGGTGTTTCAATTTGAAAACCGAAATGTGCAAATGTCTTTCCAATAAGAAAATCGATCGAAAATTGAAATTTTTGACATTTCATCCGTCAGAAATAAGCAGTGTCTCTACTTTTCTCCATAGCCAAAATTTTCGCTCGAAAGAATGTGCAGATAATGGAGACATGTCAAAATTTAGCTTCACGATTAGCTCAGTATCAGCCTTAATGATCAGTGAGAATACATACCGTTAACAAATCGGTGGGACTCATGCAACCTGAAGAGAGCGAGCCCAACGCTGGATAGAACTGTTCACCAGAAGGACATGATGATTGTTGCGCTGCTGTTATGGCGACGGGGGAAGACGGAGGAGGACCTGTTGAGCCAGGGGTAACCACTTGTTGTCCGCTACATTGGTAATAGTTTGACGAGTTATTGGGGTCACCAACATAGTAAGGCGTGTAGAGCTGGGGGCTATCAAATGAAGTGCAGGGCTAAAACGATACAAATAACGAAATCAGCCTCTCAATATTGGTACTAATAAATAAATGTGTAAATTTTGGATTTTTATTCAAAAATCATGGTCCTGGAAATTACTTACATTTAAGCAGAAATTTGAATCTTCGTTAAATATCAGACCATCTGGGCAAGTTCTCAATACTGCATTGCTACCTAAACATTGGTAGTATTGATTTGGGATGCTTTGGTCATTCCACATATCACCATCACCGTACAGTCCTCCACAGTCCTACAGAGATTATGAAAGAAAATACAAATAATAATAAAACGTAACAAATTACAAATTTTTCTCGCGAGTTATAACAGTATACACTCGCCGCGAAAATTGATAAATCAACCATTATTTTTTCTGAAATTAGGTACTTACCAAAGGTGGCCCGACAGGTTTGCTGCAGTTCTTCGTAGCTTCATCGAATTCATAGCCTTTTGGACATGGCTGAATGATGAATACGCCCATAACACAGACGAGATACCAATCTCTCACGTTTTTATCACATACTGGTATGCGCTCTCCAGGGCTGTAACCGTTGCCACATCCCTGTTGATAATTTCACAATGATATAAAAAAAATTAAGAACGCCTGATCTATTGGGATGTATTCGACCTGTTTTTGGAAATTAACCATTCTGATTGCCAAAATCATACTTACTCCTTCAGGTCCAACTGTTGGTTTTGAAATACAGTTCAATGTCATATTACTGAAGACCATTCCACTGGGACAGTATTGAGGCCAAAGTTTTCCAAATATGCATACCCAATATTTCGTTTCATTAACAGCGTCAGCAACGAATTCACCCTGTTTCACTGGCCCGCAGTTCTATTGAAAACCATCTAATTTGAGATTTTCATTCCTGTGGAAATACAAATTCTTACCAGCGCCGGTGGTGGTGGTGGTGGAGGAGGTGGTGGTCTAATCGGCGGCTTCGGTCTAAACTTGGTACAATAGCCCAATGATGGATTGAATAGTTGTCCGTTTGGACATAGTTGTAAGACCATTTCACCGTTGTAGCAAATGTAGTAGGCGTTTGGTGTACTAGCTGGTGCAAAACCACCATTGGGTACGCTTCCGCAAGCAATGTTTGCCATTTCACAGTATTTTTTGGTCGGATTGAATACCATTTTTAGTGGACAGTTTTGACTACGTAGGCGTCCTTGATAGCAAACATAGAATTTTGTATTATTGAAGTTGTCCGGATAAATTTCGTTCTCCACACAGCCATCCTAGGAGAAATTGCGGCAAAGGAGAAATAATTAGTTTGTTAAATGCTAAATGAAAAACATTGCCACATCTTTTGATGCTGAACGTGTTTGAAAGCTTTAAACAAAATAGACCATCCGGGAAAACTGTTCGTTTTGTGATTTATGGGACTATGATGGTTGCCCAGGTATCATTAAATTGCGAAAATAAAGCAACAATAAATATATAAAAAAGTCTAAATGACTCAATATATAATAAAGTCTAAATGACTGAATCAGCTGAAAATCAAATCGTTTGTTGAACCCATTTCTTGAAAGTCAGCGTTATCAAATAGAATGTTCAGTGCTGTAAAAATGACAATTGGGATGGAATCTTCAGTGAAAAGAAAAGTTCGAGAAAATCTTGGATTTAAAATAAATAAAATTGGCTTTCCTCGCTCAAATTATTTTCAATCAGTGCAATCAAGAGTAAAACACTGCAGAAAAATGGTGGCATGAGCCAATATCCAACCAAAATAGTATTTTATTAATCATGAAGTTCACTCATCGTTCAACAGTAAAAGGAATTTTAGTCGCAATTAATTTTTGAATTGTTTAAGTTTGAGCTATCGTCTTGACATAGCATGTTTCTTGTTTTAGTGACTCATTGACTGCCATTATTTGGAATACATAATCTTATTCAAATACTTACTGTAGTTGGTGAGCTTGGGGAAACCGTTGTTGGCTCTGTACTATTCCCTGTTGGCTCTGTACTATTCGTTATTGGTTCTGTAATATTTGCCGTTGGAACCGTTGTTGGTGTTGTTATATTTGGAGATGTTGGAGTTGTTGGCTCTGTTGTTGGAGTTGTTGGTTCTGTTATTGATGGATTCACGCAAGCTTTTTTGTCATGATCATAAACATAAGTTGGAGGCACACAGCTTATCAATTTCCATACACCGTTTTGGCATTCATAATACGTATGCTCATCGAATACATTAGGTAAACGATTTCCATCGGTACACTAAGGTTTTTGATGGCAACAAATAAAAATATGACATATTAGAGGTTTATTGCGAGAACAAAAAGCATGGCCCCAACATTTTTTTCATATCACCAAAATCATGAACGAAGTAGATCCAATTGATTCTGATCCGATTACGAATCAAAAGTGTTTGCCGATGAGTGAAAGCTAACACTATTTTATCCCTCTATACCACGAAAAAAATTGTTTCCGTAAATAAAACAAAAACTGACGAATTTCATATTGTTCCCGCCTTTTCTAGCAGATAGCGTTATTTATTATAACTGCGAATGGTAAGAAAAGGGTAAAAGAAAAAGAGAAGCATGGTGGTTAAGGTTTGTCATTTATCTAGTTTCGTTTAGTCAAAGCAAAGACAACACATTTTTTAGGCTCGCGAAGAATGGTGATTTTGACGTTGAAGATGCCAAGCACGTTTAAGGAGGCCAAAAAAATTGAAAACAAAGAATTATAGGCGTTTTTCTTACAAAATCTGTGTCGAATGCTTGAGAAAATCGCAAATTCATTAAAAGTGAAACAAGCGGCTGTTAATATTCGGTGAAAAACAGCCAAAATAATTCGGGAGCAAGATGTTGGAAGTTTGCTACCTATGAGTTGACATTAAGCCAACAGAAAAGAATAATTGCATCGTATTGTAATTGGTTATAATATTACACCTGCTGTATTCATCCGACATTGTCTCTTTCAACCACATCTTGCTCCAAACGATGTAGAACGATTTGGCTTGAAACCTCTTCCGTTCTTCGAAGGATATCAAAACTAGGATAAAAACAAAACACAATATTTTTTTTACGACTTGTAACATTTCCAAAGTTTTGAGATTTATTTTGGAGTTTGGAAAAGCTTAGATGTATGAGATATTTAAATTCTATTTTTGTGATCAGATGGACTTTCGATGTGTATGCAATACCAAAATAAGTACACGAATATCATGAAATAAAATTCTAAATCCAACTCGCGACGAACAATCATGTTTGACCCGCTCCATACATTAACCCGCTCTATACATTAACCCGCTATTTTGTCCCTCCTATATTGAAAACTAGCGCACCTAAACCGCTAGAAATACTAATGTTCGACGAACAGTAGAAAAATCCTGCAGATTTTGAGGGCATATTCTACCACACGTGCTCCAACCTGTTTCGAGTGCAAAATCACATTAATCTTAACAATGGATTTAAATTCAAAGGGTGGAAAGGATTTGAAGAATTTCAAAATTTACGAAAGCCAAACACGGCAAAACTTTGAAAGCAGCATTACATAATATAAACAAAGAAAATGCTTAGAGCTTGGAATACTTTACCAGCACTGCAACTAAAAGTCTCCTGCAATTGCCTCACGTCAAAATCAAATAACTCTATCGATTTCGATTTTATCCGATGATTTCGGCGAAAGTTATAGGGATAGAAAGATGTTTAGGGTCAAAGAACGAAAAATGTTTGGAACCAAAACATTTCTAGTACTTAAAAAGTTTAAACGTTGAAAACTTATTTTCATTGTAAATGTTCTCGATATGAATACTTAATGTAAGCATTTATTGGTACGAAAATAGCCAAAAACGCCTCGCGCTGGCACCACTTTGCTAGCAATAAAGCCAAAAATATATCACATCTGCCTCACATTGAAACCAACCTACTCTGCGAATCTCGTTTTGAAACTTAATATTTGTAGTTTATTATAGAGGACATTTGAACGATATTGTATTTCACATATAATGAGAAGCATCAATCTTTACAATGAACTAAAAATTACATCACTTTCCGAATATTTTATGTGTTTTATTTTTCAAGTTTACTTTTTCAAACATGAAATAGATAACCTAACATATATATATATATATATATATATATATATATATATATATATATATAATCTAAAATCTATATCTATATATATATATATATATATATATATATATATATATATATATATATATATATACAGGTATATATATATATATATATATATATATATATATATATATATACATATATATATATATATATATATATATATATATATATATATATTTATATATATATATATATATATATATATATATATATATATATATATATATTTATATATATATATATATATATATATATATATATATATAAATATATATATATATATATTTATATATATATATATATATATATATGTATATATGTATATATATGAATATATATATATATATATATATATATATATATATAAATATATATATATATATATATATATATATAGTTATATACATATATATATATATATATATATATATATATATATATATATAGTTATATATATATATATATATATATATATATATATATATATATATATATACATAGTTATATATATATATATATATATATATATATATATATATATATATATATATATATATATATATATATATATATATATATATATATATATATATATATATAAAGGCGAGCATTCCATACATGCAAAACAATCACAACTTGAAAATAAATGCGGTTATAGATTTTTCTTGAATTTCATTTTTACTTTTCAAATAAATGTCGGCTTTGCACTTGAATGCATCCTTTCGAAGGGTAAGTATAGGGAAAAAGTAAACACAAATAACTTGACTTCCAACTTACGCACACTCTGATACAAACACCTTGCGAAACTATTACACCTCGGTGTATACAAGTGGAGTGCGTAAAGCATCCCAATGGGAATCAGAGTAATGCATGCAAGCAGAATGCATGATTCATGAATTACTATCAATTCAAAGGTAATGCTTAAAAGCGAAAAAAACAATGAAAAAAAACTTGGGTAATGTATCCTAAATAAAGCGTCACAATTCAAAACAGTTTAAATTGTCAAATTGTTAAGTAAAATGTTTAGAATAGCAGTACATATGCACCCGGGTCATGCTGATATTAGCTCGACTGCCCGTCCAAGCAGCTGTACGCATTCCCCCTAGATGACGGGTAATGCTAAAATACGGGGCCGGGCTTTCCGAAAAGCTCTGTTCTATAAAACTACAAAGCTATTCTTACGGAATGTATGTTGAAGCATTATGTTTTCTTTTGAATAGCTCTTCGCATGATTATTTGGAGTGAAATTTGAAAAAAGTTTAAAGGAGCTATTTCGGCCGTAGTCTCAAGCATCTGTCTAAGCGATGGGGGCTACGTGAAAGTACTACCATGTGGATGATTTTCGCTTTGGCGTTCGTTTTAATGCAGAAAATTTGAGAGACAAATGCTGGTTGTAATATTAGGCCACACAAAATACAATTTAATTGATACTTACGGGGGAAAAGGATTGTTTTTATAATTTTATGTTTTGTAAGTATTCTGATAAATGATTCATTTTTTTGTGTACATATTTTGTATACAAATATGTATATTAAGCTAGGATTAAGATATCAACTGAGTGGCTCCACATTTTAGAAATTTGATTGAAAAAATGTGTTGCAACGTTTTTACTCCAAAAATGCACATACTTTTTTGGCTTATTATATTTTGGCGGCTGTCGATCTTAGGCGAAAGGGCCATGCATACCTTTGTATGCATATATATATATATATATATATATATATATATATATATATATATATATATATATATATAAATATATATATATATATATATATATATATATATATATATATATATATATATATATATATATATATAAAGTGTATGAGTGTGTAAGTAAACTAAGTAAATTAAACACTTTACTATATATATAGTAGAGTGTTAAATTTACTTAGTTTACTGTGCGAAATTCCACGAAATTTTACGTTTTTTCCGCAAAGTATCTAATCAGCTGCTCCGCTTTTATATGCACAATCTTAGATGAATAAATCCAGGTAAACGCTGGTGTGTGATTATTCTAGAAATTGCATTTCATGATTGGGATTTCCATAGGCAATAAAACCATTATCGATTTGTTTTGCTATACCTCCCTGGCTTCTATGAAACTCAAAATATTAGGGTATACCTAACCAGTTGCTCGCCAGTGTATATATACAAGGGTTGATCAATAAGTAATGATGATCGATTATTTCCAGTTCGCATAAAATTCCGAAAAAAAATGTTTACTACCACTACTCACTAAGGCCACGATTACAGGAAGGTACATTATTTGAATATAAACAGTCGAAGAGAGAATATCGAAATGGAGAAAAACGAAATAAGAGCTGTCATTAAGTACCTCTGTTTGAAAAAACTGTCTACCAGAGACATACACGGCGATATGCTGGAAACATTAGGGGACTCTGCTTCTCCATATTTCTCCGTTGCACGCTGGGCCAAGGAGTTTAAGCTGGGAAGAACAACCACTGAAAATGAGAACCGCGAAGGTCGTCCATCCACATCCCTCACTGAAGGCAAATTTCTATGAAATTTGTCTTAGACTAAGGTTCACCTACTGCGTGAATTTTGTTAAAATCTGGTGGCTAAATCGGAGGCTATAGGCCAAAAGCAGTTTTTTTTCTCAGCGATTTTTTCGAGAGTGCGGCCGAAGTATTATCTCTAACAAAATGAGGAGCTGATCATCGTTCGACCTACCGACTGTCAATAGGACTTTTGTAAGCCTTAAAAACAAAGTGAAATATCTGGGACTTATTGCTAGACTCCAAGCTTCTATGAATTGTGCGAATATAGAATTGTGCACTCTTTACAGCTATAACAGGGATATAAGAGCAGTTTGGGGGCTGTAACCTCGTATTGTTTCTTGGGTAGTATAGTGAAACCAAATCTGCTGCAATTATCAAGGTTGCTAATTTGAAAATGGTAGGGAAAGTACATAGGTTAGCATCTCAACGAAGGCTTACTTGGCGCTGTTTCATTAGCTTTCTACCGATCTACTTGCCTCGCAACATGCGAAGTGCGCAGTCGTAAGACTTACTTGTGGTATTTTTTGGCCTAGAACATATTGTATATTGGTGCAGGGCATGCATGTTTCAACAGACATCGATTATTCTACGCTCCAACTACCTCTGTCTGAGGAATATAAAACCAAGGTCCCAAGCAGACATGATTGCGCAAGGTGGTTATCCCTGGGAATAAATGTTGTGTAAATATATACCAATGGCTCCAAGCTGAACGACCTCAGCTGAATTTAACTTGAAGCTTTCGTTCTGCCTGCCGAACCACTGTAATGTCTTTGAGGCGGAAGTGTTAATAGTTCTCAAAGTGACCATTTCGTTCCTATGTAATCGGATATTTGGATTGATTAATTGGTTTTTTCCTAACAGCCAAGTGACTATATCGTCTCTGAAACTTGCACATCCTCGAAGCTAGCCCTTAAATGCTATACGTGTTTTAAAAAAATATCCAGCCGATAATGAAGCAATTTTGAATGCCAGGAGATAGAGACATAATGGAGAACTGTGAAACGGACCAACTTGCAAAGCCTGGTAAGTTATGTATGTGTATTTCCAAGATATATCTTTTTAATTTATTAAGAAAGGTCTAGAGTTTTTCGATTGGCATCATACCTACACATTCACTGACTATCAGGCAAAAGTACGTAAAGAACGTTGTGCATTCCTAGGGAGAAGAACCTCCCTGTACGATTGCTGGACAGTTATAAAGAGCTTTTGACATTGGTTGCATTAGCAAATTTTTTAGATTGAAGGAAGAGATCCCTGCGCAAAGCAGTGGCTATCTTAACTGCACATTGTTTATTCGGCAGATATGTGGCCCGGCTGGGTGCCCCTCAAAATTATTTTACTAGGAGCTGTAGATCCGATTAAGAAGATGAAGACCCCTCCATTAATGCCTAACCTTCACTGGAAGTAGGATGAAGTCTCTTGGCTCATACTTCTTCGCTTATCTTACCGAAATAGCCTCGGTGGACTTGAAGGGGAATACACAGTTCATCAAGGACTCGAGCTAGATCTTCATTTGAAAAAAAGTCAGCTTATACTGACGTCTATCCACTGTTTGAATTTCGTTATAATTTAATGATTGCATCGAAAGTAATAAGGTTGAGCGATTTCGCAAGATTGCAGTACTATCGCAGCTATCAGGCTTGGTTCTACTAATGAACAATACATGCCTTCATATGTTGGTTATGAGCTGAACGTTTTGTTGAAGCTTCAGCGTTGTTATGGGATATGAAGCTCTTAAAATAATAATTTGACTGTGTGAAAGAAGCATCAAATGTAGGAATTATTGGCATTTTTTCCCTAAAAAGCAGCAACATTTCAGGAGGGTCGTTGTTTTGAAGGTTTTTCGTTCACGTATCTGCCGTGTGCGTCTACAGTAATCGGGAATAACGCAAGAACATTTCTTGTGCCCCCCAAAATGCTCTGTAAATCTCGTAAATATTTAATATTTTGTGCTATAAGTTATGGCGATTCGGAGCACTTTAAACTTTCTAAACCTACTTTTAAATACTTTTTGAGGGCTAACATTTAGTGTTTGTTGCCGATACGCTTCTTGAGATCAGAACTGGTCCAAAGTAGGTTCAAAAGAGCGGACCAGGACCCAATATATTAACAAATTTAAGTTAAGTATAGTATATGGCCCTTAAAAATATATTCGACTTGTCTATCTTGTAATGTTTTGAATTCGAACTGTATGTTTGAACTGTAAATTGAAATAAAAATTCCAATCACAAAAAAAATCCTGGAGAATCTTTTTCAAAAATATTGGCCAAATGGGTTTTAAGATAGTAAAGCCGTTTTATTGCCAGAAATTTATTTTTTCGACTTACTGTTGGGCCTGATGGAACCGTTGGTTTAGATGGTGTCGTTGGTATTGTGGGTATTGTTGGCGTTGAGTCCTCACATTCGCATGTTTTACTACTTGGATCAAATACCGATCCATTGAAACATCTTACAATTTGCCAAGAACCATCTAAGCAGGCCTTGAACTCTCTTCGATCATCGGTTGCCTCAACGTCACCGTCTTTACATTCCTGTTATCGAAAATATGATTTCAGTGCACAACTTCCATCGTATATGACTAATATTTTTGGAATTTCCATGTCAATTTTGATTTTTGTACATTTCGAAGATTTCCAAAACTAGATGAATTGCCGAAATTGGGACTGTTTCTGATTGTTTTGCTTTGCACTTCAAAACATATTGATTTAGTTTTGAGTCGAAACTTTTTGAAGTCGATGAATTTTGTTATTTTCGAAATCTTTTTTCATTTTATTTTTATGAACTGAATTGCGATTTTTATCCGTAATAATTTGGGAAGGCAGTTTCCAAAGTTTCTGTTAAATACTTTGTATGAATCGGTGTAGGTCGTAAACGTCAAAAATATTTTATGTATTTCTCAATGACCTACCTCGGTGGAATTCCCGCTGCCACGCCAATCGATACATTTCTTTTCTACAAAGATCCAATTTTCCGGACAATGTTGAGGTATCCATTCACCATTCGAACAATTATAGTACATGGCTTCGTTGCCTATGTACGGCTTTGTTTCGCCATCTTTGCACTGTTTTATGGTAAAATTATGGGTTAGGGTAAAATTATGTGTTAAGTTATGTACATATGTATGTACTGGGGTAGGGTAAAATTATGTGTTAGACATTTCACTAAGCAACTACTCAAACTACAATTAAATACCAGATCTAAAATGCACTTTAGAAAAACTCAAAAAAACAGCTTTTGGACAATAAATTTGAATCGGTGTGCCTTTGCAGCATATGGCTGCAAAATGGAAATATCTATATTTTGTAATTTTGCTACTAATATGCTAAGAATTTTGTTGCAATCTTCGTGCCGAAAAGGGAAAAGCTGTTGTTTCATAAAAGTGGAAAACTGCAGTGTTTTTGAATAATTTTGTTTGAGTTCCGTTGATGCCGGTGCGCTAACAAAATGGATCCGTACTTACAGGCGTTTCTGGCGAACATGATACACATGAATTGTTCGATGGTCTGAATATTTCCCCTTGGTCACATGACTGTTCAATCCAGGTTTTGTTTTGACATTCGTAGTATTTGGTTGGATCCCAATAAGATGGTTTTTTATCGCCGTCTTTGCACTGGTATAAAATTATAGCTTATCAACTTATGTTCGAAAGGATTTTATCGCATACTGAGTATTTGTAGCAATTATATCAATACGAAAAGTTTGAGTTGTTGACAAATTTATCGAAAAAATTAGGCTCCAGACAGACATTTGGAGAAGTGGAATCTCGTTTTCGGGATCAAACTTTGCAACGTTAAGAGAAAATTATATTTTAGAACTTGAATTGGTTCACTTACTGCGCCCGCTGAGCCAGATCCTACACACGTTCCCGCTGTTTCGTTAAACGTTGTACCAGTAGAACACGATACTGTTGTCCATTCACCGTTAATGCATACCTTAAATTTCTTATCGTCATCTGGATATTTTTCAACGCTGCCTTCAGTACATTTCTGTGTTGCAAACGTATTGTACACAATAATTCTTAATCAATATATTTTTGAAATAAATTTGTGTTTTTTTTTATTTTCTTAAGTGTCCTATATGAAAAATAGTCGAACTGTTGATACGGACGGAAAATTATAAGGCAAATGTTGAAATATGTTTTGTATCATTTCGCCAAACTTTAATATTCGAGTAGTATGCCCTACAGTAAAATTTTGAATTTTGCATGACTGTTTTTACTCTGGACCTAGGCCATTGATCGTTGGCTAAACTTACATTATTGCAAGGTATACAACCGGTTACAGCTAGTGAGAAAACTTCACCCAAATTACAACTCTGTAGTTTCCATTCGCCGCCATCACACTTATAGTATTTCGTAGGATCATCTTCATGAGGTTTTACATCTCCGTTATGACACTTGTAAAAATTATAATATTCAATAGTAGCTTGAAAATTCATCAAGCGAATTTTAGATGAAATAAATTCAAACGTGTTTTCAATTGCATTAATTTTGTTTGGCTAGGATTGGAGACAGATTTTTTTTTCCGTATTTCGAATTATAAACCAAAATTGTTTCGACTTTTTTCGGGAAAAAATTATCTGATTGCCAAAAGATTGATAAATCTGTTTACATACATATAAGAGAGTATCTCATATAACATTTGTTGTCTATGGGCATGTTTACAGCAGACGCTTGATCCGCGGACTATACACCAAACTTGACCTAAATTATTTAGTCCACCTACTGTAAACAAACTGGCGATAGGTCAGTACACTATTTCAAGCGACCAGACCTAAAATAGGTCGTAGACTATATCGCTATAAACACACCCGACCTAAGCTTTGATTTATGCGCGACCATTAATAGTATATGTATTTTGAATATAAGCTCGCAACCCACTCGTTTGACTCAAAATCATTGAAATAAACATGTTTGAGAGATAAATGAAAAGATTGTTACCGTGTATGAACTAAGCTCAAACTAAATGACAGCTGTCACGAACAAACGGGGACTAAACTCAACCTCACCAAATTTTAGGTCAGGTCGATCACTAAGGACTTAATTCACTTAGTCCGTGCTATAGGTCAGGTCAGATTTGGTCCAACCGCTATAAACCCTACTTATGATTCGTCACTAAATTGTTTTTGATGCAAGTTTGCAATGTCGGAAGCTATATAAAACTTTGCCAGTCAATTTCAGTTTTTGTCAATTTGACCCCTGAAGTCTTACATTTTTGGCACTTTTGTGAAAAAGCTCAATTCTGCCAAAAATTAAAACAGTTTAAAATCTACTCATTTCTATAAAACTTTTTCGAGTTTCCAATTTTTCAGAATCTGTTCCCTCAATTTTTAATACTTTTTAGAGAGATATTTAGAGAATAAGATATTGTTAAACTACATCTGCTAAACGCTTTGAAATATCACGAATAGTTTGCCTATAGTTTTTCAATCATCCGCCATCGTCGGATGACACCATTCCTATAGCTCTTCGGCTTACCAACTGAACAAGTCGATCCAATTAACAGAAAACCTGCACGATCGCTTTTGGCCTCATGAGCAACATGAAAGCGAAATAACTCATCGCTAACTCTCAACTTTAGGTGATGGGGCCATCTGCATATGTATTTCATGGAAGCGGTATTTGGAATTTGACTAAAGGACTCGCTTTCAATAATTTATGCAGAAAGTCGAATTGACAATATCTTATCTGTTTTCACGATTACACTAGATCCGTAAGTCTCGTATTTTGGTCTATCCAGTCTGAAAAAATGATGGTGTGAAAATAATTCAACTTTGGCGGATCTGCAATTCTGGCAGGACATGCGGCTGTTATTAAATTCACAGATGTCTTGAACAACTAAGGAAGCAATTGTCCAGCTACAAAGCTATTTCAAAGCTGTAACTTATTTTAAATGAAATATCCAAAAATACCTCTTAGAAAACACTTCTATTTTTTCATGTAGCATACAACTTTTTTTTATCCCAAGTTTATCCCATTTGTCTTCGGGAAATTCTCAGATTGAATAGATCAGATTGATAGATAGATAGATGGTTCCGTTTCAAAAATGGGTCTTCTTGGAAAAAATGGTCCTCTAAAAAAGGATATTTTTGTAAAAACTGGATCTTATTGGAAAAAATGAACTCTCTTAGAAAAGTGGATCGTGTTGAAAACAAACCGTTCGGACGCAGTAAAAAACTTTGGTGAGATATTTTGTGAATGATCAAATACGAATATATAAAGCAAAAACTCGGGGTAGACTTTAGACATAGTCTATCTTGAAAATAAGTGGAATGAAGTGGAAATATACTGCAACGTTAGCAGTGTTTCAACTGTGCAAGAACATGCGATCAAATCGTGTCAACAGAAATGAAGCAAATGCAGAGAAACTGCCACTGGTTTTCGCAGAACTTTATGTTTTCCTCAAAAGATGTGGAAGAAGAATGAAAAGAAAATGTTATTGGACAAGTGAAATTTCAGATCGGAAGGGAATCGATACTGACAACTATCGGCCTCAAATTTAAGCGAAGAAACAAAGACGCATCTTAACAGCTTCTCTATATGTTCGGTGCAGTTCATCAAAATCAAATCTTTTACATGATTTTGGAGCAATCAACTCGCTAGTTTCTCAATTTAAATACTCGCTTATCGGTGGTGATTTGAATTCGAGACACCCTCAGTGGGTAGATTCTGTTATCAACGGAAATGGTAGGGTATTGCTCGATTGGCTATACCAAAGTAGTCCTTCTATTCCATTGCAAGTGGTTGCTCCTAACTCCCCGACTAGACCAAGTAGTAGCTCCATAATTGATTTTTTCCTCCTATCAGATGATCTGCTCAGCAGTATTGATCGCCCACATTACTGGACCAAGCCGGTATGTCTGATCACTTTACTGTGAGGCAAAAAATTCAATTCCGCTCCTATTTCAGCCTCATGAAGAGACCCCCAAAAACTGTAAGATCTTTCAAAAACACCGATTTGGGTACTTTTCATCGCGACATAGATATATTGGTAGGGAATCTTGATCTGTGCGAGAGCGAAAATTTGTCAAACCGTCAAGTTGATAGCCTGTTGTTTAGCGTCAACGACATCATAAGTTCTACTGTTGACAGAAATTCCACTTTGATCAAACTTGATAAGTATCAGGATCACGAACTACCGCCGGATATTGTTAAGCACATGAAGGTGAGGCATATTTGGCGTTGCAAGTTGAAGAGGATTTTTCATAGACATGGGAGCGATCACCCGCTGTACAAGTCACTCTTTTCGAATATCAAATATTTCAGCAAGCTTATTGCTGAAATGGTTGGTAAATTTCGCAGTGAGTGTCTTGCACAGCGGCTGGCTGCCATTCGGCCAGGCCCCGACATGTATAAGGAAATTAATCGGCTTTCTGGTAAAAATATCAACCGGGAGATAGCGGTAACGACTGGCAATGTTTCTGTGTGCAACCCTGATCTGCAGGTCGAATTGTTCGCAAAAACATTTTAATCGCAAATAAATGCTGTTCCGCCCAACTTCTCTGCATCTAAAAGCCAAAATGTACTCGTTAATAAAGTTAATTCGTTTCTCAATAGTCACAACGAGCCGCTGGTCACATTTTCATCCGAAAATCCATCGAATGATCCGCAACTTTCAAGTGACCAATTTCACTTGTCAATAGTGAATACTTGGTGCACTTGTTAGGAGGTATAATAAGTAAAAAGTAATCTGGGCATGATGGAGTGTCCAGTTTTATTGTTAAACATCTTCCAATCTCTATGCCCAGATAGCTTTCCATAATTTTCAATAATGACTTGACCAATGGTTACTTTCCCGACACATGAAAAATTGCTAAGATTGTTCCCATTCACAAAAAAGGCAAAAATAATGAGGCCAGCAATTTCCGCCCGATCTCTCTGCTTCCTAATTTGGGAAAGCTCTTTGAGAAGATTTGGTTGAAAATGATTTCCACCTACTGCGAGCTCGCTTATATTATTCCAGAATATCAATTTGGCTTTAGGCGTAAGCATGGGACCCAGCACGCTATCTCGTACTTGCACGATCAGATTGTGTCACAGCTGAATGAGCGACACACTTTGATGGTTGTTTGTGCCTTGGATATCGAGAAGGCCTTGGATAGTGTATGGCACGGAGGTCTTCTATACAAGTTGATCAAGTTGGGATTTCCAGAAATAGTAATACGACTCGCCGCAAGCTTCCTTAGCAACAGATAATTTTATGTTAGCATTATTGGAGCAAATTCACTCCGGGGACCAGTGACGTCAAGAGTGCCATAAGGTTCTGTCATTAGACCTGTTTTATACACTATTTTCACTGCTGACCTCCCTCTTGCAGCGGGCCATCTTCAAGCTAAAGTCCTACAATATGCAGATGACACGCTTTTATTTGCGTCGACCCAAGACCCGCTCAAAGCTGTCTGCAATAAGGCCAAAAAAGTCGCTGTCTTGTTCGGAACTTCTAGAATTACTCCTAGTCTTACATTGCGCTACCTTGGAGTAGATATGCGTGAATTCTTGAAATTTAACCCCTATGTTCGACACAGAATTAAAGAAGCCAGGTCCGCATTTCAGCGCATCAGACATCTTTTCGACAAAAAGATGGGCATGACGACAAAGGCTAAATCCATTTGCTACAAAACACTCATTCGGCCAATCCTGACATACGCATCCCCATCCTGGATTACCTGTTCCAAATCTGCCATGGCAGAAGCGGAGATGTTCGAACGGAGAATTTTGCGTTTCTGCACTGGCAGGCTTTACAACCCGGTAACTAAAAAGTGGCCGAGGAACTCTCTCCTATATCAGGAGACAGGTCTTGAGCCGCTTAAGGACCGGGTTCTAGAACTGACGACAAGGTTTTATGCACATACAGACGGACATGAAAACGGACTGATCCGGGTTATCGGACGTATAAGTGGCTCTAATGAGCCATTTATGCGTCCAGCGGAAATAGCAGGACAGCGGCGGCTCATGGACATACTGTTCAATGATGTTGGCATTCCGACGAATCGGAGAGGATAGTTAAGACCTAGGTTAAGTTAAGGTCTAAGTAGGCTAAGCTTATTGTATTTAGACTTAAACTAGATTTAGTTTAGTA
Organism: Nemotelus pantherinus; assembly: GCA_963978885.1. NCBI lineage: Eukaryota > Metazoa > Arthropoda > Insecta > Diptera > Stratiomyidae > Nemotelus > Nemotelus pantherinus. Next base: position 94,648,511 of record OZ022263.1, on the reverse strand, counting down.
AATTAAGTTAGTATTTAAGTACTATATTGCTACCTCAACCCCAGATATTGTACTACCTGGGTAATATTTAATAAGTGCAAATCCAAAAATAAATGAATGATAAAAATAAATTAAGGTAAAAATCCAATAAGAGCCAGCAGGCCAAAATAGGATAGCCTCTAAGTATAAAATGTTTTATGTTAAATACCTCTTTAGTTAAGTTATCTATGTACAATATAATGAATATAAAAAAAAGTATTATTAAAAAAAAAATTAAGCGAAGAAACATTCTGCTGACCCTTTCTTCTGCTGCCAGAACTAATACCATTGATAACTGAAAGACGATTGTCAGTTCACAACACTGTTTCACAGGTTTTGCATTTTGAAAAAGTCGGAAGAAGTATTGGAATATTTTAGGAGCTATCACGATTCCATTGCCATTTTGTACTGAAGAGGAAATAAGAAAATGAACAAAATATAGGAAACATACATGAGAAACAAATGGCAGCGGAACTTGTAGTGATTGATGGTGGTCATCTATTTTATAATATGTGTTAGGTTTCTGAGCTCAAGCTAAAAAAATTTGGAACTACTAGTTTTGATGTTGTAGTTTGTCAGGTTCGCTGTATGAGGTTACTGAATTAACAATAAGTACGCAGACTCTTGCCATTTATCTCAAATTATTTTCTCACTGGTATCACTGCACTTATTGGAGCCGTTGGGCAAGTAGCACATGAACTATTATAGCTGTAAAAAATTTCTCCAGGTGGACAGGATATTTCTCACCAAAATCCGTTTTCACATTGATAATACTCAGATTTGTCAAATACATTGGGTAGTTTATTTCCGTTTCGATGCTGAAAAAATGTGGTAATGCTAAGAAAGTATTATTCGGGTGGTTTTTTGGGCTCTTATGATGCATTGAGTTGGATGGTTTCGTCCAATGATCACCTAGCAATATAAAGATTTGGGGCTTAAAAACCTAGATCGATTCAATGTGCTACATATAATCGAACTGAAGTCGGATTTGACAGTGTTCAAAAAGGTTTTGAGTGATCAGTGTCAGCTAGTAGTGTGATGAGCTCGACTACTTAGTAATTCATAAAATAAGTAAAATTGTATTTGCAGATACCAGCGAGCTTGTTGGCGGTATCTTCAAATGATAGTATGTGAAACGCGAGTCACTAAAATTCGCGAGTAGAGTAAATGAAGCCCAGTTACCATATCTGTGAGCTGGAAAACAATAATGGACGGCAATAAAAAATATTCAACCAAATAATATTTTGAAATCGAAATATTAAATGCTAACAAATGTTTTTCGTTTTGTTCCAAAAAAATTAGTACCACAACAAACTCTATTGTATTGATTCAAACCTAGATTCGAACCAAAAATATCAGACTTCAATAGCCGTTGTTCTACTAGCTAGGCTAGTTGAGCTATACAGACCTGGGTGTTATATAGTCTACAATAGAGACTGCTGAGACTGTATGCATACGAGAAGGGACTATGTGTATAGTAGTGGAGACTATTTTCATGGCATTTTAAGCTTTATTTTAAATCTCAGTTTTAGTGGAGTGTGGCTAGGAAGATTCTTTCAAGTGTGATAATATGGCACTAGGAGCTATATTTTATAGTTCAGGTTGCTATTTACGTAATGTGTTCGACCAATAATGTTGCGCTATGTTACGTAGTAATACACACTGTGTAAACTTTTACAGTACACAATCTGAGAATTGAAGTGTCGCTATTCAATGTGTGCCTTATTTGTCTGAATTATCCACTTAAGGTTGGGTTAACTCAGAGGCTGGTGTATGTTTAAAATTGTACTAGAATGATGTTTGCAGTCTGTGCTCTACGCGCTTACTCAAACTTCTTTTACTCTAACACCGAAAGATGGCTTTGAAATGGCTTTCATTAGAACTTTGAATAATGCGTAGTTTTCAAGTTCCTGAAAGAAAGGTTCATGGCCCATGCACGGACCTCCAAATTCATTTTCCAACGCCAATTTAAGTCAATTATTATGCTTTCCCGCTCATTTGTAATTTGAAAAATGTTGGGCTTTCTGCTTGAAAAGACGACTTGATCATTAATATATGTATTATTAGCTGACTGGTGGATATTTGTGTTGAACTTACTTTTGGTGGAGGAATAACTGTAGGTGATGTTGGCACAGTAGGCGCAGTAATTACAGGTGGTGTTGCCGTCTCGGTTGTGCCACATCTGCATAGTTTCCTTACTCGATCAAAGATTTGACCTTCGTGGCATTTCTGATGAATGGCCGTACCGCATACACATACATAAAATGCAGTTGGATCACTATCATCAGGGAACCAGGTACCCTGCGTGACGGAGCAGTCAATCGTATATTGAGCTCGTCCTTTCGTGCCGCGTGTCGACAAATTGCCAATAGCTTCAATTATGCTAGCTGTTTCATCAGAGCTGTCAATTGGATCACAGAATACATTATCTTCCGGTTCGCAGCGAAACGTTTCAGTATTGTAAACGAAATCACGAAGGCAATGCCGTTCTTTACAATTTGATTTTTTACAATCGAAATAAGATCGACAACCATTGGCATAATTAGCGTATGTGTTGGTATTATGGTGATGAGAATGGTCCTGGAATATGTTTTTCAATATTTATACTTCACTGTTTTAGTTTATAGCAGAAAATTACTTACCTTTTTTGATGGTTCAGTATAGAAACCCAAATGATCACTAGAATCGTCTGAAGATTTCTGTCATGCACAGAAAAATATTTGATTATTTTAACGTAGCATAAAACTAGTTTCGAGTAAATATAACTAGTTTATAAACAATCATATCCAGGCTGCAATATCAATTACTTTGAATTGAAAACGTTAAAAAGTTACGTACATATCTGCTGGGCTAGTTTGATTACTTGCAGTAAAACATATGAAATAATTGTATCATACAATTTTCTTAGTGACTAGATGATTAGAACTAATCCACTTTCTTTCTTACAATGGAAACAAATTGTCTTACCATACACTTGTTATTTTCATCCTTCACGCACATGTGCTTCAGAGCATCGAATCGCTGTCCCTTGGCACATTTATGTAAACGAGCACGTCCTACACGACATGATATATAAGTGGAACAGTCATCGGGGTGATGATATCGTATATCGTGTTTATGCGTGCAATCCTGATAAAAATATTATTTGTGTTAAATTTCGAAAGTAGATACCAATAAAATGCAAAAATAAAATACAATCAAAATAATTCCTCCGTTTTCAATTAAATTTTTCGATCATTTATTTTTTAGGTCTTTTAGTTTTGAATCTACTATGAGCATCAAAAGTGAGTGCACACCTTCCAAATTTGTTTTTGAGCTTCAATAAAAAATAAAATACCGATTGAAAAATATTTCTTATTGAGGAATATTAAATCTTTATTCGTTTAAAACAATATACTAAAAAATCAGTTCCATATATTCACTAACAAAAAATTTACAGAGCAACAAAAACAAAAAGTCTATGAAATACGAGTCAAAAGTAAGTGCACACTTCATATAATAAAAATTCATATAACGATTTTAAGAAAAATTAGTATTTGGTTTGACTATCCTTTGCCTTTAAAACAGCTTTCAGTCTTCTAGGCATAGATTTTACTAATTTTCTGGTAAATTCTGATGGTATATTATCCCATTCTTCCTTACAAGCCTTTTTCAAACTTTCCTTGCTTGTGATTAGACGATGCCGAATTTTCCTATCGAAATAACCCCACAAATGCTCAATGGGGCTGAGGTCTGGGGATTGGGGGGGATGATCCAATACCTTGGGACTTCTATAAAGCAACCACAACCTTACTAAATAGGAAGTGTGCTTAGGATCGTTCTCTTGTTGGAAGATCCACGTCCTAGGCAATTCCAATTTCGCAACACTGTCAGCCATATTTCGCTGCAAAATATTGAGATAGCCTTGCTTATCTATTGTACTATCAATAAATTCAAGGTTTCCAACTCCCGATGCTGCCATACACCCCCAAACAATAACAGATCCTCCGCCATGCTTCACTGTGCCGGAAACATTTTTTTCATGGAACTCAATATTTTTAGTTCGCCAAAGTTTTTTATTTGTATGCCCGCCAAATATTTAAAATTTACTCTCATCAGAGAATAAAAGGTTTTTCTAAAAATTATAAGTACCTTTTTTATATGTTTTAGCATAATTTTTGCGTTTTTTCTTATTCGCTTTAGAAATAAAAAATTCCTTCGTCGTGCTCTGTCATATACCCCATGTTCATTCAATATTCTTCGAACGGTGGAGGCTGAAACGGATTGATTATGTGTCGCGGAATAGTTTTCAGCTATTTTTGCTGCACTTGAACGTGGATCACCGTGAACTTCTTTCATTATATACCTTATTTCTTTTCTATTTAATTTCCCTGGCCGTCCAAATCTTTTAAAATTGTCCGATATTTTGAATTTATTGTCTTTGTCAATAATTTTTTTAACTGCACTGTGTGGTCTTTTTACCATGTTTCAAATTTCCCGTAAACTTTAACCTTCACAATTCAAATTGACTATAATTTTTCGTGTTTATGGCTCAATTTCTTTCCTCATTTTCACACCTTTCTTCTAGTACGTTTTAAACCAAACTAACTCCTTCAAAAATGACTTTACCAAGAATTTTTGCGATTGCTGTTTCCTAGAAATCAAATTGAAGTTGTATTCCGTTATAGTTAAAGATCCGTGACTTTGTTTACAGCTAGAATCTAGCAACGTTTGAACAAGTGTGCACTTACTTTTGATTCATATTTTATTGACTTTTTGTTTTTGTTCCTCTGTAAATTTTGTGTTATATAATATATGGAATTGATATTTTTGTATAAAGTTTTTAACAAATAAAGGTTTGATATAACTCAATCAGAAATATTTTTCAATCGGTAATTTTTTTTTTATTGAAGCTCAAAATCAGATTTGAAAGGTGTGCACTCACTTTTGACGCTCACAGTATGTATCCAATTAGGGTTCAGTTAGTTTCATTCAATGAGAATTTCGTTTATATTGTTGAGTCAATACAGAAAATCGATAAAATCATTCTTAAAAATACTCACTATCATCGATTTGCGCTCAAAGTCTACATCGCAGCTTTTCACGTTTTCCGGCAAATCACAAATACCAAGTTTCCCATTGAATACCAGTCGATCGCCACAATATTGCTCGACAAGTTTTCCATTTTTACATGAGTAGTACGATGCACATTTCGTATTTTGATTTGGTCCAACGATGTAGCCATTTGATTTCGATTCGCATAACTGGAAAAGCAATTGAATTGAGTTTTAAGACAAAAGTTAGTTTACATGTTCAGATAATAGAATCGATAAACATTTAGCCGCTAGAACGACTTATTTTTAAAGAAAAGTAGAGGAAATGTGTAGATTTGAAATGTATTTTCTACCAAACGTGTTTTTTTCTAAATGTAATGCGAGCATTATTCAAAGCAACAGGAGCCAAACTTCCCAGTCTCCGCTACCAAAAATATATTACCGTTAAGACCAACCCAATTTTTGAATTTGTTTTTGAGCCGATGACTGCATGAAAAGTTATAGTCGGAGGAAGATTTTAAAGGTTTCGAAGTATAAAACCCTAGCGCATCAGAACCACTAGAAACACTAATGTTCGAAGAACAGTAGAGGATTTGTGCAGATTTTGAGAGTGTATTCTACCACTAGCAGCTTTTCCTACTTAAACTAATATACCCCAAATAAAAATAGACCCTAAGCCAATTTAATTTCGATGACTTCATCGAAAATTACAGCGATAGAAAGGTGTTTGGGGCTGCCATCCGAAAAATGTGCAGATCTTAGAAAATTTAAACATTGTTTACTTTAATAAAAACATCGATTTTTCCTTTCGAAGCTAGATATATTGAATTTTGTGACAAATATCGATATTTCGAGGGTAATCTGCCCTCTTCTTCAGTGTCTAATGGTCTAGGACCGATATACACTGAAGAAGAGGGCAGATTACCCTCGAAATATCAATATTTGTCACAAAATTAAATATATCTAGCTTCGAAAGGAAAAATCGGTTTTTATTAAAATATTTTTTTTACAAGCTACAACAAAATTGGTACACATTAAAAACAATTGTTTACTTATTTTTATTGCAAATGTTTGCGAAGAAAATACTTAAAGCAAGCATTTATTGGAACGAAAATAACAAAAAGGCCTAGTGCTGGCAGCCCTTTGATAGCACCGTAACAAAAAAATATGTCGCATCTGCCTCACGTTGAAGTCAGCCTGCTCTGTGAATTTTTTATTGATCCGATTACTGCATTGGAAGTTATTGGGATGCAAAGAAATTTAGGGTTACCATTCGCAAGAGTTTTCAAATTTTCTAGATCTTAATATTTGGTGTTTATTTTCACTATAAGATCACTACGATTTGAAAATTCTATGCTAAAATCGCTTACTAAAGGTATGCCAAAAATATACAAAAACAACCATAGCTGGTAACTCTATCATTGTTTCGAAATTAAATGTCTACTGAATATTGGCTATGATAAGTTTAATTTGCCGTTTGAATTTCGTTTTGATTCCTTGGCTGTACTGGAATCTATAGGGCAAAGAGCTTTATTTTCGTTAGGAATTTTCAAAATTTAAGACACCCAAATCACCATAGCTGGCAGCTCGAACCGAACTTTTCAACCAAATTTCTACCAAACGTGTGAATTTCGTTAAAATCGAATGACTGAGTCAGAATTTATAGCGATTTCCTAGCGATTTTTCACAATAGCACCACTGGCACAGAATTGTCCGCATTTCAAAATCACTTCTATCAGACTTGGTCCTACTTAAGGCCAATATATTCCGTAAATTTCAATTAATTCTGATTATCGCCCATTGTAAATTTTTTTTTGCTTTGCCTATGTAGACAAAGCATAAGATTTATATACGAGTGGCTCTGTCTTCAAGAAGCAACATTTTTTCAGGAGTTTTTGAAGTTTTTCACTTTCAGCGCCTGCCCTGGCTACAGGGTTGCCAACATACTCATTAAAAACTACACAACTTTGCAACTAACTAATACCAATACGTTCTGAAAGTTGTATAATGATTTAATAGCTCTGTCAAAAGCTATCGCAATTGAAAAATTTTCAAAATTTCCTGTTCTCTTTTTAGGCACATAGCGCACACATGGGGTTAAACAATTCCAAAACATTATCCGATTAATATTTGAAACACGTTCGAAATTTATGTCGTTACATTAGTTTTTGCAAAAATGATTTGTGGACGGAATAATAGGTATATTAAAAATACCACTTAAATGGCCGCCGGCACCAAAGGGTTTAAGATAATTAACATTTTTTGAGATTTGGATTCTGCATACACATCAATGTATTCTGAAAGTTTCAGCTAAATCAAATGGTGCGTTCCCGAGAAATAGTCGCTGAACTTTTTTGATGATATATATATATATATACATATATATATATATATATATATATGTATATATATATATATATATATAAAAATATATATATATATATATATATATATATATATATATATATATATATATATATATATATATATATATATATATATGTATGTATATATATATATATATATATATATATATATATATATATATATATATATATATGTATGTATATATATATATATATATATATATATATATATATATATATATATATATATATATATATATATATATATAAATATATATATATATATATATATATATATATGTATATGTATATATATTAGTTAACGCCACTCTCAAGCGACAAGTGCAACATCAACAATACGTGCCGAAGCAAGACTCCGCTCTACATCATGCAACACGATCATGCAATGCGGTGCGTTATTTTTCCATTACTTTTGTCGCCTGTGCGAAATTGCATTTTCCGAGTATTGTGTTTTAAAGTAAACTCTGCAAATTTTGTAATGCAATGCCTTTGAAATACTTTGAGCTAGAATTACATTTTCCGAGAATTGTGTATTAAAGTAAACTCTGCAAATTTTTTTATGCTATATAATTGAAATAGTATATAAAGCATATATGAAAACATGCATTTTTGGCCAAATCGATTTTAGTACTAATGTTCTTCGAACATTAGTTAAAATTGTTGAAACTTGAATTGAAAGGGATTGAATTTGTTGGCAACATTGATCCCGCATAGTTAATTGCTTTCAAACTTTTTGTTTTTTGTTTATTAATTCCTTAAAACTTTGAAATCTCAGTATGACACCATAGCCAAACCACTACTTCTTGAGAATTTGATCTACAGTGAGTAAAAAACTTGTTTTTAATGCCACTGTAATAATAAATGATGGTATTTTTGCACTTAACTAAAAGTTTTGCGTGTTTATTTTCAGAACAATATCGAAAAAACTGGGAACAAAATAAAATTCACAACATTAACGTAAAAATTTTCACTGATGATCCGAAATCAATTTTTAAATCGAAAATAGAAAAATAAAAAACCAGAAAGACAAGGAAAGGAATCTATTCAAGAAGCCAAAAGTCCTGGTGGCTTATTTATTATATACACAATAGAGAATAGGTAGACATCTTTTTCATTTTTCCATTTTCGATTTAAAAATTGATTTCGGATCATCAGTGAAAACTTTTACGTTAATATTATGAAATTTATTTCGTTTAGGCCACACTATGGGAGAAGTCGAACACCAAATATTAGGCTGGTTTTTTGCTCCTCTATCCAGCACAGAACAGAACAGACGCATTGGAAACTATAACACTCCTGTACCAGTGAATTCACTAGCGCAGAAAATCTATTATGATAGAAAAAAGAAAAGCTTATGAGAAGTTGTCTTTTTTGCCATGAGGTGGGTTTAGTTTTTACAAGGTTATGTTGAATGTTTTGGTAGTTAGGAAATCAGAAAAAGCCCTCATAATGCTAAGAAAGCTAAAAGAGGTGTTGTTCTATTTTCTATCGATTGTGGTAGTTTATACTCGTTATTTTCTGCCTTTATTTTCAGTTGTTTTGCTCTACCACATAGAAATATATAGAAATCTTAGCGAATGCACTGCTATTTTGTACTTGATCGTTGGTTTTGCGGGATTGTTCTATGCTGTTCTGTACCGAAGCGAAATAAAGCATCTATTGTCTGAAATGTGTTTCTTCTCTACCAAAAAAGTTGTGAACGGAAAACTCAATTGGAATTTAGGAAAGGTCTAGTTGAGAAGATAATCGAGAAGTACTATATGAAAAGCAAAACTAGTACACCTAGTCTTCAATCTGGGCCTTTGAGGCTGGTCGAAAGGCAATTCCCAAAACACATGCCTGGAACAGAAACCGAAAATTTTGTAGCAGAAATTGTAAAGCTGTCCTCTGTGTAGTTTCATGTTTTTTTATGTATCATAAAGAAACTAATTTCTAAGTGCTCGGTGGTTTCACTGGCACATTATATTTCAATTAGTGCTCTTTTTCAAAATGCCATGATTTTTCAATGACATAATTATGATTTACTGAAAAAATTAATGTCGAAACTTTTTGACCCTTTACCTAAGAAAAAAATCGGATCATAAGAAGCTGATTGCAGAAAACAAACTCAAAGATAGATGTTTTAGAGTGAAAAATTGCATAGAGTTCCATGAAAGTCATATTGATTCATTTCTGCAACTAAACGTGTCTCACTGCAACTTTTATTGAATATTTGGCTTGAACTTGCTAGAGACAATCAATGGGTATTTTCACACTTGTATTCTTGATGCACTCCTCAAACCGGTTTACTGGGCAAGAGACGGAAGAATCAAAGGGGAATTCTCTACTTTTTGTAGAGAATTCCCCTTGATTTTTCCGTCTCTTGCCTAGTAAACCGGTTTGAGGAGTGCATCAAGAATACAAGTGTGAAAAGGCCCAATATTTACGAGTTTGTAGTACATAGTTACTTACCTTTTCATCGAAATCCACATGAACAACATAATTGCTTCGCTGCCTGCTTTCACGCGATCCACATTGTACAGTTTGTGGCCAATCGCAAGATTGGGTCTTGTCGTTGAATATTAATGAGCCCTCACAAAATTTACGAACAGCTTTACCATTGCGGCATTCGTTATATGCCTTACAACCATATCTGATGTCTGCCTTAGTTTCAGTGCAGTCCTAATAAAATATAGACGAATTTGACTATAATTTTGAGAAAGTAGTTATAAAATGATGATTTTACTCACAACATCCATTTTCTTAGCATCTGCGTTGCATTTGACTGTTGCTTCGTCAATACATTTACGTGTCTTCCATTCGAATTTGGTTCCTTCTGAACACTGTGCTACTTTCGGGATGCCACTGCGGCAGTAGTAGAATGAGCGACAGTCGTCTGAAACATCAGGATAATATGGTCCATCAGAAAGACCATTGCAACTCTGAAAACAAATTAGGTGATGAAAATTTAAAAAAAAGCCTTCAAAATGGTTTATATTTATTTATTTACAATCACTAAACAAGGTTCATAAAATCAAATCAGTAAAATAAAACAACAATTAAACTAAATGTCAATCAAATTAATAAAAATTAATAAGTGTACAATCAAACAACCAAAAAAAAAAACAATTATTGTATTAAAACACAAACAGAAAATACAAACATAAAGTTATAAAAATCATAAAAGTAAATATGCAATACAGGTATATTACTTGGATGAGAGAACGGAGATGACTATGATGAGAGAGCTTTGATAAAGTTATTTTTAAAGGTTGTTGTTGTAGAAGATTCAGGTATTTATTCAGAACTAAGTGAACTCAAAGCTTGGTGTGCGGACCCTCGTCCGATCCTAGATTTGAACCAAGCACCGCACATACAAGCAGCGAGTGCTCCACCCACTATGCTACTCAAGCTTATGGGAAAGTACTCTACTGTTATGTAGATTGAAGCGGAGCTTTTCATCCAAGATGTCACCGAGTTCTAATATGTTGTCAAACCTACATATAATGAACGTTGCAATTTACGAGAGAAGCTTCTTGCGTGGCACTTAGCAATATTAAGAGGAAGCTTGTTCGCGGAACACCAATGGTCTACAGAGTTCAGTTTTTACTGAAAAAGCGGAAGGATCAGATGGTAACCTGATAACATGACAAAATTTGAGGTCGGCCGCATATATTAAATGAAGAATGTTAGATAAAAGCTACGACCTGTTAAAAAGTAGAGGGCCAAGATGACTTCCTTGAAGTACACGAGATTACAATTGAACTTTCTTAGAAATAAGACCTGGAAATTTCACGAATTGAAAGCGATCGTGAAGGTAGGACCCAACCCACTTTAGTAAAGATCCTGCAATTTCGAACTGCTGCAGTTAATGAAAAGGGAATGATCAACTCGGTCGAATGTTTTGCGATGCCTCTATAATTTCGAATAAATCCTCTATCACCACATTTATAAACTGGTGTGATATAAAAAGATCTGAGAATCAAGGAATGCAAACTGGGTTAAAAAAACGTTGTTAATGGTCAGCAAAAAAGTTACAGATCTCCTGTGGAGAAGAAGACAACACCGAATTTTCGGTGAAAATAGTTTGTTTTTCGCTTCATATTAACAAAATCAAAAAATTCTTTGAGGTTGCGGACTAGATTCTCGTCAGTAGTTTTAATCCATCTGTCATACGCTTCATGAAACTTACAATTAAATCATATTTTTCTTTAATCCGATGGCTAACGTCGTCTTGATTCTTCTTTAGTTTAATTGTATGGTTTCTCAGACGTCTAATGTGCCAAATAGATATTGGCCGAGCCCGAGTGTATGGACGGTCCAGACGAGCGACTTTGACAGGGCTCGCCAGCGCTCGTGCCACAACCGATCGGAATGGATTTTGAGCACGAGTCAAAGCGATTTCGAACGAGCTGTCAAATGCCGTCCACATGTTCGCGGGCTCGTCTGACTTCGGCTCGCCTGGTCTCGGCCAATATGTATTTGCCCCATAAGAGTATTGCCAAGCCAAGGTTCAGAGAGTTTATCGATTTTCCTTATCTTATGTACAAACTTTTCGAGCACGTCCAACACTCCTCAATCAAACAAGGCTACGTCATCATCAAGGGAATGAATGACCCATAAAAGCTTTTGTCCAATCGACATTGTTAAGGAAATTGTAAATGATATCATAATTAGTATTATGAAAATTATATACAATCGTATTATTGTTAGTTCTAATTATGATCCAATCTGGAGTGGAAAGTTCAATTGTAAAAGCGGAGTAGTGAATGCTATTAAAAATACATAGATTCTCTGAGTCATTAGTTGGGCTAACCACTACTTTGTCATAAATATTTGTAAAAATTAAGTCTAGTCTCAGCAAACCTGTTAAGTTTTAATTATAATGAATAAATTTGAATTTGAAAAAAAATTTAAGTCTAGTCAATTACCATTTTGGTTGGAAGTTAGAATAATCTGCTGCAAATTATGATTATATGACGTTTTCACAAGTTTAAAATCAAAAGACTCAAGTTGGTTTACTGGTACTAAACAATCATCAGATTCATCAGAAATAAAATGCGAATTTGGACAATTAAAATCACCCCAAAATATAATTTTATCCTAAGCACTATGAGAAGCCATAAAAGAATATATTTGCTCGAAGATATAATTGTACACTGATGCGAAATATCTATGTGGGACGTAAAATAAACCGAGGTTTTGTCATATAAAATATTCTGGATTAATTCATGCGACGCGAGGTTTACAAATTCACTAGGGTGATTGTTCTTAACAGCAAGCAAGACATCACCACCTCTTAACTGAGCAGTGAAAACATAGTCTCGGTTATTTCTAAAGATTATCTATCTACTGTCGAGGATATCTTCATTGACCTGGGAGTCATTTAACCATGCTGTGAAATGGCAAGATCAATGTTCATAGTAGAGGGGCGTCTCAAAACCATCGACATGTTAATATAATTTTAGTGCATACTAAACTGTGATAAATTATATCTTTTCCTGACAACTTTTGGGTTTTTTTTTGAGATATAACAAACTATCAGAATAACCAGGATGGTTGTTGAACATTCGAAGTAGCATGACACGAAAACTGCTGTAAAATTCAAATCTCTTAAATACTAAAGAACAGGATGAATTGGCCTGGAAATATCGATATCTGTCGAGAAATTGAAATATACCTGGTTTCTAAAGCAAAAATTGGTCTTTAAATAAACCTAAAGTAAGATGTTTCAAGGAGATGGAATTGAACTTGTAACGTGTTAGATAATATGATTAAAATAAATAAACCCTGTCGCAAAAGAACCGCTTCAAACACTAATGTTCGATGAACAGTAGAAAAATCGTACAGATTTTAAGTGCTGATTGTGCCTACTATCTTAGGTACAATACTGACAACGTGCCAAATGCTCTGAACCAAAGTGCTGTGGCAAACTCACGGACAGCGTTATCTTCGAAGTTAAAGTCTTTTAGGCTTTGGTTTTGAGAAGAGAGTTTATTCATGGCTAACAACTTCTTTCATACTTAAATTTAGGTTTCGTATAGTTTAACAAAAATGCAAAATCGTATTTGTTGAGATTGAACTGCAAAATCGTATTTATTCAGGTTAAACTGCAATTCTTACAAAAAACTGCTCACATGCATTTATGTTTGAGCTTCAATTGCAAGTAAAGTATCGAGTGTCATTATACTCATGGAAATTATGAAAAACTAGATAAGCTTATGTTGCAATGACTAGCAATTTGTGAAGAAGTGTCTTTGTTATGAAATTTAAATACAAGCATGTGAGTTGTCGGTACATTGAATGATTACGGGTAAATGTATGATTGTTTTGTTTACAAGAAGAGTAAACATTTAACATGATTATGTGAGCTTATGTTTGTGAAGATAAGTAAGTATATTATGACATTGAACTTGAATGAAATTAAGTGCTTATGATAACAATGAAATTAAATGAGTAATGAATTCTAGACAAGTTCATTTAAAGTCAAAGTCAAACCGTTGTCACTTATATTCATTATCGGTTGGTATTCTTACATAACTTTAAAAGCAGCATCTCGTCCTAACTTAAAGGAAGAAAATGCTCAGTGCTTGCAACACTTTACCAGCACTGCAACTAAAAGCCCACCACTGCTTCACATCAAAATCAACCAACCCTATGAATCTAGTTTTCTTCCAATGAGCTAATGAGTTGAACTGTTTGGGGCTGCCATCCCAAAAATTTCCAGAATTTGGAAAACTTAAACACTGGCTACTTATTTCCATTGTAGATGTTTATCACATGACAACTTAACATAAGCATTCATAGATACGAAAATAACAATATCAACTCATGCTGGCAACCTTTTCTTCAAAATATATTACATCTGTTTTACGTTGAAGCCAACATACCCGGCTAGTTTTGTGAACTGAACTGAAGCAAGAGATTGGATCTTGTATTTCTGATTTGTATATTCATTACTTTCTTAAGCCTAGTACGGTCATTCGGTAAAGAAAAATTGGGTCGAACTCTCCCTACTATAGCAATTAAATTATGGGCACAGATAAATTTAATAGAATTATCCACAACGATGCATGTATGGATTAAAATAAATGTGACGGCTGTCAATAAATATCTTATCAAGTGTGTTTTTCATGAAAATAAAGTTCATGTTTTCGCGATACAAGAAATATAGTGTTTAAAACTTTTAAGTTTACACACAAACTGGTGACCACTGCTTCATTCTAGCGAAATTTTAAGCTTTTACTCTCATTTTAATGCATTGAACATTTAAAAAAACCCTAGCGCATCAGAACCGCTAGAAACACTCATGTTCGAAGAACAGTAGAGGATTTGTACAGATTTAGAGTGTATTCTATCATTACTTACTTTTCCTACTTGAAACTAATACACCCTAAGTAATAAAAAAATCTAAACTTATTTTCATTTCGGTGACTTCATCGGTATTTACAGCGATAGAAAGGCGTTTGGGGTTGTCATCCCAAAAATGTGCAGGGCTTATTTATTTTCATTTATTTTCATCTTACTTATTTTCATTGCAAATGTTTGCGATGAAACTACTTAATGCAAGCATTTATTGGAACGAAAATAACAAAAAGGCCTAGTGCTGGCAGCCCTTTGCTAGCACCGTAGCAAAAAAATATGTCGCATCTGCCTTACATCAAAGTCAACCTGCTGTGCGAATTTCGTATTGACCCAATGACTGCATTGGAAGTTATAGGAATGCAAAGAAATTTAGGGTAACCATTCGCAAAAGTTTTCAAATTTTCTAGATCTTAATATTTGGTGTTTATTTTCACTATAAGATCGTTACGATTTGAAAATTCTATGATAAAATCGCTTACTAAAGCTATGCCCAAAAATACAAAAACGACCATAGCTGGCAACCCTATCATTATTTTGAAATTAAATTTCTACTGAATATTGCCTATAATAAGTTTTATTTTCCATTTGAATTTCGTTATGATTCAATGCCTGCACTGGAAGCTATAGGGCAAAGAGCTTTAATTTCCTCAGGAATTTTTTAAATTTAAGACACCAGCATTACCATAGCTGGCCGCTCCAGCCGAATTTTTCAACCAAATTTCTACCAAACGTGGCTCAAAGTAAGGTTCAGCTACTTTGTGAATTTCGTCAAAATCAAATGACTGAATCAGAATTTATAGGGCAAAAGCAGTTATTTTTCTTAGTGATTTTTCAAAATGGCACCACTGTCACAAAATTGCCCTCATGTCAAAATTACTTCTATCGGACTTGGGACTACTTAAGACCAATACATTCTGTAAATTTCCATTAATTCTGATTATTGGATCGTGAGTTTCCGTGAACAGAAGTTTTTGATGCTAAAAATATAGGTTAAGTGGGAAAAGGTTAATCGTGCCCGTTATAAAATTTCAAATTTTTTACTTTGGCTGTGTAGACAAAGCATAAGATTTATATATCAGTGGCTTTTGTTTCAAGAAACGACATTTTTTCCGGAGAGTCGAAGATTTGAAGGTTTTCACTTTCAGCGCCTGCCCTAGCTATAGGGTTGCCAACATGCTCATACAAATACACAAATTTACAACTAAATAATACCAATCTGTTCTGAAAGTTTCATAATGATTGAATAGCTCTGTCAAAAGTTATCGCAATTTAAAAATTTTTAAATTTTCCCGTTCTCTTTTTAGGCACCCAGCGCACACATGGGGTTAAAAAATTCCAAAACATTATCCGATTCACACGTAAAACACGTTCGAAATTTATTTTGTCAACTTTATTTTTGCAAATTATTTGTGTACGGAATAAAAGGTATATTAAAAATATCACTAAAATGGCCGCCGGCGCCAAATGGTTAAAGATAATTGACATTTAGTGAGACCTGGACCTATTCTGCATATACACCAATAAATCCTGAAAGTTTCAGCTCAATCGGATGGCGCGTTCTTGAGATTATCTCACTGAAATGTTTTTGATTATATATATATATATATATATATATATATATATATATATATATATATATATGTATATATATATATATATATATATATATATATATATATATATATATATATATATATATATATATATATATATATATATATATATGGAAATATGAATTTTTGGCCGAATCGATTTTAATACGAATGTTCTCCGAACATTAGTAATAACATTTTCGATACATTCTTTAAATTTCAAAAAGGTTGCGGAGGTGTACCAAGCTTAAAAGCATTGTGCATTCTATGAAAACACAACAAAGGCGAATCAGAATAGACTTCCGTACGTGCAATCAGATTAGAACCTGAACCGCTAGAAAACTAATTTTCGAAGAAATTGTCTTTGAGTGACCAAAAAATTTGGAAAGACGTATTAAACTTTTTTGTAGAATCATATCAACCATTCCTTATCCAAAGCAACAAAACTCAACTATAACACAAATGATGAAAATGTTCAGTGCTGGCAACACTTTCCCAACGAAGCAGCAATAAATTTACCTTAACAAGCTCATACTTAAATCAACTTATCCTTTGAATATCGTTCTCATCGGAGGATTTCATCGAAAGTTTTAGCGGTTAAACGTTGTTTGAGGCTGCCATCTGAAAAATGCTCAAAACTCGGAAAATTTAAAAATTGGTTTCTGATTTTTATTGCAAATGCTTTGCATATGAGAACGTAATTTGAAGCATCTGTTGGTGCAATAATTACGAAAATGGCTGATGCTGGCTACCCTGTGTCAGCAGCA
Organism: Nemotelus pantherinus; assembly: GCA_963978885.1. NCBI lineage: Eukaryota > Metazoa > Arthropoda > Insecta > Diptera > Stratiomyidae > Nemotelus > Nemotelus pantherinus. Next base: position 94,631,370 of record OZ022263.1, on the reverse strand, counting down.
AAACAAAAATATACCAAATTTGCTTCACGTTAAGTTAAACCCAACCAGTAAATTTCGTTTCGATTGAATCACTGCGCTGGAAGGTATACGGGTGAATAGAATTTTAGGGTTACCACCCTCAAAACTTTTCAAATTTTTAAAACGTTAATATTTTTTGTTAATTTTCATTGCAGGATCATTCTCAATTGCAAATCTAATGACGTAATCGCTCAGTAAAGAAATCAAACAAAATTACAAAAATTACAAAAATGGTCATAGCTGGCAGCCCTTTCATGATTTTTGTACGAAATTCCTACGACATTTACTTCACATTAATTTCCATTTACTGCATGAACTTCGTTTTGATTTCTGCACTGGACCGGAAACTATAGGGAAAAAAGCTTTATTTTGCTGAGCAAATTTGCAAGATTTATGAGACAAAAATCACCATAGCTGGCAGCCCTATTCTAATTTTTCAATGAAATTTTTACCAAATGTTACATAGAGTAAGATTCAAGTACTGTGTGAGTTTTGTTAAAATTTGATGGCTGAATCGGAAGTTATAGGCCAAAAAGCTGTTTTTTTTCTCAGTGATTTTTCAAGATGGTACCACTGCCACAGCGTTGCCCACATTTCAAAATGACTTCTATCAAACCTGGTCCTAGCTAATACCAACATTTCCTGTGAATTTCATTATGAGCGGATAATCCGGTCGTCAGTTCTCGTGAACAGAACTTTCGAGTGCTGAAAATAGAGGTAATTTGGTGATGGGTTGCCGTTCTTGTGCAAATCGGAATTTTCAAAATTTCAATTTGACATGATGGACAAAGGTCAAGATTTATCAATGATTTGAAATTTTTCCCAAAAATCAAAAAATTTTCAGGAGGGTCAGTGATTTGAAGGATTTTTTGCAGGAGCCTGCCGCAGCTACAGGGTTACCCGTGCAACCTTGAAAACCCATATATGCTAAGTCCTAGTCAACATTAATACGTTTTGCAATTTTCACGGTGATCCGATGTTTTGATCACAAGTAATGATAAATCAAAATTTGAAAAAAAATCCTTGCCAACTTGCCTACCTCAAAATTCACTAAAACGCTCGCCGCCGCCAAAAGGTTTGGGATATCTGAATTTGAGAAAGTCGTGGACCTACCTACTATATACATCTACGTTCTCCGAAAGTTTCAGCTCAATCGACTCGGCCACTCCAGAGATTATCTCGGAAAATCATTTTGCTGATATATATATATATATATATATATATATATATATATATATATACATATATATATATATATACATATATATATAAATATATATATATATATATATATATATATATATATATATATATATATATATATATATATATATATATATATATATATATATATATATATATATAAAGATATATGAATTTTCGGCGAAACGAGTTTAATACTAATGTTCTTCGAACATTAGTAAAAACCTTTGATGATCCACTATTACGACTAGATTCACGTCTGATTATCTAGGAACCAAGATCTGCCCAAAAAAATACCTTAGCGCAGTTTGAACAGAAAACGCTCATCGAGGAATTATCTACGCGATTCCAACGAAGACATGCGAAGAATGGAAAGACAAGAAGAATAAGTACAATATGAGATGCTGAATTTATAAGCAACGAGCGATTGAACCTACGCTGAACTGATTAAATTGCATTAGATAAATATTGAAGCCGAGAAGACAAGATTTGGCACACACATTCCTAAATACTGCATTCTTAGGAGACAAATAAATGAACACAGGTGGAGATGTCGGAAAACATAAACGAAGAACGCCAGACAAATCCACCAATCCTTGAAGCCCTGGCCGTGATATTCATGACATGAACATAACATTTCAATTAAGAATCAGACACTATGCCAAGATTTTTACAATATTGGACAACTTATAGGGAAACACCAGACAAGAAATAAGAGAAAACATGTGGAACATTTTAGCATGAGAATGATATCTGGGGACTATTCAAAATATTTAGTGGTAAGAAATTGTTTTGGTACCAGTGATTAAGGGCAAACAAATCAGCTTGAAATTGGCGATAATCGTCCGCAGACTTTATTGCCCTGTATAATTTTAGGCCATCCGGATATATAAGACTGGAGGAGTTGATAACAGAAGAATGGTCATTGACAAAATAAAATAAAAAGTAAGGGACTTAGGATAGATTCTTGACGAACTCCGGAAGTGGGATAAATAGTAGAAGAAATAGAATCGTTTAAATTGACTCTGCAAGGACGACTATAAAGATAGGAAGAAAACCAGGAAATGGGCGGATCAAAATTACCAAACCCACTAAGTTTATTGATGTTATGGTTCACGGCATCAAAAGCTTTGTAAAAGTCCGTATAAATTACATCAATTTGACGTTGGTAATCGAAGGCAGAAGCGACAAAATTTATGAACACCATAAGATTGATCGTAGTAGAGCGGCTTTTGACGAAACCGTGCTGTTCAGGAGCAACTAAGGGTTGTAAAAACGAATAAACTTTATTATAGGGAAGTCGGGTAAGTAGTTTACTAAAACAGCAGAAGAGGGATATAGGACGACAATAGGAATTGACCGATTGATGAATAAATTTGAGTATTGGGAAAATATTGACGGATTTCCATAAAGAAGGGAATACACTAGATGCAAGCAGTGGCGAAGCGTCCAGTCATCGGTAGATGCGCCGATGACCAAGCGACAATTGTTGCTTTCCACCATACACTTCTTTTACTACTTGCCATCACAGCACACATTCAACGCAGTCATCGGAAAATCAAACGCATCGATTTTCAACAAACATCGGAGGCTAAAGACAAGTGGAACATATCACGAAAAACTTACGCATTCGAGCTCGCTAATTTTCGTTGAGGAGCTTTTCGTATTGTTTGCACCCACATTAAGTCTTTGCCGCGGACAAGTCATCGGCAAATTCGGCGCATCGATTCGCTTCGAAGTGTGAAAGCAAGAAGTTGAACTCAGAAACAGCCGTATTATTCATATTTCCTATTATGCCACCCATTTGCCTTTTCATGAGTGTTTATGATGATCAACTCATCGGGAAGTTTAGCGCATCGGTCAAAGTAGGATACGTTACGCGAACAGGGGTAGATGAAAAATCAGATTATCGTTCCTACGCCGTTTCTTCTTTGTTTTCTCCAATCCTGCAAATGATACTATCCGAGTGTGGGGAAAAGCATTCTGCCCTACTGAGCATGAACCTTCTATCTACATTTTAGTAACTTTCGAGATATTAAATGATTTCTGTTTTTATTTGTGTTGGAAATATATGGAGAGTGCATTTTTCAACTTTGATTTTAACATACTTCCACAAAAGATAGGTTTTTCAAATTTTGTAGAAAGATGTAATCGAATCCGGTGTTAACTCAAAAATGAGAAAAATGCAAATAGAACGTTTATGCTTGGTAGGGAAGTGTATTAATGGACTAATTCAGCCATCTTTTGTATCCATTCGGGAGTAAGCATACAAAAATACATTGCTAGACTTTACAATCAAAATAGAAATGAACTAGGAATATAGCTGAAATGTTGTTATCCCTAACTTGAAATACAGAGATTCTGGTTCACTACTTTTCCCGTTGGGTTTCCCATCGCTACCCAAATCGAATCCATTCCAGTAATGTGCCAAATAGATATTGGCCGAGCCCAGGCGAGCCGAGTGTGTGGACGGTCCAGACAAGCGACTTTGACAGGTGTCAGAGGCGCTCGTCCGCTTTCCGATCGGAATGGGTTTTGGGCACGAGCCAAGGCGATTCGTGACGAGCTGTCAAATGCCGTCCACATGTTGGCGGCCTCGTCTGACTTCGGCTCGCCTGGTCTCGGCCAATATCTATTTGCTACATAACGATTGAAAATTATCGTTATTTTACTTGTGACCTTTGCTTGTGACCATTGTTCTTCAATATTCGCAGTTTTTTTTCGTAAGTGAATTTGGTAAAAATAATAGGTACAAGTGTATAAAAAACTCGCTGGAAGGGATTTTTTTTATTCTGATGGATTTATAGATAAAACACTAAATTAATTAATTCGTAGATTGCTTATGATAAATTTTCTATGTAACGACAAATTAAAGAAAAAACTGATTTACTTGTTTATCTGCATTTAATCGCTTCGCAATGCAGTTTATTTGGAATTTTCGGTACAATATATAGAAATACCTATAAATTTTGTCTTATCAAAACAAAGTTTTTGTATTCGATTGCTGCACTTGTGGTTCATATAAGTGAATAAATTTCAGATTTTAATAGTTCAGTTGCTTGTTCTAGTGGTTGAGTGTTTAAAATCAGTTTCGATTGTGTTTCTAAAAACAACATATGGAATCTGTACAGGAAATTTGTTTTTATTTAAAAACAAAACATTTTGGTTCATTTTCGTTCCAGGAAAAACGAATAGCCGTTGAAAATGGTCGCCCTTGTCCTCCACTTCCAAAACTATTTTCAAATGTGTCTGAGAGGGGGGAAACGTATATGGGTCATTTTACAGTTTCAAACTATGAAGCTTATGAATGGTTGAGTGGTAGTCTGAAAGTAGGAACATTTTTCTGTTGGCCTTGCATTTTGTATGGCAAAACCACAACCAAAAACTTATGGGTAACTTCCGGATTTTCCAATTTGAGTAGGCTTACAAAATCGGCAAGAGCTCATGAGAAATCTGAAAGCCATCTTCAGTCTGCGATAGCTCTTGATAACTTTGGGAAGCAAAGAGTAGATGAGGGACTCGTAAACTCACTGATGATCAGCAATACGTTCCATTGAAAGTTATAGAATACTAATAATTAATTTCTTTGCTAATATAGTAGAAAATAATGATGGTATATGGAGTGGAATTGATAAGTACACAGCAACAAAATTCATATTATTTTTGGAAAATTTCGAAACAATATTTCTACTGAATGTATTTGCTCCTTTGTTCCGAAAAACTGATGTCATTTTTAATATTTTGCAAAGTGATAATATTGACATCACAACATGTCTAAATGTAGTTAAACATTTTCCCCGGAATTTGAAAGGAAGTAGATTGGGCTTGCAGCATTGTGTAAACTGCGAACAAAAAGTTGTTGAAGCGCGTTTCGCAGAAAATGAAAGCTGTGCATATCGCCAAAAAGTTGGCTTCGAGAAAGAATGACAAACAGTTCTTCACGAAAACAATTAGATTATGAAGGATTAAAACAGAAATATAGGGTTTTATACTTCTCTATTGTAGATAATTTAAGCGGCCATATATCTGCGCGTTTTTCTTCAATTGATAAACTTAAATTTTTTGAGCTTTTGAATCCAAAACATTCACATAATATTAAAATTTACATCAATTTGCGGAGAATCTAGTGCATTAAAGAACGAGCTTTAAGTTGTTTACGGAACGGATATTTTTAAAGAAAAGTCTCCATGACAAGTGATAAGCTTTTTATTTCAACAAATTTTGAAAAATGCTTTTAAGAAACCTTTTGTTTAGTCAAACTTATTTGCACTATACTATCTACAATTGCATCCGTTGAAATATTTTTCTCTGCTTTCAAACGAATTCACACTTTTAAAAGATCTACACAGGGAGAAGAAAGATTAAGCAATCTTTCGCATATTTCGATTGAAAAAGAACTTCTTGAGTCTATTAGGAAGAAAAATAGCTTCTGTACTCTAGTAATAGAGAAATTTGCCGCCAAGTCAAGAAGGGTGGAATTTTTATTTAAATAGCTTGCTGGTTGCTTATGCATATAACAAACAGTTTTCCATTGAAGAATAACTTTTTGCTGCATTATGTACACTCTAAAAAGTGGGTCTATAATTAATGCTTTGATAGTAGGAAATATATTCATTTTTTCGTTTAAAATAACGAATCACAAATTTTTTTACCCATTCGATGTGCATTTTTTTGCTTTTACATCATATCAGCTGAATAATACACAGCTTTTTGTAAATAGAAGCAAAAAGAGTGTAAATTTACTAGTTTGCTATTTACCTTTGCGCCAAGGCCATAAAATTGCACCATTTTTTTAGGGTAAAATTACACAATTTGATCGTAAAAAATATTCTTTTTACGCACTTTTGTAAATTTACATCTTTAATAGTAGGAAACCAGTTTCCTACTTATAAGGGTAAAATTCAACCAAAATTTTTTTGAGTGTATATGTGAAGTCACAATGACGTTTTAATTTTGCTCACTAAATTAAATAAATACTCATGAAACTACATCAAATTTTCTATTTCCAGTTAAGAGGAAGCTTAAGCAGTTTGTGATGGCAAATTTTGAAAGAAAAATTATTTTTTCGTAATTTGATTTTAACATACTTCAACAGCAGATAGGTTTTTCAAATTTTGTAGAATGATGTAATGGAGTGCGTAGTTTCCGAACCTGGTATTAACTCAAAAATGAGAAAAATGCAGATAGAACGTTTATGCTTAGTAGGGTAGTATACATGTATATTTATATTATATGAATTATAGAACGAAAAACTTGACCGAATAAATATGAAAACCAATAAGTTTTAATATAACGTTTTTTTTTTATATAAATTTGTGTATATTTTTTTACATGGGATATAAATCAAAGCACTCAAGCGATGACTAAGTGAATCACTCTCGCCTCGCCCCTGGATGCAAGGCTAATAAAGGATACCTTTAGAACACAGAGCACGGATCAGAGAGATTTGACAAGCACATTACGAATACCATCAGTTCCGGAACTAGCATTAGAATCAAAGGTTTCAACTTCCAAAGGATTGGTACTAAATACGGAAAAATGGGGAGAGGAACAGGAGAAAACAGAAGATAAAGATATATTTTGTGTTTATTTTGAAATGAGGAGGAAACAAGGAGGAAATCAAATAAATCGCAAAAGCCCTGACAGGCTGCCTCCACTGCCTCCACTCCACTCCCATTGCATGAAATTTGAAATTGCCAGTGGAGGCAGCCTATGGTATGCAGTATTTTATGGTATGCCATAAATGGCAGGCAATATGGTATGCAATTTGCTCGGCAATCTGCCTTGCAATATTTTGACAGCTCTTGGTTTCAAAATGGCGCTGAACCATGGGAATGCTTTATTTCTTATAAGAAGATGTAGGTATTTTGAATTTAAAGGGATTTTTAGATGTCGTTGAGCAATGAAATGGTGGGAAATTGCGAAAAAATCGAATTTGCATTTCAAATAACTCCTTAAGAGCATTTGACGCTCAGATACAGCGCACGTCCTTCCCGCTCAGAGGAATTTTCGAAATGAAATTGCATGCCATGAAATTCCCCACGTACAGATGGCATACCATAAATTTGACAGTCGTTGCAATCGGAAATTGCAGAGAAAATTGCTAATCGAGTCCCGGTGTGAGGATTGGAAGCAACAACGTTACCAAGATACATAGAATTAGGAGCTGAAGAATCGGACTTGAGGGAACGGATCAATGAGTGAACCCATCTTCTTCAGCTTTTCACAAGCTTTTTTCTTAGCTTTTGGAGCATCAGACACTTTCAATGTGAACCAAGACACATCATTAGGTTTCCGAATACGTTTGATGGGATCAAAGCGAAAGATAAGTTTCGAACTGAAATCGTAGAATATGGACAATGAACAATCTTCATCCAAACCTTTGAAAAATGGATACCAATTGCTAACACAGATTTCAGTGGACATTTCTTCATAGTCAGCTTTATAGAAGCTATAACGCTGGATAGAAAAACTTTAATTTCTTGCCTGGAAGTTAAGGTCAACATCAACCAGAAGTGGAGGGTGACAAAGATCAGGTTGCACATATAAAAAAGGAATAGGAGAGAAAGTAAGGGAATTTAATGGAATGTTAGAAAAAACTAAATCAAGGATTTTGTTGTTGGTATTGCGAAGGTTGTAAAAAACGTTTCTATGTGGCGACAGACGAATCACAAGAGATATAAATGCAACATAAATATAAAAAAGGGATTTAAATACAAACATCAATGCTTTGACTGAAATGTGGCACATATGAAAAAGATAACTTCTTTTCCCCTATTCCGAATTCTGCATTTCATCAAGAGATATGTGAAACATTCGAGACTGGGGCATGAGTACAATGGGTTTTAATGGTTCGAGTGTTTAAAGGTGCCAAGCATCTCTTCCCCACCCCTAACCACATACACGCAAATTTTTTACGTCGTTAACACGGCTTTGTAATAGAAAAAATTACCAACTACAAAATTTGTTTCGAAAAGTTGAAGTTTAGTTAGCATTAAAACAATGATCTTTCTTCATGTGTGCAACAATTTATCAGATAGTATGAAAAAGTCAATGATAGTCGTAAAGTCGTAAAAAACATCCTATATGACCCAACATTTGTTGAAGGACTGGTTTGTTTTTTAACAAAAACAAATTACAAATTGTTTTAATTGTTTTACTTCATTTATCCTTGAAAAATGGTGGAATTATTTTCAAGGAATTTAAGTGTTCATATAGGCACGCAAATTAAAATTATGAAATACCAGCTGAAAAAATAAGACATGAATTCATAGATTCATTGAAAATAGTTGAACATATGTGCTTGTCTTTAAAATTTATGCAAAAATATTAATAACTCGTTACATTGTGCTCTAAAATCGAATCAACCTGATTTACATGTAATTATATACATCTGAGTTTTGCTTAACATGGTTTCCATACACCTCGGTACGAATTAATCTGGTTCGCACAAATGGTAAATTTTTACAGTGCGGTTGTCTTATGATGCAGTATAAATGAATCGCGTTCTAGAGGAATTGATTGTATTCATAGCGCAGAAGCATTGTAGAAGACACTAAAGAATGAAAACTAACCACATCGGTCACCATATTCCACCAAAATGGTTTCACACTGTGACACGTTGACCTAATAAACTAAACTGTATTTGTCAGTGCAACGTTTCAATAGAGCGAAAGATATCCAGTGAATCGTATCAATATACGGAAATGTTTCGCACAAGTTTATTGAAAAATTTCCAAACTGTCTGCAATGTTGATAGCTTTTCGCATTTGAATTATTGTTTCATAATGTGCTTGCCTACTGTGAGCCAAATACTAAGTGTTAAATCTAATAAAATTTTCACGCCACTTACCATAACATTTTGTACGAGCTTATTTGTGGTAGGTGTGCAAAATCCTCTTGGGTAGTCACACTTCAATAGTAACGGATTGAATTCCAAATTTTCTGGACATTGTTGCTCCTTAATTTGCTGATTATCATCACAGACGTAATATTTACGACAATCGTGGTCATGAATGAGATTTGGTGAATAGTTTTCGGTTCTTTGAAGACATCGTGGATCAGCAGCTAGAACAGCGGTTACAACTAGGACCGCGAACAGGAGTACTGAAATTATTATAAAAATATACGTTTAATGGGGAAGGGCATGTTTTGATTTTAGGTAAATGGATTAAGTGAGCTCTTTTTTGGATAAGATTTTTATCCTGCTATGAGTGTTTTCTTTCAACATAGATATGCCCCTTCAAGGCATCTGCTTCAAATATTCCTGCTTAGCTAGTTTTTTCTAAAAGGTTGCACATTTTCTCGTGAAAAAAATCACTTATCACAACACTCCAATACTACACTTCTCATCCTACCTTCTTTCATAATAATCTTCACAACACAAGTAGCCCAATATTATCCAACTCCGCTGTTAAAACCTTGATTTTTTTCCGAAAAAAGAAAAAGTAAAGTAACTATGAAAACTATAAAATCTCTCTTCGCTCTATATCCTTACAATCGATCCTGTGGACAATGTATGTCTTCGTTCGAAAAAGATCCGAAACTATAAGGTTTGGAGCTTTGATTGTGAATAATTGATAGTCAGTGAAAAATGTAATATTTATATATTTTCGTTAATGCATTGGATTGATCTATGCCGCCGATCGGCGAGAGGAAATGGCAAAATGGAAAAAATTTGTAATTTAATTTTATATATTTTGAATGATGTTTGTGTATGAGTTTGTCAATATGTTTTCACGCATTGGTAAAACCACAAATGATTTTGCATTGCAGCATTGACATCGGGGCACAGGGGAAAGATAGGAGAGCCGTGGTTATTTTGGACTAAAGCATACTTCAGTTTGCGTCGGATAGCAGATAGTAAGAATGGCTAAGTAATTCGATTGGTCCTAGCTATTAAGTAGTCGAAATTATTATATAGGAAATAAAATTGTTATTTTATCTCTCTATTACATATTTCCTGTTTATATTTCCAAAACTTTGACAAGTTTTATAATCAGTCAGTCTAACTTTTCGAAGAAAAGTGTCTCAATATTCCAGTACAGCTTTTTGAAAGTCCATTTTATATTAGAACAGTTGTTCCAAATTTTGTGCTACATAGACAAGGATTTCAAATTATGTTGTTTTAATTTTCTACTAAACGCGCCGTTTAACACCTAGTTCTGCTTATTTCAACAACCTCTAATCACAGATTCCTATATCAAACACCATCACCATCATAATTTATCTTACTGGCTCTCTGACCAATGTGGAAAATATTTACATGACAATTTACTTAACTTTACGGCCTGGCAGTTTTCTCACTCAAGCAATGTCTGAATGAAACGACTATCTTTCGCATTCGATTTTTCATCTTATTTTTTTCAACAGTGAACAATTGCAGAACTTTTTCGGAGGTTTTATCAGACGAATGAATTACAATTTTATGCAGTACATGTGTATATGTAGTGTAACAAATGTTTTGCAACGTTCATTGAAACCGTTTGGTGGAATTTTTTAATTGACTTATTTAGTTTGGCGCTACAAGACGTAGGTGAAGTTCTTTGATCATGAATCTGATTTTGTTTTGATTTTATCTATTGATGTGGAATGATATGTAGAAGTTGGCGTAGATTTAATCTTGCCATCGAAATAGCAGAATGTCAGTCCCCAGATCTATTTTGCGTTGAATTTGGTAAGATAACATATTATAGCCTAACCAATGTTAAATTATGCTAGTCGAGCTTGTACTAAATTGTGCTAGTTGAACTGAACTAGTTGAACTAGTTCTATGTTTATGCAGCATAAATGTAATAATTTGTGCATCGTACGTAGGAAAATTTGCGCAATTAAAACTTAATGAGCAATTTTTAAGTATTAATACAAAAACTCTAGTACATCAAAATTGCTAAAAACACTAATTTTCGAAGAAAACTAGAGGAATCGTTCAGATTTTGAGTGCATATTCTATCAGACGCAGTCCTTACTACAGCCAAAGATCGTTTCGTGTGGTTTCGAAGATCAAACTTCAAAGTGGTTTCGAAGATCAAACACCACTTTGAAACTCATAGACTGGAAAGGTTTTCAGGGTTACTATTTGCATTAATTTCAAAATTGAGGAAAGTGGTATATACTTGTTAATCATATGCATTTTCGAATATTTATCTTATAAAATTTGAATGTGGCATCTCTTGTGACATAAATGATGAAAATGCTCAGTGCTCCCAACACTTTACCATCATTGCAATCAAAAGTCTACCACAACTACTTCACATCAAAATCATCTAACCTTTGAATTTTGTTTTCATCCGATGACTTCATCGAAAGTTACAGGGATAGGAAGATGTTTGGGATATCCATTCGAACAATTACCAAAAATTTTAAAAACTTAAACATTGGCTACTTATTTTCGTTGCAGATGTTTGGCATATAAATACTTAATGTTAGCATTTCTTGATACGAAAATAATAAAAACTCCTGCAACGTCAAAAATATATTACATCTGCCTCAGGTTGATGTCAATTCCCCCTGCGAATATTATGTCGATCCGAAAGAAGTTATAGGGATACAAGGAAATTTAAGGTTACCACCCGCAAAGCTTTTCAAATATTCAAAATACAAATATTTGTTCTGTATTGCCGCTACAAGATCATTATCATTTGAACATTTAAGGATGACATTATACAATAAAGATATGGCAAAAAATTACACAAAATTTCTATAGCTGGTAGCGGCAGCAGTCATCAGATAAATAGAGAGAATAATATGAAAAATATGACAAAATTCACGTGCCTTAACTATTGATGGAAGTGTGATCTTAACCTCCATGTGGTAGCTTTCGGTAACAATCTTCCGTGAAACTTGCTTATGCTTGTGGGGCCAATATTGAGGGTACCAACCAAAAAGGAGGATGCTGCCTTAAGCGCCCCAGATCTAAACTCCCCAGGGTCTTCTGACAGTGGAGCTCTAGTTCTCCCCAGTGAATCGTCAAGGGAATGAAAGTTAACAGTTGAGGCGCAAATTTCAGAAGGGTTCCAAAAAAACAAAGGCACAAGAAGGACCAAACCAAAAAGAGAATGAAACCATAGCTCAACACTAAAAAACAAAGGTGGACAAGACAAGGACCAAATATCCCAGCCCAACTTTACAAAAAGAGAGAAGCAGACTGGCAGAAGGAGAAACAGCAGAAGCCCCAGAAGCTTCCCCTTCTACTTCTGACGGCAGACCTTTGTCACAAATTGCGGAGAACCTCTCGCGCAGTATAAAAGCACTTAACATGACTTCGCAGGAGTCATCAAAAGATACTCCAAAAAGAAGAACATGGGCGATGCAGCCAGAAAGGGCAAGAAGCTCTTCATATGAAAAGGCACGTTCACAGAAGAGGCTAGCGAAACGACACTCTCCACAAAAGAACCAGAGACCAATAGCAAAAGGCCCAGACCCAAGAATGGCCGGCTAAAGATAGACAGCCTCTGAGCCTTTTCCCTCCAGTTGGGGTAAAACAGTTGTCAATTTCGGATGGCCTAGCTCACGTGGAGAAAAGGTTGAGTCCTATTTCAGGCGCCACTCGCTTTAACCTACAACAGAAATTGGCCATCAACCAACCGTCCCCTACAAGCGAGAAATCATTGACGGCTTCTCTTTCACTCCCGATTACGGGAAAATAGTAACGTCCGACACACATCAACAGCACCAGCGTTACAATTTATAACACGATTCTATTTCGCAACTATTTCAAATATCTATCGTCGGCACCGCGTTACACTATATTTGAGATTTAAACCTAACTTGAAGCAATGCCTACGACTAAACTATTAATTAATCACCTGTTAATGATTATGCCTAAACTGCCTCGTCGGTTCTTCACTGTCTTCTCTCCGCTTGTTCGGGAATCCCCCATGTATTCGAATCGCCAGTTCTTCGCGATCGTTGCGCAGCTGACGCTATAATCACCTTCACACTAGATCCGCCATTTCTTCACACTCGATTCGCCACTGAATCGCTGCACTTGCCGGTTTTTCTCAATTGAATTACTACTAAGACTCCCTCGTACTTGGCTTTCGCTGTCTCCACAATTCATTTCGTCATTTGCTCCGTATACACCTTCGGTCTTCTCGACTTCGTCATGCTTGGCCTTAGTCTTCTCGCTCGTCCACCAGCAATCCAGCAATATGAAATTATAAAAAGGGAATTAATTCCTGTCTCCACTTCGGTGCGTCCGACTCTCATCTTGTATTCTGGCAGAATAGACCGATCCATGGCCTGTCCCCTTGCCATTTAACATCGCCTAGAGGTTTCACTCACCCCTTCTGCGTTATCTTTACTGACCGTTGGCTGCATCATGCATTCGGGTGCATTGGCCCATTGTACTCGATACACACGTCTTTGTAAGTGCATTTTCCCACAATTACGTCCGATGGTTATCGGACGTAATTTTATCCTTTTGCCGTATGGGGGTGGCTCTGTTGCCCGTTGTTTGTTTATATTCGTCATGTAAAGAATATTTGTGTTTGCAGACTGGCGTGCAATTCCTGAGTTAAAGCCGTGGTGTCGTTGTCGTTCGCGTTTCACAAATTCGCCAATCCAAGGAAGGAGTTTGCGTGCGTGCAAAATTTAGTATTACTCGTTTGAGAGTGGGTTTTATTCCGGTGAGTCAGCGTTTACTGTCTGTACTGGATCCCTGCATCCTTAGCTGCGCAATGAGTTGTTCGTTTCTGGGTCAAGTAATTCGTCGATCGCGTGGTATGAATCGGCGGCGATGGCTTGACCTGGTGGGGAACACTCACGTTCATCGACCAGGCGACTAAGTTTTCCCATTCCTTGTTTTACCATATTATCATACAACTTAGCTCATTTTAACTAACGTCTATTTGTTTACATAAATATGTGTCATTCATCACCTCTAAGACCGGCTGAGATAGAGAGCAGCGTTGCCCCTCACTTCCTCAGCATCACCTTCACTGCAAGGGCAAACCAACGGTGGAATTCATAAGAGCGGAGGTCCAGAAGATAGGGCCGCAGGAAGGGGCCAACCTATGGGCTACGGAAGAATCCCTGATTCCGAACCCTAAGACTCTTATTGGCTACTTCCTAAATGCAGCGGTCCTACCTACGGAGAGAATCCTGGCTTTGGTAAAATGCCAGAATGAGAACCTCATCGTTAAGCCCTGGAAAGCCCTCTTATAAAGGCAAATGCGCCATGCTGGTATCCGTGGCGGGCCAGGCCTCTGCTACCAAAAGAGCAGACGAAAACGGCAACATTAGCTTCCGCTTTGGGCAAATCAATCAATCAGAATGCACCAATAGGGACACAGTGGCGGTTCAAGTACAGGTCCCCATGGAAAGAGGAACAGTGGAGGCGGTATTTGCCTCAGCTTACTTCCCAGGGGATGAGGATCAGGTCCCAAATAACAATGTCAAGAGACTCATCATATATATATATATATATATATATATATATATATATATATATATATATATATATATATATATATATATATATATATATATATATATATATCTATATATATATATATATATATATATATATATATATATATATACATATATATATATATATATATATATATATATATATATATATATATATATATATATATATATATATATATTTATATATATATATATATATATATATATATATATTTATATATATATATATATATATATATATATATATATATATATACATGTTTATATATATATATTTATATATATATATATATATATATATATATATATATATATATATATATATATATATATATATATATATATATATATATATATATATATATATATATATACGTATATACGTTGTTGGCTCAATAATAAACTGGCCTGATATAGTTCTACGCGACATGTCAATACATATTATGTTGCATCGAATAGAACGTTTATCATATATTTTGTGTGCGAACAATCATTGATTTTAAGTGCGTAGTCTCAGTTTACCATTGGTTTGAACAACAAGAGTCCCGTATTTTTTCAAAACATTCAAAACCGAGTATGGAAACGTCATAAAATATATGTTGAATTAAATTAAAATGGCATTTATAAGGAGTGTTCCACCTCCTACGCAAAAAAAATTTGGTGGAAGAGTTTCAGCTCGGGAGAGAAACTGCCGATGATTTCTGCCATGACGGTCGGCTGGTGGAAGTGCTCACTCCCGAAACTATTGCTCTAATCGAAAAAGAGGTTTTAAGCGATCACCGTTTGAAGATTAGAGAAATTGCAACTAGGCTTGGGCTCTTCTGTACGTTTTGACTATGGCGCCATCCAAGGAAATCTTTATATGAAAAAAAGTCTAGCGCATCAAAACCGCTAGAAAACTAATTTTCGAAGAAGTTGTCTTTGAGGGATTTAAAAATGTGTAAAGACGTTATACACTTCTTTGTAGTATCATATCAACCATTTCTTACTCAAAGGAACAAATATCATTTTCTGACAGCATTTCCTATAACACAAATGATGAATTCCTATAACACAAAAAATGCTCAGTGCTGGCAACATTTATCCAACACAGCAGCAATAAATCTACCATAATATGCTCGTGCTTAATCAGCCTATCCTTTGAATTTCGTTTTCATCGAAGGATATCATCGAAAGTTTCAGCGATTAAACTATGTCTGGGGCTGCCATCTGAAAAATATCCAAAACTCGGAAAACTTAAATATCGGTTGCTTGTTTTATTGTAAATGCTTTGCTCATGAATACAAAATGGAAGCATCTGTTTGTGCAATATTTACGAATTGTCTGATGCAAAACTTCTTTCAGCTGGGCAGCGACAAGAGAGAGAGAGAGAGAGAAAGTGCGCTGTGCTTCCGAGTTTTTGTATCTTTGTGAAAAAAAACCCAAAGAATGTGATTGAGCGACTAGAGACTGGTGATGAAACTATGGGTCAATGGGCGTGTCAATGAAATGGCGTTATAGGGGTGAAAAGACACCAAAAAAGGCAAATGTGCAACAATCTACCAAAAAAATTATGTGCACAATCTTTTGAGATTTCCAAGATATTTTGATAGTGGACTTGAAAGAACGCAATACAGTCGTAAACGGCGAGTATTGTGCTTCGTCAATATAAAGATTGCTAGCTCACGGAGGTGGACTACCCATTTTATAGTCCAAGCATGGCTCCGTCTGGTTATTATTGATTTCTAAATTCAAAGCGGCAAATACTGGGAAGAAAATGTTCAAGCAATGAAGACTTGCAGGAGACTGTCCTCAGTAGTTTTCAAGACAAAGATTGTACTTATTTTTTTAAAGGCCTAGAAATGGTAGTTCGCAGATGTCAGAATTATGTCAGGATTAGTGAAGATTTTATTGAAAAAATAAAACTGGTTTCATTTCGTCTTCTTTATTATTTCACAGTTAGGCCAATTCATTATGGCCGATTACTTATATGTATATATTATAAATTTGAAATGTCAGCATAACGAGTAAATTACTATTGTTCTTCGAACATTAGTAAGCTTACCAACTTATCCTAACTTAGAACTTAGATTTTAGAAAGTTACACTGCTGTCTGGGTGTAGAGTTCTCATCAGCCACCATTGTACAACTAATCTTCTAATGTTCACAACCAGAATTTGCGTGCAAGAACGTTTGGCAGGACACTAACTAGGATGAACCCATTTGTAGCATGAATTACAGCAGTTGAGTTATACCAAAGTTTATTTAAAGAGTAGAATCTTAAATCATTTGTTTTACATTGGTTGCAGCTTCCGCTAAGGTCTATTCGCACAAGTATTTCAAAGAGGTCCGCCACAAAGAATCTCAAATTGAACCAGTGATTTGGCCAACAGTGATTTGGCCATTATTATTCGCGGTCAAAGAAGATTTATCAGTGGGTAGAGGATCCAAATAAGTTTCGAACAATTTTCAACCATTTAGTCTATTTGTGCAAAGAGGCTAATTTGGAGCCAAATTGTACTCCTAGATATTTCAGGGTTTTCGTCCATTTTATTTCGTTATATATGACATTAAAAGTACTCAGAGGAAAGTAACGAGCTGTTCTTTGTTTAGTGAAGAAAATTGCTTGGGTTTGGAGGGACTTGCTTTAATTTTTCATTTGCTGTAGTAAGAGAGGATTTGAAATTTGGAATGAATTTGAGATATTATTTGCTATGGTACTTTGATCTACCGCGGATGTGCATATCGCAGTATTGTCAGCAAAGTTTGGTATACCACAGTTTCGTATTACTGGGATATCAAAAACATAGAAGCTTTTATAGGAGGGGACTAAAACAAGATCCTTGTGGAACGCCTGCCGAAATTGATTTTTTATCTGATAAGATAGCTTTTACTCTCACTCAAAATACCCGATTTCTAATGAAATATTGAATGGTGTGGACTAGGTATGGAGATATTTTCATTAACAGTAATTATGAGCCTATCATGCCATTTGCTGTCGAAAGCTTCATCAATATCTTGGAGCATCATTCCTGTAGACTTTTGACAATTAAAGGCATTTGTTATGTCAGATTTTACTCGAAGTAATGCTGTATCATCCTTCTATGAGGTCGAACTTGAGCCCCGTCCTTCTGAAAAATAGAAAAAAAACAATCATTAAACTCGATTTGCTGTATGTACCAAAAACAAATTTACCATTACTTTGATCAGCGTTCGATTTGCTTATTTTTGCGCCGGCTGACGGATGAAATGTCTCGTCAGCGCACTTGACAGTATTTTGTAGCTGTTATATAACCGAATACGTTTTTTCGACGCTCTGCGTTCCAACATTCAACCAAGTTCGGTCATCATATCAGCAAATAGCTGATACTAAATAGCTAAAATTACTGTGAATGGAAAACTGGACGGTGAAAGAAGCCAGGAAAAAACTTCAGCTGAACAAAATCTGAAGGGAAAAGGTATTCGATAGTGGAGCCTGACCAAGAAAGGTTGGAAGTTTTGAAAAAGTGGGTTTGGAAACTGAAAAAGGAATCGAAAAAACAATTTGGACCAATTAAGCTTTGTGTGAAAAAGTGTTTATTTCAAAGTTCATCGAAAAAAAGCGAAAAGACGGTTCCACAGAAAAGACAAACCACAGAAACCATTACCAGTGTAGAAAAAAGCAATTAGGAAGCTGATAAAAAATCTGAATTGCCTCTTTGCACGGCAACGGTAAACTTTAACCAAAATACCTCTATTTTTAGCATCCGAAATTTGTGTTTAGGAGAACTGATTATCAGACTCAATTGAAAATTAAAGAATTTATTAATCTTAAGTAGCACTAGGTCTGATAGAAGTGATTCTGAAATTTCTGAAATGCTTTCGCAGTGTTGCTATCTTGAGAAATCACTAAGAAAAAAAACATCCTTTTGCCACATAAATTCAAATCCAGTCACCGTATTTTAACAAAATTTACACAGACCACGTTTTATAAAAATTTGTTTGGAAAGATGTCAGCTTTGTAGGCCAGGAAGACAAGACAAAAAATGGCTAAACTACTAAATAAATTCAAGTGGAGATTTTTCGACGGAAATCTATTTATTGCAAGATGACAAACATAATGTGGAAAGTCCGTTACAAAATCATGTGCGCAATAAAGGTTATTCGAGGTCAAAGGTCACAAAAATCAGTTTTTCTTAAATATCTAGTTAATTATTGACTCCACTTCAACGACACCTTAGAGAGAAAGAATTGTGGGTTTGGGTGCATTATACGGACTTTCCGCGCTTAATTGCATCGTATAGTCCGTACACTGAATAAAATCTACATGGCGCCCAGAGCCATGTAACATAGCGCATTATTTATGGCCCCATACGCCATGTACATAGTACTCTGAGCCATGCAATATGGCTCCTAACGCCATAATGTCAGAATCTACAAAGCGCGTGGTCCTATGTAACATAGTGCAGCATTTATAGTCCCACACGCTATGTATATAGTACCCTGAGCCATGCAGTATGGTTCCCAGCGCCATAATTTCATAGCGCAGAAATTATGGCCCCACACGCCATATTACATAGTACCATGAGCCATGTAATATGGCTTCATTTATAGGTGAGCGAATTTAGATATTGTTCGTTATTTGAAGTATATTTGAATATACGGCCATTCCACACTGGGATAACCGATTCTCGTCAGATCACCGAAGTTAAGCAGTGTTGGTTGCAGTTAGTACTTAGATGGGGGGCCGCTTGAGAATACCACGTAACATTGGCACGTAAAACGTTGTGCTGTCCCTATCCAAACAAACTAGTTGTCTGGGAAGCACTATGAAAAAGAAAATAAAAGAAAAAAAAATTAAAAACAAGAAAATTGAAAAAAAAATTTTTTTTTTGGAGGCATACATATCTGGTGTTAATCATGCGTGCATATATTTTAAGAGTTAAATTTTTTATTAGACCTTTATTGTGGTGCTTTGGTTTACATAAAGTGCATGGGGTGGAGGACTATAGTAGATGGCGTGGTGGGCCATAATACATGGCGTGGAGGACCATAGTGCATAGCGTGGAAAACCATAGTACATGGCGTGGAGGACTATAGTACATGGCGTGGAGGGCTATAAGCATAGCGTCTGCTCCTATGTACTTTTCGCCATGTAATATGGTGTGTGGCGCTATTTTTTATCACAATCCCCAAATCGACTAAGTACATGGTGCCAGAAGTCCATAAATTATGGCGTCTGGCGCCATGTGTTTTTTCAGTGTATATACCACTATATCCAATCGATAAGGAATTATGGCTACACTGAAAAAAATACTGTTCATAGTAATAATGAATGCAGATCATCAACTTCAAATTCATTAATACTATGAACATTTCATAATGCTGATAAAAATTTTCTTCAGAAAATTTTGGAAGGCGATGAACAGTTCATTAATACTATGAATCCACTTTCATTAAGCTATCAATATGCTGTTCCAGCTTGTATAAATGCACAAACACATATTCAAAATATCATTACCACCACAAGCCATAGACATCTTCATGGTCCCGATGAACACGTTCATTACAATAATGAACCTCATTCGTTACTACAAAGAATCTTTTTTTGAAATCGTCTTTGATGAGCATTTTCTTACTATCAAAGCAAATGTTGATTAAATCTATTGGCAAGTTTATGGTATTGATAAATAATTTGCATGTATTGATACGGCACTGATGCAGAATTTTATCAAGTGAAAACCGTGTAATATTACTGTAGTGTTCTGTGCGAACAATAGCATTTTGATCTGAAGTGAGTATTTGCTGTAAGCATTCCAAGAGTGTGTTTTTAATTAATGTTGGATGCTTAAAAACAGGAAGTAATAGTGATTGGAATATAATTGTGATCAGTCGCAAAAGAAAATTGGAATCCTCCTCCATGTGAATGGACTGGTGAAATTTCAGTCGATATTATCATGAAGTGCAGAAAATTTCCCAGAGCAAAGGTCACAGACTGGATTCCCCTAAAAGAAACCAGGAAATAAGAAAACCTCGAAAATGAAAATAAGTTTCAGTGAGTAGTGTTCAAAAAATTATTGGCGAATTTACATTAATTGTTTGAATTTTCAGATCCAAAAATAGATTCTGAGCGCTCTATTTGCAGCTGAAAGTATTATCGAATATGGATTTTTTTTGTATGTATTCTATTTTTGGAAATAATAGTTGGAAAAATTCATAATATTAAAAGTTATTTCGCTATAAAAAACTGTGTTTCATTTATATAATCAATTTGTCCATTATGAAGGGTGTAACTGACGTTTTCAATAAAATGAACCCATTGATGAAAGTTATGGATTCGTTCATAATATTAATACGTGCATTCATCAGTGTTATGAACTTCTTTATAATATTAAGAACAAGTTCATCGAAATTATGAACTTCTTCGTAAACGTTAAAAAAACGTTCATCAATATTATGAGCCTTTTCATATACTATATTATGAATCATTCATAGCAGTAATGAATATTTTCATCGATGCTATGAAAGTAAGCAATGAACGTATTCTTCCCGGCAATGATTATATTTCTTCAATTGTTTCAATGTATGAGTGATAGGTTTGCATCATAAAATTGATAAACGGCTTTTCTTTATGCCAATGAACTTCCCCATCGGTTGGAAAAGGATGAAATGTTCATTATAACGATGAAAATGTTCATTAATTATATGTACCTTTTTCGTTCAGTGAAGCTTTGGTAGTTTTTGTAATTTTTCGTCAGATCTTTACAGCAAGATATTATCATAAAATTGTCAAATGATGAAAAAACTGGCTTCTTCTGTGTGGGGTTTGTGGCTTGAATCTAGGTTCAGGCGAGAGACCGCACACCAAGATTAGAGTTCTCCTAGGTGTGAATAGGTACTTGAGTTAATAAAGAGTGTAGTGTCGTGGAAATAATCACCCCACACTCGTATTCATATTGATTGCAAATTTTTTGACGAAGCTCTCTACCAACTTCAACCCCTAGATTAAACAAGGGTAGTCTTGTGATTACTTTACTTCAACAATGTTTGTGCGCTTGTTTGAACTAAAAAAACATTATTCCGGTGATTGGATCTAGTCGTCTTCAAGCGCGGTAGCAACTGAGTAAAATCTGCTTGTGAATGAGTCCGGGCTAACACAACTATTTCTATTCCGTTTAAACCTTGACAAGTATCAGATAACGTTCTTAGTCTTGTCGCCATTAAATTGGTGTTTTAAGCTCATACGAGATAGGCTTCAGTTTATCATGGATCCGGCTTTGAGCCTATGTCTCCACACGGGCTTGAGCCAACTCTTGCATGTCCTCCCTGCTTGCAAAGTTAGAATCACTAAGGTGACTACACATTCGAACTGAGATAGCTGCTCTAAATGGCAACCCGTTTAAAACGGAAAATAAACCAACTTCAAAAAATCCTTGCCTACTTTTAGGCCCTCTGCACTCACGCATGGCTCAAAATTTCCAATTCTTTATCACAAACAAGCTTAAAACACAATAAGTTTTCATTCCCAAACATTTGTTTTAACAAAAATTTACACTGCTTGGAAATATAGGAAAATCTGAAAATTCACTAAAACGCTTGCCACCGCCAGAAGGTTTAGGATATCTGAATTTTAGCTTACTATGGACCTACCTACTACATACACCTACGTCCACCAAAAATTTCAGCTCAATCGAATCGGCCACTCCAGATATCTCTATTAATCATTTTGCTAATATATATATATATATATATATATATATATATATATATATATATATATATATATATATATATATATATATATACACATACCTATATATATACATATATATATAAATATATATATATATATATATATATATATATATATATATATATATATATATATATATATATATATATATATATATATATAAATATATATATATATATATATATATATATATACATATATATATGTATATATGTATATGTATATATATATATATTATATATATATATAAAGAAATATGAATTTTTGGCGAAACGAGTTGAATACTAATTTTCTTCGAAAATTAGTAAAAAAACTCGAGCGCACCTGAACTGCTAGAACAGTAGTGTGTTCGAAGAACAGTAGAAGAATCGGGCAGACTTTGAGTGCATATTCTACCACACGAGCTGCTTACTACAGTCAAACTGTTTCAAACGCCACGTTTTACTTTGGTCTCAAGAATGCATTATAACGCATATGGTGGAAAGGTTTCAGATATTACCACTGGAATGAATTTCAGAGTTTATGAGAGAAATACACTTGTTAATTATATTCGTTATCAGTTGCTTATTTCACAAAACTTTGAAAGCAGCATCTCATGTAACATCATTGAAGAAAATGTTCAGTGCCTGCAGCACTGTAATTGAAGTTGGTGTTTGGGGCTAAGATCGGAAAAATTTGCAGAACTTTGGGAACTGAAACATTGGTTATTTATTTTGATTGCGAATACTGTTAGCATTTATTGATCAAAAAAAAAAAAACAAAACACAACCGATCCGTGCTGGCAACTTTTTACCAGTATCAAAGGCACAACTGTATCACATTTGCTTCACGTTGAAATTAACCTACCCTGCGGATTTCTTCTCGATCCGATGACTGCGTTTAAAGTTCTAGGAGTATAAAGAAATTTCGGGTTAACCGCCGCAAAATTTTTCAAATAATCGAAAACATAATATTTGCTGTTTATTGTCACAACAATTTTATTTCCATTTGAAAATTTTACGACAAAATTGCTTAATAAAGATATTGCAAATAAACACAAAACCAACAATAGCCGGTAACCCCATCGTGGCTTTTCAACCAGATTCGGCCTGAATAATGCCTATAATAAGTTCCATTAATTGTATGAAATTCGTATTGATATCATTACTGCACTGAAGTTATAGGGTAACAGGCTCTATTATCCTGAGCGAATTTTCAAAACCAAAGACACAAAAAATACCATAGCTGGTAGCACCAATTGAATTTTTCAACTAAATTCCTATCAAATATGACTTAGAGTAAGGTTCAGCTACTGTGTCAATTTCATCATTAACTGGATCAGAATTCATAGGGCAGAAAGCAGTTTTTTTCTTTGTAATTTTTCAAGATGGCACCACTGGCACAGAGTTGCCTTTAATTCAAAATCGCTTCTATCAGACCTGGTCCTTTTTAAGTCCAATGTATTCTGTAAATTTCATTCGCATCTGATTCTTAGTTTGGGAGTTCCCGTGAAAAGAAATTTTTTATGCTAAAAATATAGGTAAATTCGGAATGGGCTACCGTTCTTGTCCGGCAAGATATTTCCAAAGTTTTACTTGACTGTGTAGACAAAGCAAAGGATTTGTATACAAGTTGGTTTTAATTGTAAGAATCGGACATATTTTAGGAGATTCGATGGTTTGAACGTTTTCTTTTGCAGTGTATGCCGTAGCTACAGGGTTGCCAGCACGTTCATCAAAAACTATGCACCTTAACAGCATGTACCTTAACAACAATAATATGTTCTGTAAGTTTCATATTGATCTGATGATCTAAGAAAAAGGTATCGCAATTCAAAAAATTTAAAATTTTATCAATCTCATTTTAGGCACCTAGCTCACGCATGGGGTGAAACATTTCAAAAACATTATCATAATATCATTTAAACACGTTCAGAATTTTTAACATAAACGTTATTTTTGCAAAAGTAATTTTTTGACAGAAAAATAGATATATTTAAAGTATCACTAAAACGGCCGCCGGCGCAAAGGTTTAAAAATTATGAACTTTTTGTGAGAGCTGGCACTATTTTGCACATACACAAATGTATCCTGAAAATCTCAAATGAATCGGTTGGCGCGTTCCTAAGATATTTTCACTGAAATTTTTGGATGATTTATATATATATATATATATATATATATATATATATATATATATATATATATATATATATATATATATATATATATATATATATATATATATAATATATATATATATATATATATATATATATATATATAAATATATATATATATATATATATATATATATATATAGATATAAATATATATATATATATATATATATATATATATATATATATATATATATATATATTATATTATATATATATATATATATATATATATATATATATATATATATATATATATATATATATATACAGGTAGTTTCATTCCCAATGTCGGATTTCCTGACAGTCTTAAAAGTGATCCCATGGTGAACAGAGTTGTTGGGTAAAATTCAAAATAAGTTTAGTGTTTGAAAATAGAGGTAAATACTTTTCGTTTAGTGCCTAATTTATTACCCGTGTGGTTTCCTATATCTGTCCTTTTCGCTCTTATAGACATGTTTACAGTAAGAGATATTCGGGTCCTTTACCTGTTTTTGTTTAAAAAAGGACAAAATGCAGCTGCAGCGGCGAAAGAAATTAATCAGCTGTTAGGACCAGATACCTGCAACGAACGCACAGTGCAACGATGGTTTGCCAATTTCCGAGAAGGAAATTTTGGCTTGGACAACGAACCACGTGGTCAAAAAGGTAACAGTGTTAATGATGACGAACTGCGAGCAGAAGTTGAGAGGAATACATCGGCAACTTTACAGTGCCTTGCTGATACCTCCAATGTATCGAAATCAACCATTAGTCGCTGTTTCAAAAATATTGGAAAAGTGAAAAACTCAATCAATGGGTCCCACACGAATTGTCTGAAAGGAACAAAATGCTGAGAGTTGAAGTAGCCTCTTCACTGCTGATGCGACATAAAAAAAGGACCATTTTTGAAGAGGATTGTGACTTGCGATGAAAAATGGATTCTCTATGATAATAGGAAGCGTTCAGGACAATGGTTGGATCGCGGAGAAGCACCTAGCCACCAAGCAAGAGCGGGACTGCATCCTAAGAAGGTCATGGTTACTGTTTGGTGGACTTCAGAAGGCGTCGTTCACTATTCGTTCTTGAATCCTGGTGAAACGATAACTGCAGAGACCTACTGTGGACAATTGGACGAAATGCACGCAAAATTGCGTTTAAAACAGCCTTCTCTGGTGAATAGGCATGGACCAATTGTGTTACACGATAACGCACGTTCGCATGTATCCCGTTTGACCATGCAAAAACTACAGGAGCTGCAGTACGAAGTTTAAGCTCACCCTCCATATTCTCCAGACCTTTCACCAACAGACTATCATCTTTTCCGGAGCCTGGGAAACTATTTACAAGAATAGCGCTACTCCAACCAAAACGATGTAATTGCGTCCTTTGGAGAGTTTTTGGGGCAAAATAATATTAATTTTTTCAAAAAAGGAATTTTTCATTTGCCAACACGTTGGCAACAAACTATAGACTCCAACGGTGAATATTTTGAGGAATAAAACCATTTCATTTGAAAATAATCGAGTTTTTCTTAACCCTTCAAAATCCGACATTTGGTATGAAACTACCTGATATATTTATATATATATATATATATATATATATATATATATATATATATATATATATATATATATATATATATATATATATATATGTATGTATATATATATATATATATATATATATATATATATGTATATATATATATATATATATATATATATATATATATGTATATATATATATATATATATATATATATATATATATATATATATATATATATATGTATATATATATATATATATATATATTGTACATATATATATATATATGTATATATATATATATATATATATATATATATATATATATATATATATATATATATATATATATATATATATATATATATATATATAGAAATATGAATTTTTGGCCAAAGTGATTTTAATACTAATGTTCTTCTTCGAACATTAGTAATAAACATGGTGTTTAACGCTGTTGTTATCATTTTGGGTAGGATTTTAAATATAATACAGTTTGTGCTTTTTTTATTTTATTAGAGGATGAATTGGTACAATCAGTGCCAAAGCATCAGAATGCCCTGTGAGCTGAATGTTTACAATTGCCAGACAAAACAAAGTGAGAATACGATACAAGATGCTGTTTTGCTTTCACATTTTTTTTCGAATATTCTACGGGCTTACGAGAAATTAAGAGATTGTGTTGAGATAAATGCTGAGTATTTGAATTGGTTAAAAAAACGAGCTTCAAACTGGTTTTTAATAATATTGATTTCAATACACTATGAACACTCAAATTGTTTGATTAAATAACATATATTTTGCGATCAGACGCTTTTTTCAATGGTTTAAGTGATTAATAGATCGACGATGTTTTAATATCGTCATTAACTAAATTTAAACTTGCAAAGGATTAAACAAGCAAAAACTAACTGGAAACATTTTTCTAGTAATTTTCTCCAAACTCCACTCTTCTGCAGGAAAAAACAGCATACTGAACCGCTGAAATACCACCTACCCGTAAATTATGCAACAACACAAGTGTTCAGGTATATCAAACATATAAACTTGCATATCTGGCTTATCTTTCTGAAATAACAATCAATCTCAGGTTAATTGCATTTCGCAGAACAAAAGTGAAGTAAAGAAGACTGAATATAAAAGTGGCAGTTCGATGTGGTGCGCTTTCCACTTTTAACAAGATTTGTGCATACACTTTGATTTAACCTCATTTAAAATGTTCGTAAAAACTATAATTTTGTTTGCAAGTACGTTGCTCAGTGATATATCTTTTAATTGATTTATAATGTTCACATTATTTTTTCCTTCTGCAGTAGCTATTACTGCGGCCACTGGGCAAAAGACGTCAGTGTGTCCGGAAATATGCCCAACTTTTAATGATCCTATCTGTGCTTTTGACGCTGATATTGTCCGAGAATTTAGTAACCCGTGTTGGTATAAAATTTTCCAATGTGAAACTGGAAAATGTAAGATTTAATTAAATTATGTTATCAAAGAATATTTAGAATGCTGTTGATGGTGTTCTTTCAGCGCTGCTCCAATTTCGTGGTTCGTGCTCGAAAATTTGCATTCAAAAGGTTGGTGATCTGTTCGGGGGCAAGTGTAGAGAGTGAAGATTGTGGAACAACAGAAACTAAAAATTCATGGAGAAGAAATTTTTCTTTCGTTTTTCGTTCATAAATTAAATGTGTTGACTTTCACAATAAGGTGGTTTTCCACAAAATGATATAATGAGCAAACAACGTTTCATATTATTTTTCTACAAATTTATATAAACGTGTTTCAATCGCTGTAAAAGGAAAGTAATGAGGATAACAATGTTTTCTACTTATTAATGCACAACATAAGTATTTAACTCACTTTTTAACTCACTTTTTTTTAACTCACTCAAAATTCATGTAAATGTGTATATATATATATATATATATATATATATATATATATATCTCTATCTATATATATATGTGTATATACATATATATATATATATATATATATATATATATATATATATATATATATATATATATATATATATATATATATATATATATATATATATATATATATATATATATAAATATTAATGTATATAATATATATACATATATAAATATGTATATACTAGCTGATTAGGCAAACTTCGTACCGCCTCAAAATCAATAAATGTTGTTCTAACTTAGTAGCGGAAACAGCTTCAGTTTTTTATTTAGATCAAAATAATGTAATTGTGATATCAAAAAGCTGTTACTCTTGCAGGACAACAATTATCACATTAGCCTCGTTTATAACGTGGTTTCAAACCGGCTTAGGATTAGTCAAACCACGTTATATACGCGCAGTGGATTGATTTGAGTTAAGTCGATCCGATCACAAAATTTTACTGGATTCGATCGACTTGGGCGTTACAAGACGCGGATCGAGCGATTGAGGATTAAAAAATTAGAAGCTCACTTGAGTTCTATTCATATTTGTGACGTTACGATGCGATACACTTCACTTTAGTAGAACTAGCTGCATTTTATTCGGTTAATCCACTTTAATCCAGTCACACCAAAAACCTACTTTGAAGTTTCATTTCAATCCGTTCCAAGCCGAGTCACTCCAAGTCGATCTTGGTAATATACAAGGCTATTGTTGACCTGTACGATAAGCTCGACGATATCTCATTGTCAACAGAGGCGTGTGGCGTACTGTCTCTCTATGATCTTGTATTTGTGAAGCATGAAGTCGGGCCATATCCAACGGGTTTCGCTGTAATGCATTCTAGCAGCATGCATAAATCAGACATAGGGTACGGACAAGATGGAGCGACGAGAGCGTAGAGTCGAGCATATTGTCGAGTCAAGCATGGAACAGCTCATTGAATTGCGTTCATGTAAATCATTAACGCAAAGATTGCTGTAACGTCAAGGAGGAAACTAGAGTTGGTTTGTCGTCTGGAGCAAATAATATGACCGGAACTGGTATAATAGCAAATAAACTAACTCCTCAGACTGCTGGTAGCACTGTTACTAGTTTGGCTGCGATTAGTGGAGCTATTACGAATAAGTATGCTTCACAAACTTACAGTACACTTCTAGATCTTCCTGTCACCATTCTTTCGCGGGATCCCTGGATTTTATTTCCTATGTCTGGCTCGGGTAAGCCTGTTTGCAGATCAGTGAATATAGTATGGCAAATGAGAAGCCGTGATCGGCAACTTGTGCTACACTAGATTCTGCTCAGAAACGACAGAGAGAGACACACAGAGATCTCGACTGAGCAAGAGAATGAGAGTTGGTAGTTTTGCGAGAAAAAAAAATCAAAGCTTTTAGTGCCTAGTACAGGTGTAACTCAGCTTTTCAATTACTACACCTCTTGGAGGCTCAAAAGAGTGATATCAAGAACAATATTGAGAAATTGATTGGATTGAAGGAATCTGAGCCTGCCAAGTTTTACTCGAAACAAGTGGCTCAAAGAACGGAGCAGCGCTTTGTCCAATAGCCTGCGTTTGCATAGACATGAACTTCACCAGCTTGCTGTTGTTGTAATAATATATCCATTTCTCGGACATAAACCTCATTTGATGCTCGTCGGAAGTTTTCATATTTCGCTCTCTTCGTTATTCTGTTCTTTGCGAGGAACTCTTTGTACACCTAATTTTTCTTTTCTAGTGCAACCTGACATTTGTCGTCTAGTCGATGGTATCTTTCGCGCAGAGCTTCATACTCACCAATTTGTCCTGCGGTGGTTTTGATTGCCATCCTCATCTTCATCGAAACCTACAGTACCACCAGTGCTTTAATATCAAACAAGTATATTATTTATAAACACCAACGTCTGCTTTAAATTTGGTAATGACCTAATGACTGTCTTGTAAGTTAGCTTAACAAGATATTTGAAAAAAATGTTTAACATGTCTAACACCTGAAGTAACAAGCCTATTCATGCTAGCTAGCAACCCAAAATAAAAGCGATGCAAATTTAACCTCGGCTACTAACTGTAAATGTCCGCTTTTATTTTCAAATATCTTGTGGTAAGAAATTTGGAATCATGAATGGTCGGTATGCATTTGTGTTTAAAATTGTAATCATTTCAGAACAGCCTTAATACATTTCTTTGCTTTAAGAGCGAGAGTCAGACTTCTAATCAATATTTGTATTCAAACTTTAATAAAAAATCTACAAAAGAATGCAAAACAAATTAATTCCACAAATTTAGGATTCCCACGTTGGGCGCAAATTTCTATGGTTACGTATTGAACGGAAAAATTTACTATAATCTCAGATGTATCCAAAAATAGACTCTGGGAATTACATGTTGGCACAACCAAATTTAATCTTGTTTGCTATTTTGCCTATTTTCGTTATTTTGAGCTCAATTTCCAAAAACTGCACACAGATCAAATCACACAGGTCTGTTTCATTACTCAGTTTCGAGTAAGTTTGGGCAAACACGGGTGCACACACAAATATGTCTTTTTTTGGTTAGATGAGCTCCTCTTTTGTCAAAATTTGCCCGAGCTTTATTGCTGGCAATTTGTTGAAAGTGGTCCCGGCTGTCAAGTATTCCTACAACTGATTAATTTGACTTTATCTACAAATATCAAATACTTTTTGGACGACTCAAATCAATACGAAAAGTTTCCTTCAATTTGCTTTTATCAACTCAATACGTGAATTAGTGCATTTTGTCACTTGTAGTCGTCATAAATATATATCGTGAGCACTTTAAGAATTAAATGAAATTTTTGAATTTTGGTAGCACAAACAAGTTTAGTAGCACAAACTTGTCTCAAAATATTCAAATAAATTGACTAATACGGGACTTAAGATGTAAATGAGGATGAGAAAAAGAAAACGTCAAAAGTTGTACACGTCAAACATTTCCGCTTCTCCCCCGCCTCCTAAATATTCGAATTGAGTTGAACCATGTACAGGCCTCTGAGAGAAAGTAGAACAAATATGTAAAAGGAGACATTACTTTTGGCCCTTTTTCATCTTATGTCAGTTTTTACCCAAAATCTGCTCTTTTACTTTTCTGGCGTCTGGCAAATTTTCTTCCATCACAGGAGTAAGCTTTCACCCAAAAAGTTTTATCGAAAAAGTAAGGGACTACATATTTAGGTGTTTGAGCCAGCTAGTTTCAAAAAGTCAATAAATTAGTCAATGAATTAAACAAACGAAAATCACTAGGTCCTGAATCGTTTGGCAACATAGAAGTGATTCATTTATCATACAATACACTGACGAATATAACTGACATAATCATCGCAATTATCCAAACAAAGAGCTTCCATGAAGGCTGGAAGCTGGCGATTATAACGGCTATACCTGAACCATGTAAACAAGTATCAAATTGCGATCGCTTCTTCCCTCTATGTTTAAAATATTATATACCTCCATCTATCAAGAGTTGCCCAACAAGCAAGTCTGAACTACGCAGCAGAAGCGGAGGCTCAGCGAGCAATCAGAAAAGCAGTGGCTCGGAAAGAAGGCAGCAAACTGAAAGGTTCGCAAGCCACCGGAAGGGAAGTGACAGTTAAACCACTTAGCACGGCCGCAACCGGAAATAGAAGCTTTGGTTTAAGGCGTCTGTAGTGCTCTGAAATGGTGGCAGTGGCTGGAAAAAATGGATGGAGGATCTAGAGTGACCAAGGCTATCTTAGAGCGTATCACCCAGGAACTACTCAAGTTTGTCAGGTCAATCAAGGAGAAATCACCACTTTTTGAAGGCAGCAACTTTGTGGGCAGCCAAATTGCGGTGATCAGCAGCGACATCTTCCCGATGGAAAAACTTTAGTCAACTATCTTGAGGGTATTGGAAGATTATTAGGGTTTAAACTTAGTTGAGGAGGCGCCCATATCTACGCGGATCAAGTCTTAGGTAGTTTTTAAAGAGACAAAGCCCACATCTTAAAGTTTTTCCCTGGAGATTGTTCCAGGCGGTGGAGTTTAAAGATCACTCGGTGGAGCCCGGTCTAATCGGCATAGTTAAAACAGTGCTAGTGCTAAGTATCGGTTGGTATACTGATGTAATGCACTCCAGCTATAATACGAAGCATGCACAGATGCCAGGTGGTTGCCCTGTCGTCATTCTTGGACCACCAATTGCATATTTTGTATCATCGGTAACTCTTAAATATTACCTGAAAAGAGCCAATAGCACCAGACAAGAAAGTTAACTCCAATAAATTAGATGTCTTGGAATCAGTGAGTAGGTTAACCGTTTAACATCGTTTAACCGTTTGCCATCAGATTTGGAAGACGTGTGACCGGAGAAACCAGTAAGAAAAATCGCTACCGCATGGTGGCACGCAACTCTTATGGAGCCAAGTGGGCTGACTTAAACAGCGTTTAACTATACGAAGCGGTAGGGAAATCCTGAGGACTGAATCTGATATAAGCAAGAGCTATCATTCTTCAAAATGAAGCTACGGTATGCTCTATGGAGCATGATATTGCCTATCGTGCTTCATTAAGCAGAAAATATCATTATTCTTATACTGCTATGCCATAATAATAAAGATTTTAGACAAATTAGCTTTACATTTTTTTTGCTCAAAAATAGGCTGCTGGATTTGCACAATAAGAATATCATTTTTCTTGCGAGACTTTGCGTTAATCAGCACGCGTATCGATATGAAAAATGACTGAAACAATAGAACAATCCTTCCAGTATTCAAATTTTGCAAGTGTCTTCCACGACTTGGTTCAATATGAAGTAAATGAAACTCTAACGACCAGGGTGTTGATTTTGCTCAAACGCAAGCAAATTGAGGCCACTTTTTTGGGAGCCAAAGCGTAGAGATAAGCTGGATCATATCCAAATCTGAGTCAGAAAAGCCAGTCCTAGGGAAATCCGACAAAAACCGAACTTGTACTATTCACAAGAAAACACAAGGTATCGGCTATCACCACACTTACATTTAATCGAACAACATTAAAATTTGCGGATAGTCTTAAATATTTGAGCTTTATACTAGACACGAAACTGATATGGGGGACTAATGTGAAGTTCAAACTGGCAAGCATCACGCGACACAATTGTTCCAATATTCACACATGAAGCCAATTTTGGTGTAAGGAGCCATCCTGTGATTGAAAACAGCAGAAAGCTAGACAATATCAAAAAACTAATCAGATTAGCAAGATCAGTTTGCATAAGATTCACGGGTACACTAAGGACTAACACAACGGCCAGGTCGCTAATGATTTTGGGGCTGATGTCTGTGGATTGGTTCATCCTTAGAAGCTCATACTTAGCGGCAATGCGCGTCAAAGTCTCAGGCATGTAGTACAATAAATATCAAGGAGTCCCGCCGAAGACAGTATGGCTTAGGCGTTTAGCACGTGATCCACATTAGCAAAACAATAAACCTTGAAAGGAACTTCCAGCTTAAGATACCCATAAGAAGAAACAGGAGAAACAAGAATGTCATAAGCGGCGTTGGCGCCTGGATTAGCACGGATGGATCAAAAACAGATACAGTTGGTTCGAGAGTTGGTTCGAATGTTTATTCAATGGATTTGAACCTTCTCCTCTGGTTTAGACTGTCAGGCCATACTACCGTTTTTCAGCCTGAAGTATTTGCCATATGCGTGTCACTAGCCGTACATCAACAAAACTAAAGGCATTTTGCGTCGAAAGCTAGGCAGCCATTCCCGCACTTGCGTCTCAAAAATGCTCTTCGAGAACAGTCAATGCATGCACATTCGCATAATATTTCTAAAATCTTTATTATTATGGTATAGCAGTATAAGAATAATGATATTTTCTGCTCAATGAAGCACGATAGGCGATATCATGCTCCATAGAGCATGCCCTAGCTTCATTTTGAAGAACGATAGCTCTTGCTTATATCAGTTTCAGTCCTCAGCATTTCCCTACCGCTTCGTATAGTTAAACGCTGTTTGAGCATTATGTGGGTGCCAGGGTATCGTAGTGCCACAGGCTACAAAAACTGATGAGTTGACGAGAAGAGTTTCCTAGACTGGAAACATTTCTTGCACTACTGTCACTTGCTGGCACCACAGCCCTATTACATGTTTATCCATATAGGATAAACTGAAGTCCGAATAGATGAACAAGACTTACTGTAGAGTAGCCGGAACACTATTGCCATTTGCTACGTAATGCGGCCCTTAAACGCCTCAAGATTCTAGGTTCATACAACTTTCAAGGGTTAGCAGATGCGGCTTGTACCACATCGCTAAGCTAACTGATTCAATTTAGCGGAGTGGTTACTTCGCGGCTCTTACTAGCCAGCGGGGTACCAAATGGGCCCAAACTGGTGGCCTAATTCAAGTTGCGTAAGCGGTAACTTTCTAGTTTAACTTAGCCTAGTCTAAGGAGAAGAAAGCTTCATTTTGTAAGTTAATATCTGTTATGTGGTTTGAAGAATTTAATGCTAATTTCGCATTTTTTTAGATATGAATTTCTATCAGTGGTTTCGATAACCTTTTTGACAAATTAATTATGAAAAATTATTATATGGCAATAATGCAACATTCTCCACCAATTAATATTAAAAATTTGGGCAATAACTTCTTTGCAACATTCTCCACCAATTAATATTAAAAATTTGGGCAGCAGAACAGTTGCCAAATGATTGGCGAAAAAGTATTATATGCCCCATTTACAAAAAAGGAGACAAATTAAGTTGCGAAAACTACAGAGGCATCGCTTTATTATGCTCGTCCTATAAAGTTTTGTCCAAAATTATTGAACGTAAAATGAAGCCCTTCTACGATAACATCATAGGAGAGTATCAAGGCGGCTTCAGGTCCGGACGATCTACGATAGATCAAATATTCTCAGTCAAACAGGTGCTTGAAAAATGCTGGGAGTATAATATCGACGTGAACCAGGTCTTCGTAGATTTCAAGCAAGCATACGATAGTGTAGACAGAAATACACTTTACCGAATCATGCTTGACGTGGGAATTCCAACAAAACTCGTCCGCATGTCTAAGGTGACAATGATGAACGCCGAATCTCAGGTCAAAGTCAACAGTGACCTATCCAACAGCTTCCACACCAACTCAGGCTTAAAGCAAGGAGATGGACTTGCCCCGATGCTATTCAACCTTGCTCTGGAACACGTCATCAGAAGAATACCAGCTGATACAACAGGCACACTACTGTTCAAGTCCACGCAAATAGTAACATTCGCCGATGACGTCAACATTATGGCACGGACCATACCAGAAGCAAAGGAAGCTTTCCTAAGTTTGGAGTCAGAAGCCAAAAAAATAGATCTACGGGTCAACGAAGATAAAACCAAACTAATGACCCAAACAAGAAAAATGGCGCCAATCAGACAAAACTTGACCTTAGGAGACTACAACATCGAAAATGTAGATAGCTTCATCTACTTAGGAGTCCACCTTGATAAATCAGGCAGTGAAAAGGACGACATTTTACGGCGAATAAATGCAGCAAACAAGGCGTACTATTCCATACTCCCCATAATCAAGTCTACGAACGAGCACAGGAATAATAAGCTTCGCATATACAAAACACTCGTTAAACCTGTGCTTCTCTATGGAAGCGAAGCCTGGACTTTGACTACGGACTCCGAAAAGGCGCTGGACGTATTTGAGCACAAAGTGCTACGACGAATCTTTGGCCCCATACAAGAAGGGACAGAGTGGAGAATGCGATACAACATTGAGTTGTACCATATATACGACGACCCACCTTTATCCACATGCATTAAATTACGAAAATTACAATGGGCCGGCCACGTCGGAAGGATGGAGGCCAATAGACTACCTAAAAGAACGTTGGAAGGCAAAGCACAAGGGAAGCGTCCAGTTGGTAAGCCGAGGAAACGTTGGGAAGACACGATAGACGCAGACAGCAGGTCAATACTGGGGTTCAATAATTGGAGAACCAGGTCGTAGGATCGAGACGATTGGAGGCGAACATTACTGGAGGCCAAGGCCCGATTTGGGCTGTCGCGCCATCGATGATGATGATTATATGGCAATACCACACTGGAATAACCGGTTTTCGTCCGATCACCGAAGTTAAGCAGTATTGGGCCGGTTAGTACTTAGATGGGGGATCATTTGGGAACACCTCGTGTCGTTGGGACGTAAAACGTTGTGCTATCCCTTATACCAACAAACCAGTTGTCTGGGAAGCACTATAAAAAAAACCGGTTTCTTTCTGGACCAGTTTAGTGACGCCACCAGCAAGGGTTGCATAATCTTGAACCTGCCAATCATCAGACAACAGTTTTTTTAAGGGAAAGAAGAATAGTTTGAAATTAGTTTATTGCTTAATCGTCTCGGAAAAAGTCTCTAAAAAGTGGGGCACAAACTTATTCAGCAGTAAGGTGACAGCTTTAAGTGAGTTTCACAAAAAGACTGTTTGTTTTTTAAACTGGCTTTGAGGTGTTTTGAGGTGTTGTAGTTCGATAAAGGTCAAAACAAATACTTCAGAACGAATCGTGGATGTGACACAAAAATATTGTGAAGCTAACAACCCTTTCTGTAATAGTTGTTGTTCCTGTTGAACAAATTGGGATTGATTGGGAGAAAGTATCTACAAAATTCTTTTTTGTAACATGCTAGATTAAATTAGAGACAAATCGATTGAAACTGTTAGCAAGCTGTATTATATTTTCAACGTTGGGAAATTTGTTTGAATTGGTCCTTATTTATTCGTACAATGAGTAACTTATCTACTGCATCCTATTAGTTTGATTTAATGGTCTTGACATGGGACTCATAAAATTCATGCACTAAATGCTATAAAATATACTTCTAAATTTATGAAAATGCAAATTATTTTTATACGGCTACATCAAAATGTAAAACGTGTATCCCGTTTTATTAATTTAAAAGTTGCATTTACCAAGAACTGCGAAGTAATAAAATATTTATCAGTCATATCGGGCAAAAACATTGTCACCATTTATTGAATGCTATCAGTTTATTTAAGTGGTCTTGACACGAATTCATAGAAGATATCCATCGGAAAGATAGAACAGTAATGATAAAAAAATCAATGTGAACATGTTTTGTTTTCGTTTCAATGTAGAGATATATAAAAACTAGTTCGATGCACCATAAGATTCTATTCTGAGGCAACTTTTTACTGACTTTCGAAGAAAATTTAGTACTGATTTTCGAAGAAAATTTTGTATTAAACTCATTTCGCCGAAAAATCACATATATATATATATATATATATATATATATATATATATATATATATATATATATATAGGTTATTTTTTTAGAGGTAGAGAACTTTGAAATGACATAAAATACGGTGAAATCGTTTTGATTGCCTTGAATTTGATTTTATTGGAAAGATAATTCTCTACCATTTGGATTTGAATATGATTTCGGCCATGTGAGCGCCACGACTGGCGCGGAGGAAGTCCAAACGAGAGGTCCAATTCTCGACCACTAAAATCAATAATTGGGGCCGTATGCCGCAAATAACACGTCTCTGGCTTGTCGGCGTAGACGAATGATTTGACGTATTCCCTCCAGAAATAGTTCAGCGGTGTTAAATCACAAGATCTTGCAGGCCAGTTCACAGGTCCAAAACGAGAAATTATGAGCTAATTTAATGCTTCTTTCAATAAATCGACGGTTGCACGAGCTGTATGGCATGTTGCGCCATACTGTTGAAACTAGAGGTCCCTTGCATTACGGCGAATCAATTCGAGAACGAAAAAGTCATTGATCATGGCTCTATAGCGATCAGTATTGACTGTAATGTTATTCCCAGCAGCATTTTTGAATACATATGGACAAATTATTCTGCCGGCCCATAAAGCACATCAAACAGTGACTTTCTTCGGATGTTACGGTATTTGGACAACCGCCTGTGGCAGGGGTTTCCCCAGGATTTTTTCCTGGGAGATGTGTGCAAAATTGTTGGGAGGGGTGTTACTTTATTCAACAACTATATAGTACTTAGTACTTATTTTGCCAGTAAAGGTTTCAATTTCTAAAATCTTATTGTCTTTTGCTTAACGCTAGAACAATTTATTTTTGCAGAGAAAATGCGGCGATTGCGTTTGAGATTTTATATGCGGGGCATTTCACGTGAAGCGGACAGCGAAAAAAAATCGAGGTTCTGGATTTCGTTCATATTGTGCATAATGGTACTTCTAGAAGATAAGAATGTGGATGCACAAGTTTTTGTTTCTATGAGGTTTAGTTGCTGAGTTATGGGCTTTTGAATAATTGACGAAATCGATAAAAGGTTTTTTTGAAAGCAGATTCTGAGATTCAAACCAAAATTTAAAAAACAGTAAACATATTGATTGGTGAAGAAAATTAGCTGTTCTTTTTAATTTTGAAATTAGATTTAAAAAATAAATTTTTTTTCCTATGTGAAACCGGAAGTAGACACTTCAACTCGTAATTTGAATAATTTGGACCAGGTTAATTTTATTTATTTTGATAACAAAACAAAGCTTGAAGTATACTTATTTGATCATAAAAGTTTTAGAATGGGATGGCCAGTAGTTTAGGAGGTAAGTGAATTTCAATATATACAAGTCGAATGGGGCGTGTTACCGAGAGCTTCCTTAGGACAGCTAGTTGGCTCGAACACAAAAATTGATTCGAAATGTGATTAATAGCGCCATCTCTTATGTGAATAAGGTTTTATTTTCCCATAAAAACCTAATTAAAATATATTACGCATATATTATATATTTGACGCCAAGCCAATCCAATTTTTCCGTTATTTTTCGAGTTACTGTTCAACGCTTGCAATGACTATTACTTATGTTGATAAGTTAAATAGTCTTAATTATGTGTA
Source organism: Nemotelus pantherinus (assembly GCA_963978885.1). Lineage (NCBI taxonomy): Eukaryota > Metazoa > Arthropoda > Insecta > Diptera > Stratiomyidae > Nemotelus > Nemotelus pantherinus. The sequence goes on along the minus strand of OZ022263.1, from coordinate 94,592,533 downwards.
TTATGTCTCCGTTCGGCTATCGATGTTTCAATCCATTCGATTTCAGGTTTCATCGGAAGGCTAAAGATCTAAGAAAAAATCCAAGAATATTAGCAGAAAAGAGACTATGTCAAATCTGCAGGAAAAAGCTGATCGTAGAAACACCTCTAGTTATTAAAAAGAAGAACTAGTTTAAGAAACGAGAATGAAATTGTAAAAATTGTGAAAGAAATTCATTTGTCCATAAACAAGTAACTTTTTTTTCACTAAGTAAATTAGCCTTAACAATTTTTAATATTTTATCTTCTATATACAAGTAATACAAGTGATATGTGACAGTTTTACTACAAATATTTTGCTTTCACACTCTCTAGCTATCATAATCAAGCTCCCGGTACCACGTTCCATGCGACTTTTATGTATTGAAATTCACCTACCTCCTAAACTACTGGCCATCCCATTCTAAAACTTTTATGACCAAATAAGTATACTTTAAGCTTTGTTTTGTTATCAAAATAAACAAAATTAACCTGGTCCAAATTATTCAAAAAACGAGTTGAAATTGTTACTTCCGGTTTCACACAAATTTTTACTTCCGGTTTTCAAATCTAATTTTAAAATAAAAAAGAACAGCTAATTTTCTATACCAATCATTATGTTTAATGTTTTTTAGATTTTGTTTTGAATCTCAGAATCCGCTTTCCAAAAAACCTTTTATCAATTTCGTCAATTATTCAGAAGCCCATAACTCGGCAACTAAACCTCATATAAACAAAAACTTGTGCATCCACATTCATATCTTCTAAAAGTACTATTATGCACAATATGAACGAAATCCAGAACCTCGATTTTTTTTCGTTGTCCGCTTCACGTGAAATGCCCCATGCTTCAAACGCTTACAAAATTAATTTTCAACGATGTGTGTTTTTAAGCATCAAAAAAGATAATGATCTTGTACTGTATGCAAATTGCCTCTGTGCATTGAAAAAAGAAAATGCTTCAATAAATAAATTTTATTACTTATGAGCAATGTAACGCTCTTTATTCCTCACCCTATAAATAAAAACTAAAATGATTTTTAAATTTTTTATTTTTATCATTTTATTACTTCATGAATAAAAATAAACTGATTTTATCCAATTAAAAACAATCTTTGTTACATGGTTTATTTCTTAAGTTTCACGCTTCAAAAAGTTAAGTGTTGGAAAACGACGCGGCTTTTCAAGCCAGATGCTGTAGGCTTTATCAATTAGCCTGCTGTAATCATCAGATTGATCATTTTCTCGAATAAAAGAAATCTCCGGACCCTCAACAGAAATTTTCATAAGGTCATTTACGTGCTTAAGAAGCAGTCGAGGCCTATCTCAGCACAAAATTCTGCTCATTGTTAAGAATGACCATTCGACAGCAGCGGCTCCAACCGGTAATAAGAGCACTATTTTAGCAGCAGCCGACAATGCTGGAAACATACACTTTTTTCGCTCATCACATGCTAGGGATAAAATATTCGCCTGATGAATATCACCAGGATATCGCCTATATATTTTATGCTCTTCAATCATGTCTTTCGCATCAATGCCCCAGATGTCAGAAATATAAGTGAATCCTATAGTCAGATAATCTTTATTTGAACGGATTGTGTGAAAGTTTACTAATGCCTTGAACTTATCATTAAAACTACTGTAACCTACACCTTCAACTGTTGCTTTAAATACTGCCAGCATTTTAAAAACCCTTTACATGGAGTCTGTATTATTCTCACCTTTTACATTGTGTTCTTTACTCTTTTGTAATAATTCACGCGCTTCCAGTTCAATAGCATCCATTCAAATATCTTGAAATGAGCTTAATACAACCAGTGCCAATGCCAATGGAAAAATTTTCCCAAGAAAAACTAGCGTAACAAACGTTGTAGCTTTACGCAAAATAAGCAAAAGACCACTTATTTCGGTGGAGAGATTTCCAGCTTCCACATAAATATGCTCCAGAGCAATGCAAATGACTGCGTGGTGTTTAAGGACTACTTTAATGCTTCCATCATATGAAAGCCACCTTGTCGCGCCGGGCTGAATGAGCTTATGACACTCAACATCTAATGCTTTTCCGGTTTCCATTAGAACAGAAAGTCTATTATGACTAGTTTTAAATGTGGTGTATAATGAGTTTAAGGCCTTTAATATTCTTTTTACCTTAGGTGATTTCTGGCAACTCTGCAACAACGCTAGCTACAAAAGACGATTTCGACAGTGGACGAATAGCAGATAAGGTGAGTGTTCCTTAAGTTTTCTATGTACACCATTTAATCTACCACTAAAATTAGCACAACCATCAAAAGACACTGCAGCAATTTTTTTTAGGTCAAGTTATATTTTCTGAAGCTCTTTTAGTAGAATTTTGCATATATGCTCTCCAGTTGTTGAATGTAAATATACTGTAGAAAAAAAAACACTTCTTCTACATACGAAATAACGTTTTTCGTTGCGATGTGTCTAATAATAAGGCTCAGTATCTCGTGCCTATTTCTATCGGTAAATGCATCAGCCATGACAGAAAAGGCATCCTTATTTTTCAAACGCTGTCAAATTTGGTGTGATATCGCTTCTGAGAATGCTTCCAAGAAATCTGTAACCGTCTTCGCCGATTGTCTATGAGCGTCCTCAGGCCTGTTAACAATCATTTTATATAATGTTCCTGATTTATCAGCGGATGCAGCAGTAGCAACAAGAGCTGGCCAGTGGGAAGTTGTTTGAGGTATTTCCGTGCAAAATAAGTAATAGGGCAAGCGCAAAAAGTCTTAACAGGATTAGCTTCTTCTTTATGTTGCTGGTTGTATTGACCAAGAATTCGGTCAAATACAGTACCATGAGTTCGTGAGCTCGATATGATTTCGGTAGCTACTTTGTAGGAAAATCTCTGGCCTGTGGCTGCTCATCACTCCAAATGCGGCAGTTTTGTTTATTGCCGTAGCCATTCAACCAGAAATGAGCCTCATTGCTCAACAAAATTTTCTTATGAAATTCGGGATCTGCAGCAATTTGTTCTTAGGCCCATAAACCGAATCTACGCCGTGCCCGGTGGTTGTTCGGCTTTAATTCTTGCACGAGTTGAATTTTGTAAGTCCACAAACTAAAATCTTTCCGTGAAATCTTCCATCATGTGGATGAGCACAGGTTTAATTGTTGGGCACGATGTCGAATAGACTCACTTGGGTCTTCATCGATACTACGCTCTACAGCTGCTATTCTTCATTACGCACTGTACGACGTCTGGATGGATACATATTATCAGTGAGAGCAAACATGGTGCGGAAACGATCCATGGTTAGTCGAATTAATTGTTCTGATGGACATGATGCGCGATGGGTGTGTGAGGAGTTTCTCGAACAGAACGGTTTTTTTCGAAGTAAATCTGCATGATTTGGAGACATTACTCAAGCGTCAACCTATTCATAAGAAAATGGCAAACCAAACTTACCATAAAACGCATGATATTGTCACATCATACGTAGCATTAAAAAGTGTTGCCAACTTAAAGTTCTATACCCTAAAGCATTTGCAATAAAATAAAGAAACCAATTTTTACATTCTCCGAGTTTTGAAAATTTTTCGGATGGTAGCCTCAAACTACGTTTGATTGTGAAACTTTCGATGCTGGGATGAAAACAAAATCCAAAAGATAGGTTGACTTAAGCATGAGCTTGTTATGGCAAACTTATTGCTGCTTCGTTGGAAAAGTGCTGCCAGCACTGAACATTTTCATCATTTATGTTATAGTTGGGTTTGGTTGCTCCAAAAAGATGTATAACGTCTTTCCACATTTTTTTGTCATTCAAAGACAATTTCTCCGAAAATCAGTTTTCTAGGGGTTCTGATGCGGTAGACTTTTTATAAGTAAGGGGACTATGTTTTCACGGTGTAGCACATTGAGCCATCGGGCGCCCATCATTTTAAAAAGCAATGAGTCTAATACTAATTATTTTTGAACATTTACAATAATGAGACAACCCGCCCTGGGCAGGCTTCCATAACAATAAAGTTTGCGTATTCACCACTTGTTTAAGTAGGCTATCGAAAGTAACACCACTCATAGGTATTGTGGTCAGAGCGACCTTAGATAAATTTGGGGCCTTGGACATTTTTACAAAAATATGGCCCCTAAAGCAGAGGGTTATAAACAACAGTCAATAGAAAAGAACAGGAGCAGTTCAGTGAAATTCTAGAAATATTTATCTGTTATTTTATATGCTCAAAGTCACATTAAATCAATAGGTAATCATAATTCAGATATTTAACTCTTCAACTATTATACGCAGGTTAGTAATTAAAAAGCCTTTGTTGATTGAAGGTGTATTTTTCTAGATTTTATACAAGCAAAATCATTAATCATTTCTTCAAAGTCTATCTCTTTGAGCACATCAGATTCTATGGACACCAGCGACAAACTGGTCAACCTTTCTTGAAGCATTGCACTTCTTAATTCATTTTTGTTAGTTAATTCAGTTGGTTACCATCATGCTTAAAAAGATTCTCAATGCAATTTCTACATTTGGAAACGTGTCTTTAATTTTGTCTTCTTTTAATTTTGTCTTCTTTCTTTCTTCAACAATACCGAGTGAATAGATAACCGAGTGCACTACTGTTCGTCATTGGCTCCGTGATTTTCTTTCATTAATCCGTCCCGCCCGCCGTTTCCTCGTCACGCCTCATATGCTAGCTGTGTTATTCCTACGCGCCGCCGTTTAGTGCTTTCGCGCAATACTACTCGCTATTCTTAAGTTTCTTAAGAAAAGACTTTCAAATTTGCATTTTAACCGTTTCTCGGCTTGAGCTTTGCGATGTGTCACTGACTTTTCCCGTGCAAAGTGCGTCTACGCTGTACAAACAACTATTTATTTACATTGTCGACCTAAAAGTGTTTACATATTGTAACCAGTGCATTTCTAAACTATCACTCGTGCCTTGATTTAAGTGGGTGTATTTGCTTCAAATTTAGTTTTTGCCTAGATTCAGGCGTACATTTAAAACTCAAACTTTAACTTATAAACTCTTATATATCATCATCTTTTTTTAACCCGTCGTGTGTAGTGTTAATTATTTTTACGTTACAAAATAATTACAAAATTACTATGTTTCACTGCGATGCTGCTGAGTGTTTGGATAAAAAACACACGTCACCAATGATTACTTGGGCTGGATTTTGCGCTCTTACATTCCATTCGAAATGCGTTTCCCTTCCGGGTAAATGTACGGATGTTATCTTAAAACATGATTCGGGCGTATATTGGTTCTGCGACAAATGCAGAAAACATTCCATGGGGTCCTACGCTTCGCGTCTTCGTTCTGCTAAGTCAGCGATTGATACTCTATGCAGAGCACTTACTAAACTAGCGGAAGATTTTCGCTGCACCAGCAGGGAGGTTGATGAGCTGGTCTCTATTGCTAACATTGAGCAGCCCTCTGGATCCTCGCTCGGAACACTGATCAATGACTGCGTTACGTTAAGCCCACCTAGATCGCCCACCGCTGCTCGTACTCGTTCACAGGTTCAGACTATAACTGAAACATCTAGGCGTGTCCCTCAACACACGCCCGGTAATCATCAGCAGCTGTTGAGCCCGTTGATACCTGCGATTTCATCTTTATCTGCTACCCAGACTGTGCAAACAGCACTTTCTTCACTGCGGGATAACAGCTCGACGAGTCACCTCGTTTCCGCATACATGGAGGTTGTAACTCCTCCACTTAAAGTTTTTGTTTCTCGGTTGGCATATCGTACTTCGACCGAAACAGTAAAAAAGTACGTAGCTGCTAAGCTTGGATACGTACCATCTCTTTTGCTGTGCAAAAAGCTGACTCCGGATAATCTGCAGGAGCAAATCATTGCTTCTTTCTGCATCACCGTTTCTTCCGGCATCAACGACCTACTAAAGTGCAACTTCTGGCCACCTGGAGTCTTTGTAAAAGAGTTCACCAAAATTCCGCGAAAAAATTTTCGATCCAGATCAGGAAAGAAAACTCAAACTTAAAACGTTCCTTAAAACTGTACTATCAAAACGTCCGTGGCTTGAGGACCAAGTCTTATAAAATTAGTCTTTCTTCAGCCCTATCTTCTGATGACATTATCTGTCTTACGGAAACCTGGTTGACAGATGATATTTTTGATAGTGAGATTTTATCACTGTACACTGTCTTCCGCAAGGATCGTGATCGCTTAATCTCTGGTAAGTTTGATGGTGGAGGTGTTCTTATTGGCATCCACAAATCTCTTTCCAGTTCGGTTTGCAGTGACTTTACAACTACATGTTCAGTGGAGTGTATTTTAGTTCGTGTCTCTCTTGCTCCTGCTTCACTATTACTTATCGCCTCAATCTATATCCCCTGTAATAGTCCTTCTTCACTTTATGAAATTTTCTTTGCAGACCTCTCATCTTATCTCCTGTGCCGTTTTCCTACCGCTTACTTAATGCTATGTGGTGACTTCAATATGCCTTCCATCGAGTGGAATACCTCTTTTTCAACCATCACTTCCAGCAACAGTCTTTCGCTTACTTTATCTTCATTCATTTCTTTATGTTCTCTTTCCCAATTGAACTCGGTACCTAATAAAAATGGCAAAATATTGGATCTAATTTTTTTTAATATCCCAGTGTCTTCTGTTGATTTGGATTCCAATGCTCTACCCTATGTCCTTCCCGACCCTTACCACCCTCCTGTTCTTTTAGAAATTTCTTTCAATCTTCCTCTCAGATCCACAGTTTCTTGCTACCGGCGCTTCAATTTCTTTAAAGCCAACTTTGTTGGAATGGCGAACGAGATCAATCGTATTAACTGGCACTCATTTCTTCGCTGCTCTGACGTTAATGAGGCTCTCCATAGGCTTTATGTCTTCCTCGCTAATCTCATTCCTCGCTTCACTCCCACATGTCGTCCCAGGAGACCCAATGATGCTCCCTGGTTCACCTCTGAAGTTGCTACTGCTGTTAGGGCAAAGGATGTTGCTCGTGCCAAATTTAAACGTTCAGCTTTGCATGATGACCTGCTTGAGTTTAAAAAGCAACGCTCTCATGCAAAGAGGATCGCTAAAAAAGCCATGCGTGCCTACATTGCCAGAGTTGAGGCTTCTATTAGTTCCAACAATTCAAAACCCTTCTGGTCATTTAGTCACTCACTGAAAAAATCCCCCGTCATTCCTCAAAATGTGTTTCTTGATGAAATTTCTGCCGCTACAACTGAAGAGACTTGTGAGTTTTTTGCTCGTTTTTTCTCGTCATTTTCTTCCCAACAAAACGCTCGTTCTCCTCCACATGTTTCTTTCACCACTCCCTCGTCGTTTCGCGCTAACCTTAGAGCGCTCTCTTCGTTTCGTACCAACCCTTTAGAAGTTGAATATTTAATGAGTAGTCTCGATTCTAACGCTTCTTCTGGCTCTGATGGTATTCCTAATATAGTAACTAAGTCACTATCTTCTTCACTTTGTGTACCCCTGTCCATTATTTTCAACCTAAGCATCGCCTCTGGTGTTTTTCCTTCCATATGGAAATCAGCCAACATTTTTCCCATACTTAAGGCAGGTGACCCCGCTTGTATCTCCAATTACCGTCCAATATCGCTTCTACCTTGCTTTAGCAAGCTACTTGAGAGAGTTGTCTACAACAGAATTTATCCTCTACTCGAGCCTTTCCTTGCCAACGAGCAACATGGATTTGTCAAAGGCAAATCCACTGTTACCAATTTGTTATCTTTCAGCAATACTGTTGCTTCTGCCATCGATCAGCAAAGACAGGTGGATGTTCTTTACACTGATTTTTCTAAGGCATTCGACTCTGTTAACCACGTGCTTCTTCTCTTGAAATTAGACATACTCTGGGCAACTGGTGTAGTGCAAATTATCTTACTCTGAATGTCTTAAAATGTCGCCAAATGTCGTTCACGCGTAAAACTAACCCTTTAGTGTTTTCTTATTGCGTTTCCGGTACCTCTCTCGATGCTGTATTCTGTTTTAAAGACCTGGGAGTTATTTTTGACACTAAACTCTTAGTTGACCAACACATAATTCATATAACTGCCAAAGCGTCCAGGCTCTCGGGTTTTATACTTAGATCTTCTAAGCATTTTACTGATATCTCCACCTGTGTACACCTGTTTTGCTCTTTTGTCCGCAGCATCCTTGAATATTGTTGTCAAATATGGTGCCCACATTTTCACTACTTAATTGATGCGGTTGAATCTGTACAACGCAGGTTCACCCGCACTCTGTTTTTCAAATTCAATTTGACTTACTGTGCGTATAGCGCGAGACTTACCATGCTGCAAATTCCATCCCTGAAATCTCGTAGGCTGTTCTTCGATGAATGCCTTCTATTTAAACTACACCATCGACTTGTCCCATCTGACCTCTGCAACCTGGTTTCCGTCCGTGTATTGGATCGGTCATGTAGATCAACTTTAACGTTTAATGTTCCATTTGCACGGGCTGATACATATTACTTTTCACCGCTGCTACGTTTACCTAGGCAGCATTACGAACTCAAACTTGGTTCCCCACCACCGACCTTGATGCTTTTCAAAAACATGTTAAAAGATAAAGTAATTACTTATTCTGTTTAATGCATGTTCATCTTGGCTAATTGTGTATTTAAATTTTGGATTCTTATTTTCAATTGAATTATGATACTCTTGTTCGTTTTATATATATTTTTATTTTTATTTATCATTGTCTATTGCGTAGTTGGACTTATCTGTTGTTATAGACATTAAATCAATAAATAAATAAATAAATAAAGATGATATATTCCTGAAATACTAATTATTTCTTCCTTTTCACTAGTCTGAACATTTTTCAAGTATTCTTTTAAATGCAGACATTTTATCTCTAAATCTTTTTCGCTAGCGTCGTTATGATAGATTTTAATGAATTCTTTGCAACTTTGTCTCAATTCCTCGGGACTCAAAGTTTTGAAGCAACATAAAGAAAACTAAACCGATGACTTATTTCCTTGAACGGACTCAATCGCTGCTTTAGATGAACGCTCAGGATATCAATTATTGGAATAAAGGTTTCTACTTTGAATTTCTGTTTCCCATTTAGTTGGACTGATGGCGCAGAGAGATCAAATAATGCCGCACGTGAGCTTCTACCTCTTATTTTTTGAGATAGGTCCTTGCAGTCACATTCCGTGTTTTTCTCTTTGGCGCACGAATCGAAGTCATCAAATTTATCCCTGACGTTAATAATAAAATCATCAAGTTAAGTTAACAAATTAGCTGCAACCTATACTGTTATAATTTTTTTTGTCGAAGATAAGTATCCTTTCCAATATGGTGTTCCGAGTTTCTGTCAGTAAAATGAACTCCCAGTTTTCCATTTTTTTGGATAAACTAAAACCTTCATGCCTAGTTTTTTGTCGCTGCTCTGAGTCCTCCGCGCTAGATGTCAAGGCTTCTATAATTTGCTTATGATCTTGATGTTAGACGTTTTCTGCATCAGCGCGCGTAGACCATGTAGTTTCAGAAAGACTTTAAGGAACTTTTTTTTATTTATTTATTTATTAACCAAACAAGGTATAAACAATACAACAAAATATTTGAAATAAATATGTATAAACGGAAAATTTAATAAATTAAATAATTAACAAATAAATCAATAACGATTGATAAATAACAATTAAATAAAACATTGACATATAGCTTAAGACAAGGGGTTATGGATGGCTTAGAAAAAGAAGGATTTGAAGGAGAATTTGGAGATCGTTGGGGAATACAGAAAACTTATACTGTTAAAAATTCTGCAGCATATATTTACCGGCTCATTAGCTGCGTAAGTAGTGAAATGTGGATATTTTTTAAGTAAACGAGAGGACCTGGTGTTCCTTACAGGGTTATTTAATACCATTTTACTATTTAGGAATTCAACTGTGATAACGCCTCTAATGACGTCGAATGTGAAGCAGGCCGAAATCATCTTTCTTCTGGATGCAAGTGTCAATAACTTTAGATGACCCAGTCGAAACTCATAAGGAGGAAGGGTATTAAAATCGTAAAGATTGTATAGGTCTCTCAATGCGAAGAGCAGAAACTGTTTTTGTATGGACTCGAGTCTGTTACTGTGGGTTTCAAAAGCCGGATTCCAGCAGATAGAGGCATATTCGCGAATGGGGCGTACAAGTGAGATATATAAGGATTTTGTGACCGACAGGTTACGAAATTCTTTGGAACGTCTTTTGATGAACCCTAGTTGTTTGTTTGCACGGGAAAGTATTTTATCATAGTGCAGGGTGAAGCGGAGTTTCTCATCCAAGAGAACACCAAGGTCAACAACGTTTTCAACTCGGGCCAACAAATTATTGCCAAGGAAGTACGCGTTATATGAGACCGTGCATTTTCGCGAAAAACTAATAGCCTGGCACTTAGCAATGTTGAGAGAGAGCTTATTTTCATTGCACCAATGATCAAGTGAATTAAGTTTAGATTGGAGAAAGAATGCATCGGATTTAAATTTAATGATGATGTAATTACACCGGAAGTAACAGATATATTTTTCGATAAAACTCCTTGAAATTTTACCAATTGCGTTCGATTGAGAAGGTAAGAAGTCAGCCAGCTATGCAAAGATCTGGCAAGTCCGAATTTCAGAAGCTTTGAAATTAAGATAGGGTGGTCAACTCTGTCAAAAGCTTTACTGAAGTCTGTATAGACTGCGTCAATTAAAGAATTATATAAAAATATTCAGTCAATGTATTCTATCGGTGAGTAAACTCCTAAAAAAATTTTAGTTTCTGAACCATTTGAAAAAAACTTGTTGCCTCTCGTACACACCCAGTGACATGAAGACGTCCCGCACATAGTAAAAAGGTAGCGAGTTCTTGATTTTCGCTTCTAGACCAGCATAATTTCCTGACAGCATTGTCGAAGCTTTCCCCTTTGTATATCATAGCTCCTCTAAAAATTTCAGGATGGTTTCCGCTGAATATTCTGATTTATGCTCTTTGGCAGCTATAAATTCGGAAAACCTTTCAATTAAAACACAGTCGTATACGTATCGAATTATCAAAGTTACCTGATCAGATTGGGTGTGCTGGCTACGCTAATCGAAAAATATTTAGGTAAATTAACTTCATGTTTTTTTTTACCTGTTTTCCTATTACGTCAATAAACTCATTACAAACATTCGCTGATAAAGGTTTCCAAATACTTTTGGTGATCTACAAGAAAATCATCAAATTCGCCTAATAACTCCACATATCATAAATAATGTCCATTGCTGAGAGATCCAAGGATTTCTTTTCATCTGAAAACAGAAGCTCCTTAGAGGCTTCAAATTTTACAACTGCGAAACCCCGTTAAGTACACTTTTCCAGTAATCAACTTCTCTTTGAGCAAGTCATAGCAAGTCTGTATCCACTCTCTACCTACTCTCTTTTACTTCGTGGCAGATAAGATATCATTAGATTGCTTATGTGCAAAAAAATAAAAAAAAATTATACAATTACTGTGTTTCCAATCATTACGTCCGCCTGAAGAGCATAGGTTTCCCACAGAAGGGTTAAATAAGCAGCAAGAAAAACCAAATACAGATTTCTTCGAAGTTGAGTACAGCAACCATTTTCTTTCAAGACGTTCATTGTTCTCTAATTTACGATTAAATAATGCTTTTTTGAAATACCTAATTACTGATTTGCCATCTTCTTTGTCTTTGTAGGTTCTGCATGCTTAGGAAAAGTCGCAATCTTTATTTTGAAAATTTGTGGGCCTGTTACACATTTAAATTTCGCGGTTTTCTTCGATAAAATTTTCGTTAAAATAATCGGCAGAGTCGTGTGAAATATTTTCTGGGTCGGATGACTGCTGTTACTCAATTAAAACAGTTGATAGTGAAGTTATTGCATTTTTACCAAAGAGAAAATGGTTCAATATTTTTCTCTGAAGTGATAGGACTCAGCGAAGAACTAGTAGATTGTGAAGTTCCCAGATCTCCCGCAATATGTCGTTGATATAATTCACTATGTGGATGGTTTATTATTTGATTACTACTAACAGAATCTCCTGGTGTAAAACATGATGGTAATTTCGGTAGTTTGCCAATTACTTCTCTCTGGTGTACAGCTTTTTTCTTTTTTTCTGAGTCGTTTTGATATTTTCTATATATAGATATAGTATTAAATACTTTTATTTAATTGCACCGAAAAAAATCACAAGTACAAAATAAAACACACCGTTTACGAATGAAATGGTTTGATTTGTAGCCCCGAACAGAAATGCCATCTTGGCTGTGTTTTTCAAATAGAAACAGAAGAAATTACAATGCCCTGCTTACACATTGAAGAGGTATGCAGATCGACTTGTTTATGTTTATTCCAGTGATGTCCAAACTTACACAACCCGAAACGTCAATTTGTGTTAAAGCTGCACGCAACAACAACTGTTTCTACAATAGTACAAGTGGAAACATACATGAAAGCATAAAAGATAGTAGTTAGCAGATAGAGTTGCCAGTGTTTGACCCCTGGCTCATGAGATTACCATAAAATCAGATAGTTAATTATCAAATACAGTCAGGTAATTATAGTTTAATTTTCACACAATAAATATATTTACCGGTTGATGATTTTGAAATAAGAGTTCCCATCGATCGCGGGACCCTAGGCACTTGCCCAGTGTACCCATGCGCAAAGATGTCCCTGATTGTAGTATCCGTCTTGTGTCTCTTACTCGGTGAATACTGCACTGAAAAAAAGCCACATGGCGCCCAGAGCTATGTAACATAGCGCATTATTTATGGTCCCATACGCTATGTACATAGTACTCTGAGCTGTGCAATATGGCTCCCAGCGCCATAATTACATGGCGCAGAAATTATGGCTCCACATGCTATATTACATAGTACCATGAGCCATGTAATATGGCTTCAGTTGTCATACCGATTCGGATGAATTCAGGTTTCGAAGTTTCGGATGAATCTGAAGTTTTTGCATATTCCACATCACATGTTCCACAGCGCCAAATTAAATCGTTTTCATTCAGTTTCAGTGGAGTGAATATGTATATGTATAATAAAAAATATGTATCTTTATCGATTTATAGCGCTCCGCGCCATCTACATGGCGTGGAGGACTATAGTGCATGGCGTGGAGGACTATGTTACATGGCGTGGAGGACTATAGTACATGGCGTCGAGGGCTATAAGCATAGCGTCTGCTCCTATGTACTTTTTGCCCTGTAGTATGGCGTGTGGCGCTATATTTTATTACAACCCCGAAATCTACTATGTACATGGCGCCAGAAGTCTATAAATTATGGCGTCTGGCGCTATGTGTTTTTTCAGTGTGACGATGTACTGTATAAAATATAAGATGCAAGAACCGAACTGAGTACCCATTCGAAACAGGAAACTAGTACGGTAGAAACGAGAACAGATGGGTACAAGGTACCCTGATTGAATATTAATAAGCCAAATTGTGAACAGTGAAAATGATACCTAGTTTAGTGGTTTATTAAACATACATTTATTCATATAATTAATTTGAATGTTAGCGGTATATTATGATTTATCGGTCCATTTTTGGTTACAACAATAAAAATTAGAGCCCTCAAACAATTCGCTTTTTTAACCCTTCTATTTTACATTCAAGTTAAAGATAACAACTATTTTTTTTAACTTGAAAGCATTTTTGCTTCACTTAGGTTAGGTTAGGTTAGTAAAGAGGGCTGCCGCGGGAACGCGGCTTGCATTACGCCACCAATTTGGGCCCATTTGCCACCCGCCGCTGGCTTGTTAGAGCTGCCAAGTGACCGCTTCGCCAAACTGGATCAGCTGACTCAGCGTGACGGTACTGGCCACCTCTGCTAACCCTTGAAAGTGGTAACAACCAAAAATCTTGAGGCGTTTATTATTTAGGGCCGGACAATCACAGAGTGTATGCTCGATGGTGTCCTCTTCCATCTCGCACCTCCTGCATAAATTGCTGGATGTCAGTCCCATTCTTTTCGCGTGAGATGCAGTAAGGCAGTGCCCTGTGAGCAAGCCGACCGTGGTTCTCAAGCGGTTTCTGCTGAGCTTGAGCAGTTCCCTGCTTTTGCTTAGATCAAGTGATGGCCATAATGTCCTGGCTACCCTGCAGTCCAACCTGTTTTCCCATTCGGACTTCAGTTTGGCCCATATGGTGGCATCAAGTTTGCTTGTGGTGTCAGCGATTGACCGTGGTACAGTGATGCAGGGGCTATTGCTAGCTCCTGAACCTTTCCTCGCCAATTCATCGGCTTTTTCGTTGCCTATGACTCCACTATGCCCTGGCACCCACATAATCCGGATAGGAATATGCCTTGCCTTTTCATTGAGTGCCACTCTGCAAGCGTTAACAGTTTTTGAAGAACATCTGTAAGACGCAAGAGCGAGAATGGCTGCTCTGCTGTCGACGCAAATCGTCATTGGTCTGGTTGATATTCCGCTAATGGACTCAGCTGCCATGCGTATCGCATGTAATTCAGACTGAAAGACGGTAGCATGGTACGACAGTCTACAAAACAGGTTAAGGCTCAGATCCGTAGAAAACACGCCCGAGCCAACTCCTGTGTCCGTCTTTGACCCGTCCGTATAAATCCAGACGCCCCCATCGGTGGTAGCTTCCTTTTTCTTCCAGTCTGTTCTTGTGGGTATCTTGACCTGGAAATTCCTGCCAAGATGTATTATTTTGCTCATGTGGTCCGTGTCTTCAGCAACGAGCCCAAATTTTTTGCGGTATTCTGTAAGAATACCGATGTGGCCCCGCTGATCTGAATCGTTCCACATGCCGGAACTTTTAGCGCGTATCGCCACTAGGCTTGCGCTTCTAAAGATGAATCGATCTAGGGGCATGAGTTCTTCGTTTCCAACCCAACCGTTGGGGCGGTTTTTAAAGCGTCCGAAATACATATGCAGACTAATCTTTGCAGTCTTGTTAGCTCATTGCTATTAGTTTTGCTCTCCGCTGCCTTCCATCACACGATCGCTCCGTACACCAAAATTGGCCTCACCACACCTGTGAATATGTAATAGGCCGCCCTAGGTTTAAGACCCCAGGTATTGGAGTAGATGGACCGGCAAGCGAAAAGTGCTGCGCGAGCCTTAACAATTCTGTGCTTCACGTTAGCCCCCTAGTTCAGTTTCCTGTCTTGTATAAGGCCCAAATATTTAACACTATCAGCAAGTTCCAATGTTGTTCCGTTGAGGTTAGGCGTGGTAATAGCTGGTACCCTGTGTCTCCTTGTGATAAGTTCGGTTTTTGTCGGGTTTGCCCTAAGACCGACTCTTCTGGCCCAGGTTTGGACCTGGTCCGACAAAGTTTGTGAGAACGTACCCCTCACAAGTACCACAATGTCATCGGCATACGCCACCACCTCAAAGCCGCTGGCCCTTAAATTCTGCAGTATTTCGTTGACTGTCAGGATCCAAAAAAGGGGAGATATAATCCCTTCTTGTGGTGTTCCGGTTCCGACTAATCTTTCCGCTTTGGCTTCTAAAAAGGTAGCCTCAATCCGCCTGCTCTTGAGCAAGTCAGATGCCCAGGTCGCCAGAGCTTTATCCACTCCATATTGAACCAAGGCATCGATGATACTCACGACAGTGACATTATTGAAGGCCCCCTCAATGTCTTAGAAGGCTGCTAGCGTGAATTCCTTTTGCCGTAAGGATTTTTCTATTGTATCGACAACTTTGTGTAATGCCGTATCTACTGATCTGCCCGCTAGATACGCGTGCTGATCAACACAGAGTCTCGCGAGCAGTGAACGAAAAAATACCGTACCTTAAGCGTACTGTACGCGAAAAGTACACATACCCTACCTCAGTCTATAATGTTTGCGTACATGTACACAACCGATATACCGAACGAAAGAGACACGATGCAAATGTACGCTACGATTGAATACTGTACAAAGTACACAAACCTTATCCTCTACAATATGGAATGTGTAGTCATACACAATCCGTACACAAACGATATACACTAAACGTACCGTACGTTTAGTGTACTTTTGCGCTTCATTTACATGAAAAGGAAAAACACTTTTAAAGTGAAAGCACTGAGTCAAAAATATTGAACTTCACAGGAGAGCATAATCAATTCATTTCGGCTACGGCATTATCACTTTTTTCTGTAATTTTTTCCCAATTCATATAAATGAATCGCAAAAGTACACTAAACGTACGGTATGGTATATCGGTTGTGTACATGTACGCAAACATTATAGACTGAGGTAGGGTATGTGTACTTTTTGTAGTGAATGTGTTTGCGTATGGGCGTCATAAATGTACGGTACACTACACTAAGGTACGGTACCATAAGGTTTTTTTTCGTTCACTGCTCGCGACATCAATCGAGCTTTTGATGTGCAGATCAACAAGCTTCTCTAGTGTTTTGAGCAGAAACGATGTTAAGCTGATTGGTCTAAAGTCCTTCACGTAATGATGATTCAACCTACCAGGTTTCGGAATGAAGACCACCCTAGCTTTCGTCCATTGCTCGGGTACTACCCTGAAGCGAAGGCATGCGGTAAAAATACGCTGCAGAATGGGAATGATGGTTTTATCTGCTTTTTGAAGCATGATGGGTAATATCTCATCAATCCCTGTAGCTTTGTAAGGTCGGAATGTGCCAATTGCCCACTCTATCTTGACCTCATCAACTACTTCCTTGATCAGCAGCTCAGACGCCGGGTGGGTACCTCGAAGTACGTTAAGTTGATTCTGGAAAGTGAGTTTCCATTAGCATGTCCAGGCACTCTTTCGGGTCCTCCACCCAATCCCCGTTTTCCCTTCGCAAAAGCGTAGGTACGCCAAGGGTTACGCTTAGGACCTACCTGATTCTGGCAACCTCTGTACTTCCTTCAATGTTCTCACAGAATTCCCTCCATGAGTCGCGCTTGGCCCGTCTTATCTTCTTTTTGAAGAGCGACAGCTCCTGCTTGTATCGATCCCAGTCTTCAACGTGTCCGGACCGCCTTGCGTTGTTAAACGCCCTTCGTGTGCGACCTCTAGCCTCTGTTAGTTCACCATTCCACCATAAGGTAGCGTTCTTCCTAACGGGCTTTTCCGGACACCTCTTTGAAATCTGACACTAAGATTCCTGTTAGTCGATTCACCTGCTCGTTAAGTCGTCCTGGACTCGAAAGATCCAGATCGTCTAGTGCCCTGAGGTGTCTATTTGTTTTCCTAGAGTAAACTTCCCATTGTGCTGTTCTCGGGTTCCGTACCTTTTTAGGTGAGATAACAGAACAACCGATATTCCAGCATAGCCACTGGTGGTCCGAGAGCGATGGCAGGTTAGAAACCTGCCAGCTGTGGACACTTTCCATTATGCCTGGAGTTCCCAGGGTAATATCAATTACCTCAGCCCTGTTCCTAGTTATAAATGTAGGTTTGTTACCTATGTTGAGGATGTTGAGGTTGGTTGACGTTAGAAATTCTAGAAAACACCTACCTCTCTCGTTTATGTTGGTGCTTCCCCATATTTTGTGGTGAACATTTGCGTCACAGCCGATAACAGCATCCGTTGTCATAGCCGCTTCTGCCAATCTTCTCAGTCCGGGCGTGATGGGATCCATGTCGTATGGTATATAGACCGCCGAAAACAGGCACCGCTTCGTGCCACTACCAGCGATCCTCCTCTCCAAACACACTGTGGTTGTATCTCCATCACAAAGCTGCGGAATCAAGATTGCTTTCACCTCTTTTTTGGTGACAATACAAGCCCTTGTCTTGTCCCTTCCTTTTAGCTGGAACACACTGAGGCTGGTGCCGAATCCACAAGCCACATTCTTGTACAGAAGCGGCTCATGTATCAGCACGATGTCAGCGTGCCCCCGACTGAGATGCCGAAGCAGGTTGGCCGTCGCCCCTCCACTGTGGTGCAGATTTGCTTGGACCACTCGCACTTCGGCTTCCCTCAGTCACCTTCTCCGCTCCAACTTTCAAGGTGATCCTCTTCAGACCGAAGTGAATCAACCCGTTGTTGGCCCGTACTTGATCCGCGGACTCCCGATCAATTCCCAGCACAAGCACCATCTTTGCTGCACCAGTTAAATCAGGCTCCGCCGATTGGTTAGTTAGTTTTACAGCCTGGAATAATCTCCAGCCTGAAACTTTCAGATCGGGGTTCTGTTTTTTTAACAGAGACAGAGCCTCCGAAGCGTTTGAGTGGGGAACTGCCACCTTCGCTGTAATCACCTTAGGCACGGATGTCTCCTCCACTACGTCCAAACCTGGATGGTCTGCTGAAATTCTCAGGATGGTAGACCGAAGCCATTCCGTCGAGAAGACGTCACTACAGGTCACCGCAATGTGGCCGCGAACAATGTTACAGCCTTCAAAGCGAGGAGACCCTTCTTCAGTTGACATGGCAAACTTGAGGAGTTCCTCGGTGATCCGTTTAAGAATCACCTTGGCCACGTCATCCTCGAGTCTCCATTCTAGGGGTTCCTGTTTGTCAACGACGGCCAGCTTAAGGTGACTGGCCGCTACGTCCTTAAAGGAACAAACTGTCGTCTCCTGTCGTGGCCTCTTCGTTGATTTACCTCTCGGCGAGGTTATCTCCTCTGAGCGTTGCCTCTCTCTTTCTGAAGCGTTGGGCCTTCCGCTTCCTCCCTTTGGTGGGATCTTGCTTAACTTACTAGTATGTATGTTAAAATTCTGATGCATATTGAAGTGTAAATTGTTTGTGGAGAGTTGTAGATTGTATGTCTAAAATGTGTATTTCTGTAGGTATGTGTAGTGTGTATCCACTTACTAACTACGCATTATGCATATGTTCACGCAAGATAAGCCATCTTCACCCTATGCCCTGCCACACGTCTCAGGGAATGTCTCAGCAAAAGTTTTCACTATATAGGTATATGTTTTCCTGGCTTAATATGACCCGACGCATCATATTTCAACAGTAGTTTTAGCTACAATCCATCACCTAATACCAAAACCAAACACGAGCGAAAAAAGAAACACAAACACGAACTAAAAAAACTGACGATTTGGCTTTGATTGGTGTTGATGTTGCATAAGACCGTGCTTCCATTCTGCAATTCAAAATAAAAAACTTTACGGGACAAACAAAATATGGCTCACTTGATAGTGCTTATTGCTAAAGTATGGTGATGGTTCCAAAGGTCGGGCAAAAAGTATCTAAAGTTAATACTGTGCGTATTGTTACAAATGTTGCACTTCAGATTTCCTTTTGACGAGTTTGATTTTTGCTATGAGACAAAAAGGTTTTGGCTGGTGGATTTTTGGAGCAAACCGACATTAGGAGCATTGATTATTTTGGAGCTCAGATAATATGAAGAAATGTAAGAGCATGGACGAGTCCCGAATGTGTGGCGATGTACAGACTGACCTAGTCATTGTGTACAGCAAGAAAGACGTAAATGTTGACAGCGATTACCTGAACAATTTGCCGGTAGATCGAAATATTTCATTGGTTAGCTTTGTGCGAACACATCATCCGGTTTATAAAAAACGGACGAGCGTTGAACATTTTCCACAGATGGTGATTCTATAAGTTGCAGCCAAAGAACCAGCAGTAGATTAAAAAATTTATTATATTTTAAAAAGTTACACATTGAGTGGGTGAGATTGGGTGGTGAAGAATACTCAATATCGAGCGTCGAAGATTCGATTAGTTGGGAAGTATGACCCCAGCGACTAAAAATAACCGAATGAAGAGTGTAAATTCGGGACAGAATCGCCAATATACAGAAAACCGGACATCACTACCGTATCGTCGTAGCTTAGTTGGGCAAGACATCAACGTATCACCACGAAAGTCGGCAGATCGTGGCTCGCTGACAGCTTTTTTGTTCTGAAAAGTTTGTTTTTTTATCAAATACTGTTTTTGAATTACACTAGTTGCTAATGAGCAAATTTTGAAAAAGTTAGTTGTGGGTAGAAAATATTTGAAGAAAAAAGAAGTTTCATAAATCGCTATAAATTTTATAGCGATCTTATCTTAAATCGCGATCTTGCCATTAAATCGCTACCAGCTGTGAAGCGCGACCTTTGAAAGATCGTTGCCGTTCTAGACGGACTTGGAATATTGAAGATTAGGAGTTATTTGTATTTTGGAGCTAATTATTTCGATAGAATGTAAAGTAAGACAGTTTGGAATCAAAATATAAGGTGAAACCAGTGGAAGTCGGGGCAAAGTTAATTGCTTGGTGGAGTGAGAATGTGCATTATTAACCAATTTAACGAAAGATAACTTGTCGAATCGGAGTCTAGGGGCGACTAGGATTGCATTAAGTCTTGACAGGGTGGACGTAGTGCTCCAACCTGCCGAAACCTTTTTGGTGAGCTGAAGCTCGCTCAGCGACTTGAGGTTCAAAAACGGCCAGTCTCCGACTAGCTGGCGCAAACCGTAAGACTTTGGCTCCCCAACCGGGTGGGTAACGATGTGCTTATTTACATCTTTCCACATCTTCTTCATTCTATTTCTTTTTGGTTGAAAATTTTATTAGAAAAACATCAGTTAAACTACAGTATTTGTTTATTTGAAGTATATTTTCGTATTCATATACATAGATTAATTTAAGTTGTTTCTTTTCAATATAAATAATAGCTGCGCATAGATTGGTTTAGGTAGCGCGGAGTTATTGATCTGTGTTTCACAGCAGCGACTATTCCGCCAAAAATACTATCTGAAAAATAATTAAAATACAAAATTAATTTCAAAATGATGACATTAAATAAATTAAAATTTATAATTTAATATTTTACTCAAACGCTAGATATTTAGACTTACCTACAATGTTCAGAGCCGGCAATGGGACTCTTCGGCATCAAATGTAAATCCTGGTGGGCATTGTTGTTCCAATAGCATGTTTAAGACACAAATATAGAATTTTTTACTATCCACTTCGTGTCGGACGTGAGCTCCTGGCGGAAGTCCACGACAGGACTTTTAAATGAAAGCAGAGAAATTATTTGATTATTGTAGAAACTAGTATAATTAATATCTGAAAATTGCTGAAGCTTTCAAAATTATTTCAACAATGTAAACAACATCGCGGTCTTATCACTGATGGAATCAGGGTAGAAGATTTATTCGAATCGATTATATTTTGGAGCACAGCTATATTATATATTTTATTAAGAGTTCAATATTTTTTCAAAATTATAAATCTGTACAAAAAAGTTTGTTGTAGATTTTATATTCATCAAGATTTGAATTAGATACGAGAGTTGATCTAAAAATGTTATAATCGGTTATTTCGACTTCGTATGAACTAAAAAAATATTTTTTACTGTGTCGTATACACACTAGGTTAGGTAGGTTAGGTTGAAGTGGCTGCCAGTTCACAGAGATCTGCCGCCTGACACACATAGGCACAAGAGAGGCCCGTTGTGATGCCACAATAATTTGTGACTCTCTTCTATTCACTGAACTCGAGAAACCATCTGCTTCCCTTCACAAAACGCGTTATCCCCTTTAAATTGACCAGGGACAACTCGGTCAGGTTTGAGAGAAAAGCAGCACCAATTGCCACCAACCTTCTCCTTGCCAGCGCCGGGCACTGACACAAGAAGTGGAGGACGGACTCCTTTTCATCCTCAGAGCCACAACCCCGACAGAAATCGTTAAACTGCACTCCCAATCGTTGTGCATGTCGTCCTATGAGGCAGTGGCCCATAAGAACTCCCACAGTGCAGCGTAGAGCACTTCGAGTTAAGCCTAAAAGCTACCTGGTGCGATGCGCATCCATGGATATCCAGGACTGCCTTGCTACTGCACAGGATGATTCATCTGCCCAGGATCTCCTAGCATCCTCGAGATAGTTTTGCCTGATGGCCAGTTTGACCGATGTCATCGGTATACTTATTGAGAGGGAGCAGGAGACCTCTGGCAACAAGGTTCCAACCCTTGCTAGCTCATCGGCCTCACAGTTGCCCTGAAAACCCCTATGTTCAGGTACCCAAATCAATTGAATAACCGAATGTCTCGACATCTCCCTAAGAAATGCACGGCATTCAGTAACAATCATGGAAATTGTACAAGGACCAGCAAGGGATTTGATAGCCGTTTGGCTATCTGTGAAAATGCCAATATTAACCCCGAATATTTGATTACACAGAAGCCAGTCGCTTGCCTGTAAAATAGCCGCAACATCCGCCCGAAAGACACCATAATGGTCTGGTAGACGGAAGGATAGCTAGAGATTCAGCTCCTCTGAGTATACACCACTTCCGACTCTATTGTTTAGCTTTGAGCCGTCAGTGTACACATAGATAAGCTCACTTTCGAGGGTGACACTATCACGCCATTCATCCCTACCAGGAATGCAAGTTGTGAACTCCAAATCTAGTAGGCACTGCGGAGCGATGTAGTCAACACCCGCTGGAGTGGGAACTCCCTCGACCAAAATCGTCGCATGGCCGAATTCTGTTCTATTCCATGGCGAGATACAGTTTAGTCTGACAACAGCAAGATTAGCTTGCTATAAGATAAGTAGATTGGTTGGCAGCCAATGAAGTAATACAAATAGTGCCTTAGTAGGAGTGGAGCGAAGCGCACCAGTTACAGGTAGTGCAGCCATTCTCCGCATTTTTTCAAGCTGGCGTTTGCAGGTAGCCTTAAGAGCGCCCTGCCACCAGAACGCCACCCCAAACAATAGAATTGGCTCAACCACAACAGTGTTAAGCCAAGCAGCAGTACAAGGTTGTATATCCACTAGGTCAGCATTAAAAAAAAATTGGCCTATGTTTACTAACATTAGTGTCGCTTAGGTTAAACATTTTGAGTTTTTCGATTGAGACCCGACATTAAGTTTTTCACAGAGGCCTCAGTACCGATTTTCTATGCTTTTTTCCATATTTTTTTAGAGTCAGATATATTTTAAGCTTCTCTATTGCTTTCCTTCAATTCATTCGTTTGAGCACAGTATCGTTCTATTAGTCTAAGTTTAGGACAATTTGGTGCTTTCATACCACTCCAGCGTTTTCTTAGCATAATAATGACTTGATGGTAGGCACAATTGAATTTCGTCAAATATTGATAGATCAGGAAGTTACGGCACCTTAAATGTTTTTGTAACCTTCCTTCATTCGATCGACAATTGGTTTCGATGTGTGAGCAATTACGAACATATTTTTCCTTGAAACATCTAGCGTCTTCTTATAATTCGCTTTTACTCGTTTGACCGTCGAAAGCGATGTTTTAAGGTCCTTAGTAATTTTTGCAAATCTGAATTCGAGATTCTTCACGCATTTGAAAATATTTTATTATCGTACTTTTTCTTATTTCGACTCCATGTTGCCAGTTAAAGAGCTCCGGTTGGAATGAACACTTATTTAGTTTTATTGTCCTTTATGTAGAAGGCTACCATATGGCTTAAAGATCTGGAGCAGGTGTATATACGGAAATATTCACAAAGATTAAAAAGTCAAGTGTTACTGGGACAGCCCTTAGTTTCCTCAGCTATAAATAAGGCATGATCAAAGTATTCTAACGATCATTTTTGGCCATCGAGAGGATCTGGAACATACTTTCCAGAAGCTAAATAAACCGTTGAAGGTTATTCATTTTTAAATGAATGCCGAAGAGACCGAAAGCATATAATTTCTGGATTTGACAGATATCAAAAGTAGTAAAATCTTCAGTGTTTCACCAGTTTTCAATGGTGCTCCTGAGTCAGAAAAATGCCTGCACAAAATCAATTATAAACTAGATACGGGAAAAGTATGAATTGGATGAGGCAATCATTTTGAATATAATTTAAAGAAAGAAAAACATGCAGCAAAATCAATTGAAAAAGAAGTATATCTTTCAATTCAATTGTCAATTAGAAGCATGGGTAGTTTTTTCGTGGGTTAGTTTTTCATATTAATGTTAGTGATAGTTTTTTCATATTAATGTTAGTGATGATAAAACTAAAATGTTGAATTTACAGAACAAGTAAAGGAAGTGTTGAAATTCATTGAACGTTTTTTCCATGTGTGTTTACTTCAAGTTTGACAGTTAAACAGTCTTGTTCATGCACATTATATGTACATACTTGTATTACGATTTTCTAATTGGGAATAAAAGTTTAACACTTCAACAGGCTATGTGCCCAGTCCATGACAATAAGAAAATCGAATCGAAAGTTGAGTAAAAAGTGCATTTTCGTGTTTTTTGTGTGAATCGTTTGAGATCGTACGGTAAATTGCCGCAAAAGGAATTTGTACGATTCAAGAGAACATGGCGGTGCATGAAAAGTGCGGTAGATCGAGTTTGTGTAAACTGCGACGTTGAAGTCAGGATTTATTCGTGATCGTTCTTGATTTTGCGGGTATTGTTGTTGTTGCAGTGCGTCAGAAGAGAGAAGAGTTTTCGTTGGTATTTCGTCATCATATGAAAGAAGACTATTTGGTTCTTTATGACACCGTTAATTCGGGCGAACATAAATTGACCTTTTTTATTTGTCGATTTCGAATTCTATTCGGTGAAATTTGGTGGACAAAAAAGAAAACTTTTTTCGTTGTATCTATTTACGGTGCGTTCTCAAGGCAAGACAAATGAAGAGCGATCGAGTGAACATTGAAAAATTGGAAGGTGGCAGCAATTGGCTGACATGGAAATTTCAGATGCGCCAAGTGCTTGAGGCTAGTGAATTATTCGACATGGTGGATGGAACACTTTCGGCATTGACAATTGCGAGTCAAAATTATGCAACGGAAATCGTTGAATGAAAAAGGAGCGATACCAAAGTAAGACGTGCTATTTCGATGGCGTGTAAAAAGCAGCTAGTGCTGCAAATTATGAACTGTGAAACGGCGAATCAAATGTGGGAGCAAGATTCGAAGTCAAATATTTTGTTGTTGCAACAAAAATATTACAGTTTCACAAAGGAGCCCTGCGATGATATTGTAACGTGTATTGCAAAGCTAACGAAAATCGTGAAGCAACTAAAAGACCAAAATGAAAAGATCTCCGACTCGATGGTAGTAACGAAAATACTGATGTCTTTACCAGCAAAATATTATCATTTTCACAGTGGTTGGGAATCGACGAGTGTAATGAATCAAACAATGGCAAATTTGCGTGCCCGATTAATGGCAGAGGAACTTCGATTGAAATCGCAAGGACAAGTCGAAAGTGTGGAAGCGTTGATGGCCAAACGGAATTTTCGGGACAAAGCAACAAAGACAAGAGCAAGGCCGGCAATAGTCGTAAAGGCAAATGTCATCAGTGCAGCGAAGCTGGTCATTGGAAACGCGAGTGTTCACAGAAGAAAAAGAACAATTCAGACAAAAAGAAATCAGACAGTGCATCGCTCGATGCATTTGTATGTCACGGTTCGACATCAATTGGAGACAAAAACGTTTGGGTTTTAGACTCGGGAGCCAGTGACTATATGTGTCACCGACGTGAATGGTTCGATAACTTTGTGGAAGCATCGTCACACATTACAATTGGAAATGGCGAAAAGGCATGGCTCGAGGAAAAGGCGACATCATTATTCATGCGTTTCATGGCTATCAATGGATTCGCAGACGCATGGTGAATGTACTGTATGTGCCAGAAATTCATCTGAATTTATTTTTGTCGGGAAGGGCCGTGGATCGTGGCTACCATTTTATATCAGATAGCAAGCACTGCGAGCTGCTGAAGGATAGAAACACTGTTTCAGTGTGATTTCGACAATTGTTTCTTGGGGTTTGAAATAGATCAACGACTGGATGGATCAATTCACGTGAATCAACGGTCGTATGCAGAAAAGGTACTCAATCGGTACTGCTGTTTTGTGGCGACACCATTAGACAGACGGAGAAATAAATTTTCCGCATCGTGGGGCAGTCGGCAGTTTGATGTATTTGGCTGTGGCAACGCGTCCAGATATCAGTTTTGCTATTGGCAACGCGATTCGACATCTGGAAAGGTTGGCGGCAGCTCACGTAAATGCAGTAAAGGGCATATTGAAATACATAAAGGGGACGATCGACACAGGAATTCGATTTGAAATTGGCAGTAAGATGCATCTGTGTGGATGCAGCGACGCAGATTATACGGGAGACATAGAGACCAGGTGATCAATGTCCGAATATGTATTCATGTTCGGCGGCAGCATTATTAGTTGGGGCTCAGAGCGTCAAAAGTCAGTGGCACTGTCAACAACGGAGTCTGAGTACATAGCAGCTGCTCATACGATGAAAGAATTGATGTGGTTGCACCGCTTATTGTCCGAGATTATGCCACCAACTGATCTGGACAAACCAACATTCCTTATGGACAACCCAAGCGCGAATCGACTCATCAAGAATCCAGAATTATTTTTGCAAATCGATGGGCCTTATGCCAAAGAATTAACGTAACTTTGAAGATTTCAATTTAAATTTTAAATAAGTTTTGTTTTGGCATATTGAATTAACGTAAATTGTAAGTAAAAGTGGAAGTGTTGAAATTCATTGAACGTTTTTCCATGAGTGTTTACTTTAAGTTTGACAGTTCAACAATCTTGTCCATGCACATTATGTGTACATACTTGCATTACTATTTTCTAATTGGGAATAAAAATTCAACACTTGAACAGGAAGAAGTAACGAAACACATTGCAGATGAAACTATGCCCATATTCAAGACTTTTTAGCTATAGCGTAGATTTCATATTTCTCGACTTGCAAACAAACTTACGGATGTTCCCGGAACTGATGTTAGCTGTAGAGGTGCTGCCGTTACTCTCTTGATGCACATCATTGATTTATCATCAAAAAATTGGCCCGTGAGACATTGCCGATGTTGCAGTATGCCACTGTCACAAATGTAAAAATACTGAGGATTTGCGTAGTCTGCCATAAATTCTCCATTTTGTAGGTTTTGACAATTCTGTAAAATATATTAGCTATAATTAGATAATTCTCCTATTACGGATGAAAGATACATTTTGCTTTATGATAATATAAGGGAAATATATTAGAAGCCGAACTCATAGGCGTGCACAGGATTTTGAAATGGAAGGGGCAAAAACCAAAATCGGTACACATTTTCCTTAATTTTTTATGAAGCGCTGTGAAGGTAGAAATAAGGCGTAGTAAGAGGTGAAGCTCAGTAGCAAATATTCGAAGATTGTACAATAGATGGAAAATTGCCCGCCTGTGCACGCCACTAGATATGCTCGCATCTTTACTTCCCATGATAGTTCAATGCTTACATTTAATGCGGCTGGAGTTGAAGGACATGTTCCTTGCTCACATTTTTTGTCAGTGGGATTAAAATAGAAGCCGTCATCACATTGCTGTGTAATTGGATTACCTAGTAAGCAAATAGTATATCTTGTACAGTCATTCGGATCAGGTTCAATGGCTTCTTCTTGGCAAGCCTATAAATTATACAATTAGTTTCACGTTTACTGAACGTTTAGTTAAAAAATAGTTTCTCTACATTGAAAAAATATTACCGGTGTTGGTGTTGACGGTTCTGTTGTCTGAGTTGTTTCTGTGGTTGGAGCTGTTGTTGATGTTTCAGGACTTGCTGTACAGTTATAGCACATCAATTTTTCTTTATCGAAAAGCCAGCCCGTATCGCAGGTCTTATGATTTAAAACACCATCAACGCAAACATAGAACTTGTTTTCGTAGAAGGCATCTGGTAGCATTCCACCATTTGGCAAAGGTCCGCAATTCTGCACATGCAAAAAATATATTCATGCGTTCTAAAATGCATCCTTAAAAGTCAAATTGCTTACCGATGACGAAATCGTTGTTGTTGTCGTAGTCGTTGTTGTTTCAGGCTGCTCGGTAGTAACTGGTACACACATAAGTAATGCCGCATCAAATTCCTGTTGACTCTCACATGATTTGTGGTTCAATACGCCATTCGAACAAACATAGAATTTGGTTTTGTTGAAGAAGTCAGGCAAAACACCGCCACTCGGGATGTTTCCACATGACGTTTGACTAGTTGTTGGAGTTGTTACTCCACTCGACACACACGTTAGTGACGATTCATCAAAAATGTGTCCATCTTCGCAATAGAAATGCCGCAATTTTCCATCAACACAGACGTAGAATGCTGTTGTATCGAATTTGTCTGGGAGACGTCCGCCGTTAGGCGTCGGACCGCAAGATTTTGATTCTGGTGTTGGACTCGTCGATCCACTGCATAATAAAGTATTTGGATTGAAAGTTTCACCTGGAGGGCAAGAATACTGACGTAGTGTTCCTTGAACACAAACGAAGAATTTGTTGTTGTCGAACTTATTTGGGAGCCTACCACCTTCCGGAGTCGGTCCACAATTTTTGGTTGTTGGTGTGGTAACAGACGACGTACATTCCAGAATATCGGCATTGAATGTTTCTCCGACTGGACAATTCTTTTGGTAAAGAAGGCCGCGAATGCAGACGTAATATTTGTTTGTATTGAACTCGTCTGGGAGTCGACCGCCGTCTTGTGTTGGGCCACATGCTAAGGAAGACTCGGTTGTTGTTGAGCCAGCCGATTGACATTGACGTGTAACAGGATTAAATGTTTGGTTTGCCGGGCAAGAGAAAGGTCGCAAAGTGCCTTGGATACAAACATAGAATTTGGTTTGGTCAAACTCATCTGGCACTCGACCGCCATCCGGAGTAGGACCGCAACATTTCGGTGCGAGCGTTGTGCTTGTGACATTCGAAACGCACTGCAGCTTAACTTTGTCAAAAATGTCGCCCTTGGGACAGGAGAGATGACGCAAAGTTCCACATATACAAACATAGAATTTCTCGTTGTTGAATTCGTCTGGTACAAAACCGCGATCTGGGGTCGGTCCACAACAACAAGATTTGGCTGTAGATGTTGTAGAAGTGGTTGTGGTGGTAGTGGTTGTTGCACTTAAAATACACATTGATATTTCCGCATCGAATTCCATACCAGCAGGACAATCGCGAAGATTCAATGTTCCATTGACACATACATAGAATTTTGTTTTGTTGAATTTGTCCTCCAAATATTCACCATTCAGTAAATCACCACAATTTAAATTAGCTTCCCTTTTCACGCACATCAGCAACTGTTTATCGAATATTTGTCCAACGTTGCAACTTTTGAGATTCAAAACGCCCTCGTTGCAAACATAAAAATTAGTTTCATTGAAACTATCAGGGATGAATGAACCAGTCGGCAACGGTCCACAGTTTGACCGTTTAATGCAAATTAGTTGAGTTTTATCGAAATTCAGCCCTTCCGGACAGGATTTTTTCTCTAGAGTGTTATTGACGCAAACGTAAAACTTAGTATCGTCCTCTTCATCTGGTATCATTTCGCCATTTTCGCACTCCTATCAATGGAATGCGAATTATTACTAAGCAGAGATGGCACAATGTGCTTCAGCAAAGTGAAAGTGTTGGCTAAAATGTTGGCTAAACCTGCAGTTACAATCAATGCAACACAACTTTGTTGCGCAACAAAATGAGTTTGAACCCATGAGAACGTATGAGAGCAGCTACAATGATGCAACACAACTTTGTTGCGCAGCAAAGTTTGCTCATACCTCAAACTTGGCATGGCAACAACATTTTCGAAAATATCCGATTCCACCTGTTCCTATGAGAGCCCGGGAAATGGGAAATGTCATATGTAAATGACAATCAGAATTTGTTTTTCTTATGCTCATATTTGCTCTGCAATATACGTTGCAGCTTTTAAAGGATCAAATACTCACTGATATCACTTTCCGAGACTGTAAAGGATCCATATTGTCAAACAACAATTTCGTTAATATAGCCAGTGACAGATGACGGTAAATGTTGTGTTGCATTGATTGTTACTCGTTCCACCAACAAAACATGACAGCAAATGTTGGTTGCATTGATTGTAACTCAAGCATAAAGGCTAAAATCGACTTGATGCACCACATAGCCGTTAGATGAATTTCACCGATAGATATCTGGCTAGTATGTTTGTGTTTTTGTGGTTGCGTGTTTGTTTTTGTTTGTTTGTTTGTTTATTTGAAATGTGTTGCCATTTGGTGTATTTTTTGTATAATTTTTTTCAATTTTTGTTTCCTGCTACCACCTATTCGCCCTCTGGTGGTGAAATTTCCCGGCTGTGGTGCATGAAGTCGAGTTTTACCGCTAAAAATTACTTACTTGAGGCTCTGGCGTAATCAATGGCGGCTGGCAACTTAGAACTGTCTCCTCGAACACAAGGCCACCCGGGCATTCCAAATGAAGCAAGTATCCATCATCACCACACATATAATACCAGGAGGAATTCATAGCGTCTGGGTATAATTGTCCAACAGGTCCGCAATCCTATAATTGAGAAAATCGAACATTTATAGATAACTCGTCCGGCCAGGATACCAAGATTACTCACAGGCTTAGGTGTTGTTGTCGAGCTCGTTGTCGTTGAGCTCGTTGTCGTTGGGCTCGTTGTCGTTGGGCTCGTTGTCGTTGGGCTCGTTGTCGTTGGGCTCGTTGTCGTTGGGCTCGTTGTGGTCGAGCTCGTTGTCGTTGAGCTTGTTCTCGGTACACAGGTCATTGTTACCTTATCAAATATTGTATCAGGTTGACAGGACTTTAGTTGTAAAACACCATTGTTACAAACATAGAATGTGGTGTTATCGAACTCATTAGGCACGAAACCTCCTGTTGGTGTTGAGCCACAGTTCTGGAAAAAATTTCCAATCAAGGTTTTAAGTAATAAACAGTCGATCCAGATATCATCTTTAGGCTTCTGCTGAATCACTAATGTTGCCGATACCAACTTTGTTAAGTTTTCGATAACTCAACTTGGTTCATGATCCCACATTTGCTTTGTTTCAATGACGATATTTGACCGATTGGTTTTTTAAAAGAAGTTGTGAGATGAATAAAATTGAAATAAGAAGAACCATGCCTTTCAAAGTAATCAGAAAGTAATCGGAAGCTACTGGTAAACTAGAGTCAAAAAATTCAGCTTAGGCAAGAATGCCGGTAGTCAGCCTTATTTTAAATGCATTTGTAGATAATGTGCCGCAAGTAGTTAAACCTTCTGGCTCGAATCTCTTCCTTTGTTAGCTTTATCATTTCCATTTCAAAACAAACATATTCATTTGAGTAGCTGAAAATTATTTTTTTGCACATTTATAAATATTGAGATGTAATGATCAGAATGGGCTGATGGACGGACCAGTTCCATGATACGAGGAAACTTTTGGCGACGGTCTAAGTTTTAGTGACATTTTAGATAACCTTGGAAGAAATCGTTTTCGAAAAGTAGCAGGTATGCAAAATGACACTTGAATGTGTTCTTGGTTTGACTTCGACAACAGTTTCATAAGTTTTCTCCCGTTGCGGGCTATGAATATCTAAAAGAAGGCAAGTACCATTTTGAAATATCAAAATGTGATTGGTTCCGACTATTGATGGGCTCAAAAACGCCAAACAGTTTGAATAAAACGTTTGGCTGTAAAAAACGAACGAACAGTTTTTCCGACCAGCAACAAACAGTTTTTCTAAAACGAAATTTTTTATTTAAAACGAACAGCATTTCTAAAATAAACCATTTTTCTAAAACGAACCGTTTTTATAAAACGAATCGTTTTTCGTTTTTCTCAAACAAATCGTTTCTCGTTTTTCAAACGAACCGTTTTTTAAAAACAAACTGTTTTTTTAAAAACGAATCGTTTTTCGTTTTTTTAAAACGAATCGTTTTTCATCGTTTTTCGTTTTTTTTAAACGAACCGTTTTTTAAAAACAAACTGTTTTTTTTTTTAACGAATCGTTTTTCGTTTTTTTTAAAACGAATCTTTTTTATCATCGTTTTTCGTTTTTTTCAAACGAACCGTTTTTCCTTTGTTAAAACGAACTGTTTGGCAGTGGAACACTGTTTAGATGCGGAAAACAGAATTTTCGTACTTGCGGGTATTTTCGTACTTGCAAGTATTTTATTCAAATATTCAAAAAGTTTTTAGGGCAAAAGGAGCTGAAATCGGACAAAATCGGCCAATTTTGGGTTAGAGTGGTTTGGGACATAACGGGTCAAGATCTATTGCTGTGATATAAAAATTTCGGTTTTGTAGGGGAGTAAGGGGTTTTTTGGCCAAAGTTTGGCAAAAACTGCCTTTATCGCGCTTTCGATGATAGGAAATGGTCGAGGAGTATATTAGTGATATTTTAAGAGCAAAAAAATTTTGATAGGGGAAACTGGGCAAAAACATCCATTTTTTCCATTTTTACTAATGTTCGAAGAAGAACATTAGTATTAAAATCACTTTGGCCGAAAATTCATATTTCTATATATATATATATATATATATATATATATATATATATATATATATATATATATATATATATATATATATATATATATATATATATATATATATATATATATATATATATATATATATATATATATATATATATATATATATATATATATATATATATATATATATATATATATATATATATACATCATCAAAAAATTTCAGTGAAAAAATCTCAGGAACGCGCCATCCGATTGAACTGAAATTTTTAGGACACATTGGTGTATATGCAGAATAGTGCCAGGTCTCAGAAAAAGTTAAAAATCTTTAACCCTTTGGCGCCGGCGGCCATTTTAGTGATATTTTTAATATACCTATTATTCCGTACACAAATAAGTTTTGCAAAAATAAAGTTAACGAAATAAATTTCGAACGTGTTTTACATGTGAATCAGATAATGTTTTGGAATTTTTTAAGCCCATGTGTGCCCTGGGTGCCTAAAAAGAGAACGGGAAAAATTGAAAATTTTTAAATTGCGATAACTTTTGACAGAACTATTCAATCATTACGAAATTGTTAGGACATATTAACATTATGTAGTTGTAAATTCGTGTAGCTTTTAATGAGCGTGCTGGCAACCCTGAAGCTAGGGCAGGCACTGAAAGTGAAAACCGCCAAATTATCGTCTCTCTTGAAAAAATGCCGCTTCTTCAAAAAAAGCCACTCATGTGTAAATTTCGTGCTTTTTTTACATAGACCAAAAAAAAAATTTGATATGGTATAACGGGCACGCCTGGTAGCCCTTGCCCAATTTACCTATATTTTTAGCATCAAAAATTTCTGTTCACGGTAACTCACGATCCAATGAGCAGAATTAATTGAAACTTGCAGACTGTATTGGTCTTTAATAGGACCAGGTCTGATAGAAGTGATTTTGAAATGCAGGTGATTTTGTGCCAGTGGTGCCATCTTGAAAAATCACTAAAAAAGATAACTGCTTTTAGCCCTATTAATTCTGATTGAATCGTTCGATTTTGACGAAATTCACACAATAGCTGGACCTTATTTCAAAACAAGTTTGGTAGAAGTTTGGTTGAAAAATTCGGTTGGAGCTGCCAGCTATGATAATTTTGGTGTCTTAGATTTGAAAAAATAAAAATTTGGAAGTGAAAACATTCAAATCATCGAATTTCCTAAAAATGTCCGTTTCTTACAATAAAACCAATCTGTATACAAATCTTATGCTTTATCTACACGTTCAAAGTAAAACTTTGGAAATTTCATGTCGGACAAGAAAGGTAACCCTTTCCCAGGTAGCCTATATTTGTAGCATCAAAAACTTCTGTTCACGGGAATTCACGAACCAATAATCAGATACCATTGACATTTACATTATGCATTGGACTTAAGTAGAACCAGGTCTGATAGAAGCGATTTTGAATTGTGGGCAACTCTGTGCCAGTGGTGCCATCTTGAAAAATTACAAAGAAAAAAAAGCTGCTTTTTGCCCTATGAAATGTGAATTAGTTACCAGATTTTCATGAAATTGACACAGTAGCTGCATCTTACTCTAAACTCTGTTTGATAGAAATTTGGTTGAAAAATTCGATTGGTGCTGCCAGCTATGGTAATTTTTGTGTCTTTGGATTTGAAAATTATCTCAGGAAAATAAAACTTTTTGCCCTATAACTTCCAGTGCAGTCATGAAATCAATACGAATTTCATACAATTAATGGAACCTATTATAAGCATTATTCAGGCCAAATTTGGTTGAAAAGCCACGATAGGGTTGCCAGCTATTGTTGGTTTTGTGTTTGTTTGCAATATCTTTATTAAGCAGTTTTATCGTAGAATTTTCAATTGGTAATGATATTGTAGTGACAATAAACAGCAAATATTAAGCTTTCGATTATTTGAAAAAACTCGCTGCAGGTAACCCTACATTTCTTTATACTCCTATAACTTCGAATGTAATATAACAACGTGAAGCAGATGTGATATATTCTTGGCTTTGATACTGGCGAAAGGTTGCCAGCACGAGTCGGTTGTGCTACTTTTGTATCAATAAATGCTTACAGTTAGTATTCATACCGGAAACATTTACAATGAAAATAAATAACCGATGTTTCAATTCCCTAAGTTCTGCAAATTTTTCGGATCGCAGCCCCAAACACCAACTTCAGTTACAGTGCTGCAGGCACTGAGCATTTTCTTCATTGATGTTATATGAGATGCTGCTTTCAAAGTTTGGTGAAATAAGCAACTGATAACGAATATAATTAACAAGTGTTTTTCTTTCATAAACTTTGAAACCCATGCCAGTGGTAATATCTGAAACCTTCTACCATATGAGTTATAATGCATTCTTGAGACCAAAGTAAAACGTCGCATTTGAAACAGTTTGGCCGTAATAAACAGCTCATGTGGTGGAATATGCACTCAAAACCTGCACGATTCTTCTACTGTTCTTCGAACATTAGTGTTTCTAGCGGTTCAGGTGCGCTAGAGTTTTTTTTATCTAGCATGAATTCGGGGACCTTTCTGAGATGTTTCAGGCGAAATTTCCATACAAGTTTGGGGGAAAAGTGGCCTAGTTTCGAAGATACGGCAAAATGAAATCCACCGGAAAATCTAAAAGTAGCACTAAAAGTGCCAAGAAGGAATAAGTTGAGATACTTTTTGGTTCATCAGTTGGCGTCTTCGGGTGTGTTGAGGCCCTCCTCGTAACTGCAGGTCGCCATACCTACCGGGGTTCTAAAATTTACGAGACCACGGGAGGAAAGGTGCCCCTGGACTCATGCCCAGCCTTACGGAAGAGGTTGGTCCCCTAGTGGGTGCATGTTTAGTAAACGAAACATTTTTTTTTATTTCTTAATAAAAACTTCACGCTTCAGTGAGGCGAAGTGGAAATTTAACTGTTTTAGATTAGCCAGGAAATGTTTGGTATCACAGATCGCTCGATGAAAAGTCATATAGATGACAACAGGATTAGTTGGTCCTATCTTAGTATTTTTTTTACTTTTGTCATTTTTTGCAAATAATAAAATGAAAAACAAATTCAATTGATTGAATTTGATCGTTTTCCTTTAGATGGCCCCTATATTGGAGAAAGACTTGCCAAATAAATGACCGACCATTGGAAAGTTACGGACCAGCTGCACAGACTAATGACTCGGTATTCTTTGAAGGTCATCTTGCACCATCACCATTCTAGCTTGGGAACGTTGTCTCTGAAGGGTGGAGGAGGGCATATTAGTTCGTTTCATTACATTACTGCAAATCGTATGCATTGCATGTATACATGTACATACTTCAAACAGGTATTTGGAACAGGTATTTTTTCATACTCGTACTAGTTATACCGAGTATGTGAAAATCCTAGTACGACCCAACTCTAATTGTCGAACAGCATAAAATTTGTTTGTTTTCGTTAATTCAAACTGTTTTTTTTTTTCAAACAGTGTTAAAAAACAGTTGTTTTTGAAAATAAAACAGTTCGTTTTCGTTTTTTGAAAACAACAGAAACGTCCATCATGAGTTCTGACAGAGTTGGTAGGTGATTACGAAAATTACAGGTCAAATTGATGTTTATAAGGTATATGATTGTGTGATTTTTCATTAATATGTGGGCGACCGAGTAGCTACGACGGGAACGAGCAAAAAAATCCCTGGGAAAAAAGTCCCGAAAATTTCTCGCTTTTTCGGAAAGAATGGCAGAAAATGAAAAACATGAATTTGTTGCTTTTCCTTTCCTGTTAGTTTTAAAGTTTTAAATTCTTCATCTCACCATAATGGTTTTTTTTCATTAAATTAACCCCAAAATGTTTTTGGTGAGAAAAAATGGCCAGCAGTATTGGTCTTTATTAGTGATCTGGCACTAATGAAGACCAATTCAGTTGGCCACCATTTCTAATATAACTTTGGAAGTATGCGTGGAAAACTTTGGCTGTGGTTGGAATATATTCAACCATATAAAATATTTCTGCTCCGATGACTTCCGATGCAGACATTGAATTAAAACGAAATTCCCAGGATCGATTGGTCTTGGTGTGAGTCAGCGTTACTGAGTATTTAAATCATTTTTGTAGTAAGAGTTTATGCCACTAAAATTTCATGCCACAAACACCTTATAATAAAACTAATCAACTATTGTTTAAATTTCTAAAATATCGACATCTTTACGGGTAGCACCTCCTCAAATATCTCTACCCTTAGAACTGCAGATATAGTTAGTAGATTAAAATTAAGATTTCGGGGTGCTTTTTTCAGTCTACTAATGAACTGTAAATTATAGTATTACCTTAGTTTGTGTTGTCGTTGTTGGAGAAATCGTAACACACATCAGTGCATTTTCATCGAAGTACCAATCTTGTGGACACGATTTGTGATTCAGAACACCATGTACGCAAACATAGTATTTTGAAGTGTTGAATTTGTCTGGAAGGAAGCCACCATCCGGTAGTGGTCCGCAGTCCTACGGTTCAAAAAATCAAACATATTTGAATGACTGTTAGTGTCACATGTCTTACCTTGTATTCTTGAGTTGTTGTTGGACCTATTGTTTCACAGAATAATGTGCTCGGATCGAAATATGTGTCTGGTGGACATGATTTGTGATCGAGGGTTCCATTGACGCAAACATAGAATTTGCTATTGTTGAATCTGTCCGGAACGAACCCTCCCTCTGGAGTCGATCCACAATTCTAAAAAGGAAAATATTTAAGCCTTTGTTCTTACTTTTCATTTCTTACCTTTGACGGAGGAAGAGTGGTCGTTGGTATTGTCGATACACATCGTAATTTAGATTTATCGAAATAAGAGTCTTTAGGGCATTTAAAATGTCTTAAGTAGCCTTGAACACAAACATAGTATTTTGTGTTGTCAAATTCATCCGGCAAAAATCCACCATCTGGCGTTGGACCGCAGTTCTGGAATTAGTAAAATCGTATCAGTGAGTACGGCCATTGTGTTTCCGAAATACCTTTGGCTTATACGTTGTTGTTGGGGCCAAAGAGATGCATTGCAGTTTGGTCGGATCGAAAAAGTAATCTTTCTGGCATGATCGATGCTCTAGAACTCCACTCACACAAACGTAGAATTTATTGTTGTCAAATTCATCTGGAAGGAATGCACCGTCGGGCGTTGGGCCGCAATTCTACTTGAGGAAAATAAATTCTTGAAATGTTCGTTATCGTATAAAGCGGACAGATATGTATATACATACTCGGATTGGCAATGTTGTTGTAGACACATTCGATCGACACACGAGCGCTACTGGATCGAAAGTGCCATCATAAGGGCAAGTTTTCGATAGTAAAGTTCCATTGTAGCAAACATAAAATTTGGAAATATCTTGCTCGTCTGGTACGAATCCACCTTCCGGAGTTTTCCCGCAGTTCTGTAAATATCGAAAAATCAAAGCAACTTATTAATGCGTGCTTTGGCCTTAAGCTACATTTTATAGCGCATGTGACCATAAATTCTACACTATGTTACATAGTACTATGCGCCATGTGAATTTTTACTGATTTTCGAAGAAAATTATTGTCAGACTCGTTCCCCCAAAAATTCCTATTTCTTCATATATATTACTTCATATATATATATATATATATATATATATATATATATATATATATATATATATATATATATATATATATATATATATATATATATATCTATATATATATATGTATATATATATATATATATATATATATATATATATATATATATATATATATATATATATATACAGTTGCTCACAAAAGTCAGCATACACCGCTTAAAAACGCGGAATTGGCAATATATAGGTAGAAAAAAAATGAAAAGACGGATGAAAAACGGAAAAAACGGATGAAAAACGAACTACGAACTCAAAAGGAATATCAGAGACATTGTAATCTATTTTACACAGAATTAATGAGAATATACAATACATACACATATACATAGTAAATAACAAGAAATTCCGCTGAAAGTGAGGAAACAAAAGTCAGCATACACCACAGAAAATTCAAAAGAATCAACGTAAGCGATGAGTCATACTGCGATAAAGATTGCTACCCGTGTTAATATACAAAGATAAACATTAGTACATTGCAAGTCGATCAAACTAAAGTGATTTGGGTGCCTTTAATGCTTAAAAATGAGTACACGGAAGGAAACAAGTTTGGAAGTGCGAAAAATCGGTCTTAGTGAACGAGTGGAAGGGAAGTCGTATGGCGAAATTGATAAAATAGTTGCAAGAAGTCGGGCAACGGTGCAAACGATCATACTGAAAGCGGAAACAGAAGGGAGAATACAAAACAAACAACGAACAGGTAGACCCAAATCCTTAAGTAAGAGAGATGAGAGAGACTTGTTACGGAAAATAAGTAAGGAGCCACAAAAAAGTGCTCCGGCAATGGCCACTGCACTTGCAAAGGCAACAGGGAAGCAAGTGAGTCCAGAAACAATATGTAGAGTTTTGCGTAATCAGGGTTATAACGGTAGAGTTCCGCGCAGAAAACCTTCCATTTCTCCAGTTAATGAAAAGAAGAGGCTTGACTTCGCTCGCCTGCATCTTAATAAGGACGAAAATTTTTGGAATCAAGCTCTATTTAGTGATGAGAGAAAGTATAATATTTATGGCTCTGACGGGTGCGGATACGTGTGGACGAAGCGGAACCAAGCATTGGCAAAGAAGAATTTGCGTACTACAGTGAAACACGATGGAGGGTCAGTCCTCGTATGGGGCTGTATGTCGGCCGCTGGTGTGGGGCAATTACATTTTATTGATATTACTATGGATCAATACAAGTATTTGAACATATTGCGAGGCGATTTGATACCTTCTGTGCAGAAATTAGGCCTACAGCCAGGCTGGATCTTTCAGCAGGACAATATCCAAAACATACAGCTAGAAATGTCAAAGAATGGTTGCTGTATAACGTCCCTCATCAGCTTCACAGTTCACCTCAGTCTCCCGATTTAAACCCTATAGAGCATTTATGAGAGGAATTGGGTCGCAGAATTCGTGAGCCAGCCGTAAGACCAACTATTACTAGCAAAGAGACCCTGAAATCTGCTCTGCTGTGTACCTGGATGAATATTCCACCCGAAATTACCGGATATCTCGTTTGTTCAATGCGAAGGCGTTTAGAAGCTGTTATTAAGGCTGGTGGAGGGCCTACAAAGTATTGAGCTCACGTTTTTTGGTCATTATCGTTGTTTTCGAAACATGGCTCGTAGTGTATGCTGACTTTCGATGGATGAATTTTCTTAGTTTTCATGGCTTATTTCTTTCTGTGTTCGGATTTTCTTTATTGTTATGTTATGAAACTTATATTTAATGCCAATAGAGCTATTTTTACGTTTTCATTGCATTCTGTCTTTTTCCACTGTACCATATTCGTGTTTTTACATGCTGTATGCTGACTTTTGTGAGCCACTGTATATATATATATATATATATATATATATATATATATATATATATATATATATATATATATATATATATATATATATATATATATATGTATTTATATATATATATATATATATATATATATATATATATATATATATATATATATATATATATATATACATATATATATATATATATATATATATATATATATATATATATATATATACATATACATATACATATACATATACATATACATATACATATACATATACATATACATATATATATATATATATATATATATATATATATATATATATCAGCAAGAAGATTAAGGGAAATTATCTCTGGAGTGGCCGATCCAATTGACCTCAAATTTTTGGAGGACATAGATGTATATAGGGAGTAAGTCAATGATTTGCTAAAATTAACCATTTGGCGGCGGGCATTTTATTGAATATTCAGGTACCCTTATATTGCTACGCAGAGTATATTTTTGTTAAAAATAGTTATTGGGAATGAAAACTGACTATGTTTTATGCATGTTTGTGAAAAAGAATAGGACATTTCAAGTTTTTTTGTGGGCGCTGAGTGCCTAAAAGTAGGTAAGAATTTTTTTTCTAATTTGATCGAAGTGGTTTTAAAATGCAGGTATCATCCTAAAAAATCACTGATAAAAAACTGCTTGTTGGCCCATAACTTCCAATCAAATTTTAAGCAACGTATTTGAATATTACTGTAGGCCGTGTTAGTTAGACATTTAGTTGCAATGGTAATTTTTCCTATGGTAATTTTTCGCACGTAAATCTTGTAAATTTGCTCAGCAAAATAAAGCTTTTTTCGCTATGACTTCCGATCCAGTCATGAAATCAAAAAAAAAATGTATGCGGTAAACGTACCTTATTGTAAGCCGAACGTCCTTGGAATTTCGTGAATCATGAAAGGGCTGCTAGCTATGGTAATTTTTGTAATTCTTTAAGGATTTCTTTACTAAGCGATTTCGTCATTAGATTTTCAAATGGGAATTATCCTTCAAAACACCAAATAATAACGTTTCGAATATCTGAAAAGTTTTGAGGGTGGTAGCCCTTAAATTCTTTTCACCCCTATAACTTCCAGCGCAATCAATCAATATAAACGAAATTAACAGGGTGGGTCTAACTTAATGTGTGAACCAGATTTTGTACATTTTTGGCTGTGATATTAAAACAGGATTCCCAGCACCAGTTATTTTCGTAAATATTGTACCATCAGATGCTTTCATTATATATTCATATGCAAAGCATTTACAATAAAAATGAGCAACCAATGTTTAGATTTGCTGAGTTTGAAAATTTTTCGGATGGCAACCTCAAACTTTTTTTCGCTGAAACTTCCAGTGAAATCCTCGTATGAAATTTGTACGAAATTCAAGGGATAGGTTTATTTAAGAATGTGTCTGTTTTTAAAAGCTTATGGCTGCGTCGGAAAAGTGTTATCAGCACTGAACATTTTCATCATACATGTTATAGAAGTTTTGATGCAGGCTTTGGATCAAAGTTGTACATGACCTATCTGACCTCAAAGACAATTTCTTGGAAAATCAGTTTTCTACCGGTTCTGATGCGCTTGATCTTTTATCTAGTGCTAAGGATCGTGTTCCTGAAGGACAAGTAGTAATAGGAAAACAACATCTCGCACCTTGTAGAAGAACAACTCCAAACCTAAAGCGTGCTATGTTGAATGAATAAAATTTCGTAGTCGGATGACATCAATAAGTGACTGTATGGGAAAATATAGCCCAGTTTGCCATATTATCGTTCCCGCCGACCGAAACGTATTGAT
This sequence comes from Nemotelus pantherinus, assembly GCA_963978885.1. Classification (NCBI taxonomy): domain Eukaryota; kingdom Metazoa; phylum Arthropoda; class Insecta; order Diptera; family Stratiomyidae; genus Nemotelus; species Nemotelus pantherinus. The sequence continues at coordinate 94,551,139 of OZ022263.1, read as the reverse complement.
AACTAGTGCAGTTAGTTTCTGCCAACAGAAAAACCAAAATGAAAGGGCAAAAAAGTGTAATCCAAAATAGTAGTACGTTGAAATTTTTAGGAATATACATATTCAGACTAGAGCTCTTAGTGAAAACCGCAATTTGGTGAGTTTCAATAATCTAAAATTGGCTGCTCTGATTCTAGTGCATGCACTGAAAAAAATCTACATGGCGCCCAGAGCCATGTAACATAGCGCATTATTTATGGCCCCATACGCTATGTACATAGTACTCTGAGCTATGCAATATGGCTCCCCGCGCCATAATGTCAGAATCTACATAGCGTGTGGTCCTATGTAACCTGGTGCAGCATTTATGGTCCCACACGCTATGTACATAGTACCCTGACCCATGCAGTATGGCTCCCAACGCCATAATTACATGGCGCAGAAATTATGGCCCAACACGCCATATTACATAGTGCCATGAGCCATGTAATATGGCTCATGGCATTCCAATTATAACTCGCAGCCATACTGTGTGAGGAAGTGTTTAAATGTCAGCAAGCTTCTTGAGTATAGGAGAGATTTTATTGTAGTAGATTATTTGACTGCAATAAGATTGCTTAGATTGTTTAGATTGTTCACCCCAAATAAAATTAGTTTGGCAAAAAAAGTCACGAAGAAACGGGAGGAAAATTGATCAAGTCTTCGTGATACATTGACAAGCGATCTTCACGCTGCGAAAATTTCGATAATCAATCGAAAAAACTGAGAGCCGGGTGTCAAATAATTTTTGCAAATGAATTTCAATCGAATAAAACTTCAATTCAAAAATAAACTGTAAATCAATCGTAATCATTACGCTCGAAAAGCATGTTATTGCACTGAAAAAACACATAGCTCTAGACGTCATAATTTATAGACGTCTGGCGCCATGTACATAGTCGATTTCGGTAGATTTGTGATAAAATATAGCGCCACACGTCATAGTACATAGGAGCAGACGCAATATACTATAGTCCTCCACGCCATGCATTAAAGTCCTCCACGCCATGTACTATAGCCCTCCAGACCATCTGCATGGTTTGGAGGACTATGTTACATGGCGTGGAGGACTATAGCACATGGCGTGGAGGGCTATAAGCATAGCGCCTGCTCCTATGTACTTTTCGCCATGTATTATGGCGTGTGGCGCTATATTTTATCACAATCCCCAAATCGACTATGTACATGACGCCAGAAGTCTATAAATTATGGCGTCTGGCGCTATGTATTTTTTTAGTGTGCTTAATGCTGAATGATCTTTTGGCAGATAAGGCCAAATATCTTGTAGCCTTTGGCTCTGATCATATGAAAGATGCAGAAAGCCGAATCAGGATTTATTATTAATATAACTTTTGACAGCTTTTGTTTTATACGCGTCACTTTATACTGGGACAGCGAATACTTCATTGACAGTGATCATCAAACAGTTATTTGCGATATAAAACAACATAGCAAGAAGAGAAGTGGCAACCAAAACTAACCAGCTCTAAGAGAAAAACTACATCTTTCGACGCACACATGTTTTGATGAAGAGGTCAGTTCCTACATGGCAAATAACATGAGATTTCTGTGTATAAATGTGAGCAACGTTTGATGCATGTATGACACGCAGCACGCAAAATCAGTTTTTGAACACGCCTTTAAATTTAAAAAAAAAACGAAATAAATGATCAAAAACAGATAAAAAAAACCCTAGCGCATCAAAACCGCTGGAAACACAAATGTTCGAAGAACAGTAGAAGGTTTGTGCAGATTTTGAGTGTGTATTCTATCACTACCTACTTTTCCTACTTAAAACTAATACACCCTAAGTAATAATAGAATCTATGCTTATTTTAACTTCGGTGACTTCATCGAAAGTTACTGCGGTAGAAAGGTGTTTGGGGCTACCATCCGAAAAATGTCCAGAGCTTAGAAAATTTCAACAATGTTTACTTATTTTCATTGCAAATGTTTGTGATGAAAATACTTAATGCAATCATTTATTGGAACAAAAATAACAAAATGGCCTAGTGCTAGCAGCCCTCTGTTAGCACCGAAGCCAAAAATATATTGCATCTGCCTTACGTTGAAGTCAACCTGCTCTGCGAATTTCGTATTTATCCGATGACTGCATTGGAAGTTATAGGGATGCAAAGAAATTTAGGGTAACCATTCGCAAAAGTTTTCAAATTACCTAGATTTTAGTATTTGGTGTTTATTTTTACTATAAGATCACTACGATTTGAAAATTCTATGCTAAAACTGCTTACTAAAGGTATGCCAAAAAATACAAAAACAACCATAGCTGGCAACCCTATCATTGTTTTGAAATTAAATTTCTACTGGATATTGCCTACAATAAGTTCTATTTTCCATTTGAATTTCGTTATGATTCAAAGACTGTACTGGAAGCAATAGGGCAAAGAGCTTTATTTTCCTCAGGAATTTTCAAAATTTAAGACACTAAAATTACCATAGCTGGTAGCTCCAATCGAATTTTTCAACCAAATTTCTACCAAACATGATCTAAAGAAGGATTCAACTACTATGTGAAAAATCGAATCGAACAACTGAATCAGAATTTATAGGGCCAAAAGCAGTTATTTTGGCACAAAATTGCCCGCATTTGAAAAAAAAGACACAACAAAAAACTAAATCATGACATATTTCACGTGCGTGAAAAAACGTTATTTTTTAGAATATTTTTAAACATAGCTAACGATCGAGGAGGAGGACCAAGGTTAAGATTATTATGCTGACGAGGCAAACGCAAAAGGGGAGAAAAGAAATAGGTGTCGGTACGGGCAAATAGAACATTAAATTTGAAAACTGTTCTATTAAGACGGCCCGAATCTCTAACAGAAAGGTGAATGCTAGGGTCCACCAATATACAGCCGTTGAAAAGTTTAAAGAGCAGGCACTCGTCAAGGAACACTCTACGTGACTCAAGGGAAGGAATTTGAAGGATGGAGAGGCGCATACTGTAATCGCAATACGGAATATTGAACTTATAGAACAATGAGCGGGTGAATCTGCGTTGCACGGATTCAACCGCAGCAATCAAGTATGCATAATGTGGACACCAAATTTGGCTAGAGTATACAAGAACACTACGAACGAAGGAAAAAAACAGATATAGAGGAGTGGAAAGATTAACAAAACGTTTAGAGGATCTAATGATGGAACCGGACAAACGAGAAGCCTTGGCAGTGACGTGTAAAATATGTAAATCAAACTTTAGCTTGGAATCGAAAATCACGCCAAGGTCCTTGAAGGTAGTCACAACATTGAGGGAAGAGCCGACGACAGAGTAGGAGAAGAGAAGTGGGGATGTTTTGTGGGTGAAAGACATTTGATGACATTTCGAAACATTCAAAGTGAGAGAATTCGCTGCGCACCAGGTAGCCAAAGTACCCAAATCTTTCTGTAATAACAAACAGTCACTAGCGGATTCTATCATTCTGAAAATTTTGAGATCATCAGCGTACAAAAGACAGGGTGAGCTAAAGAGGGAAGGAAGATCATTAACAAACATTAGGAACAATAAAGTACCAAGAATAGATCCTTGCGGAACTCCTGAGGTAGGAAAAAAGGGTGTAGAAGAGCAAGAGTTGACAATCACAACACAAGAGCGATCACAAATGTAGGAGGAGAACCAAGAAAAGAGGACACCAGAGAGACCGAACCCTGTTAACTTAGACCGAAGAATAGCATGGTTCACAGAATCGAAAGCCTTGGCAAAGTCAGTATATAAAACATCTACTTGCTTTTGCTTGTCGATTGCGAAAGCAACGGTGTTTGTAAAAGACAAAAGTTTGTAACCGTTGACTTACCTTTAACGAATCGATGCTGTTCACTGCCCAGCAAGGGCCGAATAAAAGGGTACACTCTGTTGTAAACTACTCTTTCGAGGAGCTTACTAAAGCATGGCAAAAGGGATATGGGACGGTAATTAGGGATGGAAGAAGAATCACCAGCTTTATGAATAGGAAATATGTTGGCAGATTTCCAAAGGGCAGGAAAGGTACCGGTTGAGATACTAATGTTGAAAATTATTGACAGAGGAACACACAAAGAGGAAGACAGGGATTTGGTGAAAAAATTCGGAATGCCGTCAGCACCGAGGCTTGTACTTCCATCGAGGGACAACATTAATGATTCGACTTCTAAAGGATTAGTTAAAGCAGTGGAAAGGGTACGATCAGGAGTGGGAAGGTGAAGAACTATTGAGATGGGAAGTAAAAGAAGAAAAAAATTGAGCAAAGAGCTCGCAGGAATCCTGAGGTGAGGACGCAGACTTATCATGAAGATACATGACAGAAGGAATGCCAGAGGAAATTTTAAGGGATTTGACATAAGACCAAAAAGGCTTAGAATTGTCGGAAGTAATGGAAGTTTCGATATGCTCCAGGTAGGCACGCAATGCGTCATTGGCTGCCTTTTTAGCAGCAGCCCGTGATCTTTTAAAATTCAAAAGGTCATTAAGAATGCCAGACAGTTTGTATTTACTACACGCCGCATCTTTGGCTCTAAGAGCAACCACAACATCGACTGTGAACCACGGAGGATCGGAACTTCTTATGCAGCGGAAGGAAGGAGTATAGCAGGAAATTAAGTTGGACAAGAGGGAATAAAATTTGTCAAGAGCATCATCCACACTTAGCCATCTGAAAAAGTTATACCAGTTAGTAGCATTGATTTCATTGTTCGCTACAATAGTTCGCTTTTTTAAAATTAAAACGAAGATTAGAAACAGATTTGACTTTAAACGAACGGTTAAGATTTAATTCCATAAAAAGAGGAGGATGACGAGGATCAGGTTGCACATGCGGAGACAGAGAAGGACTCAAGCAAATGGACGAAGGGTGAATATTAGTTAGAACCAAATCCAGAATCCTGTTGTTAGTATTCGGTACATTGTTAAATTGGGAAATAGAGCAAAGGGACATAAGGGAAGAAATAGCGAGAGAAATATTGCTAGAAGACAAAATATTTGAGAAAGTATCATCCCAAACAAGCGACGGCGTATTAAAGTCACCACATAAAAGTAAGGAAGCAGAAGGGAAGCGGTTATTAAGGTAGGACGAGAGTTTTGCAAAGAAACGTTCATATACCAGTACGGAGCTACTACATGGGATGTAGATAGAGGAAACAAGCAACACTGCGGATGGTGAAGGAAAAATACGGACAATAACACATTCGACCGGGACGGAGGGAATGAAGTCACTGCAGAGTGTTCCATTCAGAGATTTGTGAATAGCAATTAAAACACCACCTCCTAGAGAAATATTATACGCAGATCGATTTCGATCTCTACGAAAAACAGTGTGAAGTGGAAAGATTTCATTGCTGTATATATCCCCAGACAACCAGGTCTCTGTAAGACAGACAATGTCATCAGTCGCAGTTACCGAGGAGATCTTTACACAATTAACCTTGGTCCTCAGACCACGAACGTTCTGGTAGTAAATTTTAAGAGGTCGGTTCAAGCTATGCTTGTTGATGAATCTAGTTTCGAAAGCTCCGCGATGAATTCGTGCGAAAGTTTTTCCGATTTCTTGGAATGAACTCCTTAACTAAGGTACCAGGAGGCCAGAAATTGGTTTGGAGAGCCTTTTCCGAGCCAGGAGACAAAGTGATTCAAAACGAAGCGATGGTTTGGTTATCCAAATTGTCCTTTGTCAATTTCGCGCACGTAAGAACCGAAGGAACGTGGCCCAGCCTTGGCAAAATATACGATTTGATATCTTCAGCCGTTGTAGAGTATGCGAGCCGCGATACAAATATTTGTAACGGTGGACGCACAACTGTTAGCTTCCGTGAACAGAAGTTTTTGATGCTAAAAATATAGAGAAATTGGAAAAGGATTATCAGGCGTGCCCGTTGTGAAATTTGAAATTTTTTACTTTAACTTTAGAGACAAAGCATTAAACTTATTTATGAGTAGCTTTTTTTTCAAAAAGCGATAATTTTTCTCTAGATTCAATGATTTAAAGGGTTTCACTTTCAGCACCTGCCCTAGCTACAGAGTTGCCGACATGCTCATTAAAAGCTACCCAGATTTACAACTAAACACCGTCAATTTGTTCTGGAAGTTTCATAATAATTAAATAGCTCTATCAAAAGTTATCGCAATTTAAAAATTTCCTAATTTCCCCGTTCTCTTTTTAGGCACCTAGCGCACACAAAGGGTTGAAAAATTATAAAACATTATTTTAGTAACTTCATTTTGGCAAAAATTATTTGCGGACGGAATAACAGGTACATCAAAAATACCACTAAAATGGCTGCCGGCGCCAAAGGGTTAAAGATAATTGACCTTTAGTGAGACCTGGACCTATTCTGCGTATACACCAATGTATCCTGAAAGTTTCAGCTAAATCGGATGGCTCGTTCCCGAGCAATCGTCCCTGAATTTTTTTGATGATATATATATACATATATATATATATATCTATATATATATATATATATATATATATATATATATATATATTTATATATATATATATATATATATATATATATATATATATATATATATATATATATATATATATATATATATATATATCTATATATATATATATATATATATATATATATATATATATATATGTATATATATATATATGTATATATATATATATATATATATATATACAGCCTCGTGCCCAGTGGTACAGCCTCGTCAACATATTGATTTCTCAAACTCCTCCATTTCGGTCTGTTTCTGGCTTGTTGCATCCAGTTTATGCCAGCTATTTTCCTGATGTAATGGTCCCATCTTAGGTTTGGTCTTTTCCTCGGCCTCTTTGTGCCCCTGGGGTACCATTGGGTTAGTATCGTGGTCCATCTATTGTCAGTTCTTCTTGTTACGTGTCCTGCCTATTGCCATTTTAAGGACTTAACCCTGTGGATTACGTCGATTACTTGGGTTTTTCCTCTTATCCAAGTCAAGGTTTTCCGATCTCTCCTGGTGATATCCATCATGCATCTCGCCATGGCTCTTTGTGCGACCTGAAGTTTCCTTGTGGCATCTGTAGATAGTATCCAGGTCTCGCATCCGTAAGTAATTGCTGGTAAAATGCATTGATCGAATAGCTTCTTCTTAAGTTGAAGGCTAATTTTCTTTGATTTGAAGACCATGTTTTTTCTTCCGAACGCGCTCTAGGCCAGTTCGATCCTTCTATTGATCTCTGGCATTAGTGATCCCGATTTATGTATTAGTTGGCCTAAGTACACGTATTCGTCAACGATCTCTAGTTTGGTGCCATCTATTACAATGTCCTCATGGCTTTCTATCTTGTCGTTCAGCATGACCTTGGTCTTATTCAAGTTCAATATATATATATATATATATATATATATATATATATATATATATATATATATATATATATATATATATATATATATATATATATAAATATATATATATAAATATATATATATATATATATATATATATATATATATATATATATATATAAATATATATATATATATAAATATATATATATATATATATATATATATATATATACATATATATATATATATATATATATATATATATATATATATATATATAGACATATATATATATATATATATATATATAAATATATATATATATATATATATATATATATATATATATATATGTCTATATATATATATATATATATATATATATATAAATATATATATATATATATATATATATATATATATATATATATATATATATATATATATATATATATGTCTATATATATATATATATATATATATATATATATATATATATATATATATAAATATACATATATATATATATATATATATATATATATATATATATATATATATAGACATATATATATATATATATATATATATATATATATATATATATATATATATATAAATATATAAATATATATATATATATATATAGACATATATATATATATATATATATATATATATATATATATATATATATATATATATATATATATATAAATATATATATATATATATATATATATATATATATATGTCTATATATATATATATATATATATATATATATATAAATATATATATATATATATATATATATATATATATATATATATATATATATAAATATATATATATAAATATATATATATATATATATATATATATATATATATATATATATATATATATATATATATATATATATATATATATATATATATATATATATATATATACATATATATATATATATATATATAGACATATATATATATATATATATATATACATATATATATATATATATATATATATATATATATATAGACATATATATATATATATATATATATATATATAGATATATATATATATATATATATTTATATATATATATATATATATATATATATATATATATATATATATATATATATATATATATATATATATATATATATATATATATATATATATATATATATATATATATATATATATATATATATATATATATATATATATATATATATATATATATATATATATATATATGGTAATATGAATTTTTGGACAAATCGATTTAAACTTTCTTCGAACATTAATAATAACAAACCACATAATACATAGTAAAGGTAATTGAATTTGATCACGGTTCCCTTCTTGTGATCTGATCAAATTCAATTACCTTTACTAAGTAAAATTATATCCATGGATATAAGTCGGAGATGTTAAAATTTGTCACAACTAGCATAAATAAAAATGTATTGATTTCCACCTGCAAGTGGTCACGCCAGTCAAGTATGCACTGTGTGCTGGTGTCTGATGAGAAGCAGTGCATACTTTCGAAACCAATTTGTCAAAATAGAATTTTCAATGTAGATTAAAATTTTTAATGTTGATAAAAAGTTGTTCAATTTTAATCATCCCGCAAAAACATTTCCAATTTCACATAATACAGTTCAAGAAAAAACCCTACTTCTCAGGAAACACAATTTTCATTACTTAGCGCACGAGGCACTGGAATAACTCAACATACGAGGAACTTAACGTTTGTTTTCATTGTGTTTGTTTTTCTGCAAGTACCGAATGTGCTGTAAAATACTTCATATTTTGACCAGTTTTGAAATGAGTCGGAAATCATCTGAGCTGTCAAGCAATGCCTTCTATATGTACGGGCCGTAATGCAGAATGATGACGTCAGAGCATCCGACCAAATGTCGCGAAAAACACACGTAGTCTTATGGGACGTCCGCGGGAAAATGTTAATTGTACGGGTTATGCTAAAGTGAGTTTAATGAAAACTAAGTGGTAACATGCGAAACAGTGCTAGTGAACAGCTTAATCACATATTAATGCGGTGCGTGCGGCATAATTAGAAAAATTCGCGACGAAATGTTTATCAGGTGTTGTTAGGTTATGTGATGTTCCGTGTCGATTTACTATCGCGATACAATTGGTCGATACAAAATGAAAGTTATGGCTAAATATTATTATTATAACGCGTCCACGCACAAAAAACTAACGTTTTATTCGTATTTTAGCTAAAAAACCGCATGTGAAATCTCGGTGTGTGTCGGCACTGCCTCGTGGAAATGTAAAATGGTTTGACGCCATGACGTCACATCGACAACGATTACGTAGCCTGACGGCCCGTACTTCTAGAAGGCATTGTGTCAAGTGAGGAAAGAAGCCTTGTATTGTCCTCATGTAAAAGAAGCCAAGTATTGTCCTCACGTAAAATAGAAGGTATTTTAGAAGAACATATTTTACAACATAGAGGGTGGTTGAGACTTATAAAAAAGAATTTAGAATAGAAAAACAGCCAAGAAACAAAAAGCCATCTTCGTTAACGAGACGACATACTTCGTTTATCCTGCGTCAGATGAGACAGGATCCAACTACAAGTGGACCAAAACTTTGTCAACTTTTGAGAGGACATTGAGGCATAAATGTCGCATCAAAAGAGTTCGGCATATGATCCGAAAACACTTCGTCAAATTACTGTTCGAAATCCCATTGTTAGTGTGGTTAATCGTAGAATAAGGATCCGGTTCGCAAAACCACTTCCAATGACACTATCCTTCAATGACAGTTCACAGAAAAACCGTTTACCATCATTTAAGCACGGCGGTGGCTCCGTAATGGTTCTGGAGTGTTTCCCAAAATAGGAGTCGAGGATTTGGTTTTTTTTTTCGATAGAATCATGAATTTCGCAAAATGCATTAATCTTTTGAGAAGCAATTTACAAAGGAGTGCAGGAAAAGGTTTATATGGTCATTATATCTTTCAACAGAATAACGACCCCGAGTATTGCACTCTTTATTACTAGGTCCCCACACAATTTGCCCACAGTACTTGAAAATTTATCCTTAAAGCTCAGATATCATTCTTTTGAGAATTTGTGGTTGTTTTTAAAAAAATCATTAGAAAATTACAATATCTGGAAAGCCAAGGGTCTAAAGATCGAATAGGTAAAAATTCCAAAGAATCCAACCTGGAAGCTTGTGTCATCGATGTCACGTCAACTGGCGAGCATTATTGAGCAGAAAGGATGCCCTAGTAAAAATTGGAGTCTGATTTTCGCTCTTTTTTGCATTTCATTATAAGCGTACGAATACGAATTTAGCGTCCACAAAAAATAAGAATAGTGTTTAATTTATAGTATGCGTATTTTGTGAGGATTTTTTATGTTATAAATAAAGTGCTTTAGTTGCCTACAAATCAGTTAATCATTTAGACATTCCATGTTAAACGGTTTAAGCATAATTCTCTTTTAGAAATGTTATGGGGTGCATAAAGATTAAAGATTAGCTTATACGTGACTGCTACTGCTATTGTCGAGCAAGAACCTTCTTTCACTGTGGTAAGACTTTCTGGAGGCTCGATAGAACGTTTGAATTAAACTAGAAACAAACCGATCTCATTAGCTGAGAAATCCTATCGGATCACCAAAAATTTTGAGCCTTAGCTGATTCTGCGAGGAAGCTGGCAACAACTGGTTACAGAGTAGTCAAGAAAGAGCTGACGACTTATAGGTCACCCCAGATACCGAACCTGGTGATTCTGCATAATACTATGACAATGTTCTTCCCTCAACATCCTGTAGCTACTTTTGCTGGTTGCAAAAGAGCCCAGTTCACCAAAGAAATGCTATCAACCACCCAGTCTAAATCCACGGGACTAGATGGTATTCCAAAGCTAGGTGTTAGAGCTGGAATGCGAAAAAAAACATAAATATTCGTGAAGGGCTTTCGAAAATGCTTACACTATAGATATTCGGAGATCAATAGAAGTTTCAAAAGGTTGTTCTTAGGTTAGGTTAGGTTAGGTCGAAATGGCTGCCGATCCACAGATACCTGCCGACCGGCACACATAGGCACAAGAGAGGCCCGTTGTGATGCCATAATACATTAGTGACTCTTCCCTACTCACTATAATCAGGAAACCATCTGCTTCCTTTGATAAACCGGACTATCGCCTTTAAATTGACCAGTTACAGTTCCGTCAGGTTTGAGAGAAAGGGTGCACCAAGTGCCGTCAACGTTCTCCTTGCCAAAGCTTTATCCTTATGCAACACCAAACTACTTTTTTGGACCTGGTACCAAGCTATTTTTAGGTTAGAAAGCTTATTTGCAAGTATGCTAACCGAACCAAAAACCAACGAGATTACTACTGAGAAATACGATGCCCGGTTAGGCGCTGACAAATATGTTCCCAGAAAAGTGTGCGATTCTAGTTTTTGCTGACGACCTACAAATAATCAGAAACATTGTCTAGCATGTAGTTCAAGTTGAAGCTGATTGAAATGTCACTATTGCTCAGGTGAAAATATGGCTAGACGTGGCCCTCCTAGATGTTCCGAGCACAAAATAAAAGTGTTGATTGGAACTAGTTGGGAGAAAGTAAAGCTCATTGAAGTACAAATTGGCTCATAAGTAATTAAATTTACGTAATCATTTCAATTTTTACGGTATTGGCGCACACATAAGTATTACTAAGTGCTGTGAAGGTACAGAAAATGTTTAAAACGGGGTTAAGGGGGGGGTATGGTCAGAGCAGCACATTTTATACCCATTTTCAAGATTTTTTTTTAGAAAACTGTTAATAGTTACTTTATTGGGATAATACCTACAGTAAAGAACAACCTTTGAAGAGTATCCAAAAAAAAATTATTGAAAAATATCGAAAATTAAGCTCGTGACATGAATTTGACATTTTCGTTCAGGGCAAAGAGTTGATTTGCGGTGAGACACATAACTAATGACTGGATCATCGCAAACAAAAAAACCGAAAATAATTCGTTAGTTTAGAAGTTTTTTGAGGTAACGCTGTCGAGTTTTTCCAAATATTTAGATTATTTAATTTTTGGTATAAGTTTGAAGTCAAAAATATGAAAAAAACGGAAATTTTTTTTTCGAAATTTCTGTTTTCAGTTGTAAAAAATTCCATAAATAAAAAAAAAAACAAAAAATAAAAAATATCTCGACAGCGTTACCTAGTAAATTGCCTACAGAAATAGTGTGCAAAATTTCAGAAAGATCGGTCGAGTAGTTTTCGAGTTACATGTCTCACCGACTTGAAACATAAAATTCCTCAAAAACCGCGTTTTAAAATTTTAACTGTGCAACAAAAGTGCGTGAAAAATTACGAAACACGTCTGCCGTAACTGCTCGATGAAATGAATGTATACTACTACAAGTCACATATATAAGTGTTTTTACACAAATATAACACATTCAGGTGTGGATAGGGTGGGAAGACTCTACTATTACGTATATGAGAGCTGCGCGCGGCTAATAAAGCAGGAAAGGAACGCGATTTGCGCGAAAATATGAATTTGAGTTATTTGTATTGTTAAGCCGATAACTTCGTTAATTTTGCTCGGATCGACCTGAAACTTTGTATGGACACTCCTGAGTCACTATACACTAGTCACTTAACAAAAAAAAAATATCGATTTCCTGACCATACCCCCCCCCCCCCCCCCCCCCCCCTTAAGAGAGTAGTTATTTTACCGAAAACGCAGATGTCGCCACACATACTCCTTAATGTTCAGTGAAGCGTTATAGAGATAGATGAAAGACCTATTACAGGGTAAAGTGAGTGCTTATGCAATAGCGGAGATGATTGCCGCTTGCACATGCACGCATTTCGAGCGATGAGCTTGGACAACATAATAATTTAGACAGCAGACTGCGCAAAGGTAAGAATGCAAAAACATAAGCATCGCTCGCCATCCTAAGATCCTCTACGCTTCTTCAGTTTGGGCTGATGCTTTCGCTGTAAACACAACTCGACAGAAGCTGGCATCAGAGCTCAGACTCAGCCTCAGCAAGAGAACCATAATCGATTTAGGCACAATAACTGCAGATGTCAGCTTGAGTAGCCTAGTGGGTACAGCACAAGGTATATGTGTGTGAGCCCCTGATTCGAATTCAGGTTTGGACGAGGGTCCGCGCACCAAGGTTTCAGTTCATCTAGCAGTTAATAGATACCTGAATTAAACAGGGGTAAAATGAGTCGTGGAACTAATCACTTCACACTCGTATTCACATTAATTGTAAATTTTTAATGAAGCTCTCTACCAGCTTCAACCCCTAGACCCGTACGAGGGTTATCGTGGGATTTCTTTACTTTTACTGCAGGTATTGCATACGTGATAGCTGAGATAATGTCCATTGATATTTTTGCAGATGAACTGAAACGAATATATGACCGGAACGCCATCGATAAGATTCACAAGAATTAAGTAAAATAGGCACTGAAATTTGACAAAATAAATAGACATATCATTTGATTTGGGAGACTTATTCTCGGGTACTGAGGAGCATGCTGTCACTGACTAATAGCCCGTGCAGACTACACATACTTATGTATGCGCATACGTATGCGCATACAAACGTATGTGCAAACATATAAGGACGTCCAGACCGCACATACAATTGTATGCGCAAACATCTGCATAAACAAGAGTAAGTGGAAGCCAATGGTTCAGACTGCGAGACAGGACAAGGCAAACAGAGCACGAAGTAAGATTTCTTCCTGAACGGTGTCGTGTCGATCCGATAGAGCAGAAATTTTCGCAGGATGAAGATGTACTATATATAAGGAGTAGGTCAATGCTATGTTAAATTAGGACGTATTTAAGCCTTTGGCGGCTGTGAGTATAGCCTGCATTACATTGCATAGAGTTCAGTGCACTGCAGTGCCAAAGCAGTGCACGCATTGCAAAACACATTGAAAGCAGTGCAGTGTTCTGACAATTAATGTCAAATTAATTTGTGGAGGTTTGATATTTAGATTTTCTGCATCTGTTTTTGGTCCATTTACAATTTAATGCCTGGAACGGAATTTCCGCCTCAATTTAAATGGTTTTTGCCCGTGCAACTACTTTCAAACAAATGTCAACCGATGCAGTGTGCAGTGTTTTTAGATATTAGCCTAAACGATGCAGTGCAGTGCACTGCACTGCAGTTAGTGTAAATTGCTACATGCAATTACATTATCTCTTAATATCAGTGCACTGCACTGCATGGCAATGTAATTCAGGCTTATTTCTGAGAATTTTCAGGTACTTCTATGTTTCTATGGAAAGGAGGAGTGAATATTGGAAAACAAATTTTGAAAAAATCTTTACAATGAAGTAAAAATTACATCACTTTCAGAATATTGTGTGTGTTCTTTTTTCAAGTTTACTTTCTCAAGCATGAAATTGATAGCCCTGTATGATTCAGAATCATTCATTCATCTCTGAATAAAAGAAGTATGAGCATATGATAAGTATGCACATACATTTTCCAACAGCGCATACAATTGTATGCGCATACATAAGTATGTGGAAACAACGGTCCGCACTACTAGTTTTCACATAGTTTTGTATCTGCATGTATCTTATATGTATGCGCATACAAAAGTATGTGCTAATTTCAAGTGTGGACCGTTTTTGCACATACTTATGTATGCGCATACAATTGTATGCGCTATTGCTCGAAAATGTATGTACAAACATATCATTAGCGCATACTTTTCATTGATTTGATGGGTACTTTGTGGCAATGGTAAAATGTATGTGCAGATATCGTTGCAGTGTGGACCATCTTTTGCACATACTTATGTATGCGCATACGTACGCGCAGACATAAGTATGTGTAGTCTGTACGGGCTATAATACCTGATCCAGTTTCACTTCGTTTCAGCCCAGAATTTTATTTTTAGGACTTGAACCTGAGAACTAGCCAATGTACCGGAAATATATGTGCTTATCGCGATATAAAGAGGCAAGGCGTGTGATTATCGAGTGTATTCGACTCGAAGGATCTGGTATAACTAGCTTGTCATACCGGTTTGTGCAATGTTGGCACGAAGAAGCAGAAAGTGAAACTTAGAATAATAGACTAAAGCAAAAAAAAAGAAATCGAGCTGAACTCATACAGCAGGCGTTATTAGAAGGAACTATTGATGGCTTTTCGCTTGGTAAGGAAATACCGAAAAGTAGTCGTGCGAAGAAAAAATCGAAGAAAATAGTTTGAGCTTTTAGTTAGTAAATCCTTCGATAAACTGTAAGCAGATTTCGCTCGCAAAAAACGCTTATATATGAAATACTTTACCCTGCACGGAGTTGGTGTTGTTGGTGAAGTTGACCTGCACTGAAGAGTGATTGGATTAAATGTGAATCCAGCTGGGCATGAATAATGTTTTAAATAACCATCGGCGCAGACGTAATATTTCGTTTCGTTGAAAGCATCGGGAAGTTTTCCGCCTTCAGATATGGATCCACACCCCTAAAATTGTTCAAAAATAAGCTCTTGGTTGTTCGGGTCGTGCTTTGATATTATAATTATTACCTTTCCAGTGCCGGCACACTTTCCCATCGTTTTATTGAAAAGCATGCCGTCGGGACAAGTCCTGTGATTCAAAATGCCATTGATGCATACATAGAACTTTCTCTCGTCAAAGTCGTCGGGTATGAAGGTTCCATTTGTGACATTGGGACCACAGTTGGGCTAGATGGGAAAATTCATGTGACTTTTGAGATTAAAAACTATGCTACTTACTGGTGGGACTATTGTTGGTGGTATAAGTGTAGGTGATGTTTCACAATTGCCTGTATCAGTGGAGTACTCGAGACCACTATTGCATGACATGTGCTCTAAATATGGACCACGACAAATGTAGTATTTTGTTCGGTCGTGAAATAGGTCCGGAATGGTCTGATTAATCGCCAGCGGTCCACAAGACTGTACAAAGGAGAATATTTGATTATTTACATTTAAAAATATGTTGCATGTTACTTTAGTTTCAACTCCAGAGGTGCAATCCAGTAGCGTTTGATTAAATATACTTCCCACGGGACATCGAATTTGTTTCAGTACTCCATTTTCGCATATGTAATACTTGTCATCATTGAGCATATCAGGAAGGATTTCACCATGTTTGTATCCACCACACTACAATGAGTCGATTTGTTACTGATTCGACAAACTATATCCGCCGAGCTTACCGAAGTGGTTTTATTTCCTTGTCCAGGGTCCGGGTTGCACGTACTCGTCGATCCTTCTAGACATAGGCCACGCTTGCGATCAAAATACTGGCCAGAATGGCATTGTTGTCGATAGGCGTTCCCTAATGCGCAGACGTAAAACTTTGTACAGTCTTCTTCATCAGGGTACCAGTGACCTTGTTTCACACTACAATCGATATAATCAGGAACTGCGCGACCCTTTGTTTTGACTGTTGTGTGATGATCATGGCAATAAGCATTTTCGATGCACCTAAATATGACTGAATCAAAAGCTGTACCAAGGCGACATTGTTCCTCATGGCAGCGGCCGTTTTCGCAGGTAAAGTACGTACGGCAACCTTTGGCGAAATTTGGGTAGCTTGATGCTACGTTGATATCGATTAAACTGTCTGGTGACTCAGGTACTGTAAACACAAAGCGCGGTTTGTGCGCAAGCTAGAATACAACCAAGAAACGTAGTTGGACTTGTAATCTTATTGATTATTTGCTAATTGTTTGCAGCGAAGGTATTTTACCTCGCATGCGTCTCCAATGTCTCTTAGGCATTTCCCTTCGATTTCGTCAAAAACGTAACCGGAAGGACATGAGTTGATTTGAGAGCGTCCGTAATTGCACCGAATAAATGATGCACAGTCGTCGGGATGCTTATGGATTGTCTTCTCTTTTAGATCGCAATTCTGAAAAAAGGCATAACCAATAAAGACATTATTAGGAATCGCAGCCGACTAAACCTACAATTAGATTTGTCCTTTGTTCGGTCAGCTGACATCCACGAACATTGTCTGCGTAGTCGCAGATTCCTAATTCAGGGTTGAACACCAACGCCTCCGAACAATACTCTTCGACCATCTCATTATTTCGACACAAAAAATACGAAGCACATTTGGAGTTTCGATTAGGTCCGATCAAATGTCCTTCCGGATATTGCTGACAATCGAATCCTTTAAAATCACCAAATTCGGCACTGGGTACAGCAACAGGTTTGCCACAATTGACGCTTTGTGGCCAGTCGCAAAATTGTTTATTCTCGTTAAAAATTTGAGAACCTTTACAATAGTGACGAACTGGCTGTCCGTTAGAACATAGATAGTACGATTTGCAGTTATCTTCTATATTGGCAATGATCAGTGATGAGTTGGTAAACTGGCTTCTGCAATCCTATGAATCAATTTAAAGGTAAAAACTACGATTAAAACATTTGAAAAGCTTGTTAATTCCACGTACGATATGATCTCCACCTCGTCTTGATTTTGTGGACGCTAATCGACATTGAACTAGATTCTCATTTATACATTTGCCACTCGTTATGTCGAAACGTGTGTTGGGAACACATCGACCTGAACGTGCAACACCGTTATTGCAAAAGTAGAATGAACGACAATCATCGTCGTAGTCCGGCTGGTAGGCATTGTCTGGAAGACCATTGCAATTCTGCGAAGATAATAATATTTTAAACGAAATTCATGTTAGTGCAAATAATCTTAGAAATTTCAATCCGGACACGTAATCATTTATGAAACTTAGATCTTCAATGTAAATGAAAGATGTGAGTGACGTAAATCATAGGCCTGCACAGGACTTTGAAGTAGAGGAGGCAAACACCCAAATTCGGCTCACACTTCCCTTAATTTTCGGCGAAGTAAAGTCCAAAATAAAAATATTCCAGAGTAGCTATGTGAAAGAGGGGGAAGTGTCCTATCTACGCATACCATTGAGAAAAAAATAAGGTCAAATGAACTGGAACCAAAAAAAAAATCGCATTTACAAAGCCAATTTTTGAAAGCTTGATCATGCCAATATGTTCGCACTTCCTACTTGATACACACTTTCACACTAATCTTAACACGTACCATCACATTATCCACTGGCGTATTGCTATTTGGTGCACAGAATCCTTTTGGCCAATCACAGATTTTCAGGTTCGGATCGAATTCCAGCATTGGAGGACATTGTTTTTCGACTATACGAAAATTCTGGTCGCACTTGTAGAATTTTCGACAATCATCAGTATGCTTGAGTATGATGACATTTCCGTCGTAATCCGACCGAAAGCAACGTAAATCGTACGACTGTACTGTTGAAAATTTAAAAATCAGCAAGATTGCTGTAAACACTGTTAACATTTTATATCTCCTGCTTGAACTATGTGTTTTTGCGGCAACTATGGCTCATTGAGTGTTTCCCAAATGAATTCGATTATTTCTCTCAATTTGTTTCGAATGGGAATTTCTAAGTATTATATAGATTTAACATCAATCCAAACTGCGGAATACTGTGTTACACGTGCAGATATTTCAACCGTTACTCAACTGCGAATGAACATATGAACTTAACCGTCCTAAAATTAAATGAGAACTGTTTCCTTTCAGGGCGGATGTTAAGGCTTTTATACAGCAATTAGTAAATTGCCTAATTGATTCCAGTGTTATCTACCGTCGCTTAGTCGGAAAGTATCTAGAGTAGGTATATTCTGATCATTGTTGTTTTTATTGTTTTGTACAATGTACTTTGATGGCAGTGATATTAGAATCTGCAAGGAAAACATAAAGAAGTTGGAAAAACTAGATTGATCAGCGGCTCTTCTAGAATTCTCTTCCCCTGTCTCTTTCTGATGAACTTAACCTGCGTATTCGCTTGAGTCTTCGGCACATAGTTTCATAAAAGCTACGACGGGAACCTTTTCCATTGCCCCTTGTAGCTTTCATACAGAGAAAGAGGCATATATGTATGTACGCGGTGGTTGTAGCTGTGATCTGTTCTAGGTAAAATGCCGGAAAAATCGTTTGATGTGAATTTGAATTTCGACCAGATGTTAGATCGGAAACGTACTTGCAATCAACAACTTCTGATACGATATACATAAATACTGTATGCTAACACATGTGATATTTGTCAAAAATGCTACCAGAATTGATTTAGTTTTTATTGTTCTTATTTCGCTGCAGAACACTAAGTGCTATAAGCTTTCGATGGCCTAAAAAGAGTCGAAATGTGTGTTAAAAGATTAGATGTGTAATTTCTTTGATTCGTTACCTCACTATTTTTTATTAGTTATCATGAAGCTAAGACCGGTAGCGAAGGCAAAATGGAAATGGTGAATTCCAGTTCAACGGAAGTATGTTTTGTACTAAACGGAAACACATTGTGCAGTATTTCAAAGGTTTAATCACGTGGTGTTAATTATAAAAACGATGTAAGAAAGCAAGAAATGAAACTACACTTAAATAGAAATCCAATCCATATACTCAATTCATTTGAAATTTGCACTATATTTAAGAGATCAGCCAAAGCCATCAGTCGATTAGGGGGGAATAACTTGTAGTATAAGGATAAATGCACGCGCCGTATTTTTACTAATTTTCGAAGAAGAATATTAGTATTAAAATCACTTTGGCCAAACATTCATATTTCTATATATATATATATATATATATATATATATATATATATATATATATATATATATATATATATATATATATATATATATATATATATATATATATATATATATATATATATATATATATTATATATATATATATATATATATATATATATATATATATATATATATATACATATATATATCATCAAAAAATTTCAGTGAGATAATCTCGGGAACGCGCCATTCGATTGAGCTGAAACTTTCACGATACATTGGTGCAGAACAGGTCCAGGTTTCACTAAATGTCAGTTATTTTTAACACTTTGGCGCCGGCGGCCATTTAAGTGATATTTTTAATATACCTATTATTTCGTACACAAATAATTTTTGCAAAAATAAAGTTGACGAAATGAATTTCGAACGTGTTTTACATGTGAATCGGATAACGTTTTGGAATTGTTTATCCCCATGTGTGCGCTGGGTGCCTAAAAAGAGAACGGGAAAATTTGAAAAATTTTAATTGCGATAACTTTTGACAGAAATATTTAATCATTATGAAATTTTCAGGACATATTGGTATTATTTAGTTGTTGATTTTTGTTGCTTTTAATGAGCGTGATGGCAACACTGTAGCTAGGGTTGGCGCTGAAAGTGAAAACCTCCAAATAATCGTTTCTCTTGAAAAAATACCGTTTCTTCAAAAAAAAGCCACTCATATGTAAATTTTATGCTTTTTTTACATAGACAATAAAAAAAATTTGATATGGTATAACGGGCACGCCTGGTAACCCTTGCCCAATTTACCTACATTTTTAGCACCAAAAACTTCTGTTCACGGAAACTCACGATCCGATGAGCAGAATTAATTGAAATTTGCAGAATGTATTAGTCTTACATAGGACCAAGTCTAAAAGAAGTGATTTTGAAATGCGGGAGATTCTGTGCCAGTGGTGCCATCTTGAAAAATCACTAAAAAAGATAACTGTTTATAGCCCTATAAATTCTGATTGAATCGTTCGATTTTAACGGAATTCACACAGTAGCTGGACCTTACCTCAAACCACGTTTGGTGGAAATTTGATTGAAAAATTCGGTTGGAGCTGCCAGCTATGATAATTTTGGTGTCTTAAATTTGAAAATATAAAAATTTGGAAGTGAAAACATTCAAACCATCGAATATCTCAAAAATGTCCGTTTCTTACAATAAAACCAATCTGTATACAAATCTTATGCTTTATCTACACGTTCAAAGTTAAACTTTGGAAATTTCATGTCGGACAAGAACGGTAACCCTTTCCCAGTTAACCTATATTTTTAGCATCAAAAACTTATGTTCACGGGAACTCACGAACCAATAATCAGATACAGCAGAAATTTATAGAATGCATTGGACTTAAGTAGGACCAGATCTGATAGAAGCGATTTTGAATTGTGGGCAACTCTGTGCCAGTGGTGCCATCTTGAAAAATTACAAAAAAAAAACTGCTTTTTACCCTGTGAAATGTGAATAAGACACAAGATTTTCATGAAATTGACACAGTAGCTGAACCTTACTCTAATCTCTGTTTAATAGAAATTTGGTTACAAAATTTGATTGGTGCTGCCAGCTATGGTAATTTTTGTGTCTTTGGTTTTGAAAATTCGCTCAGGAAAATAAAACTCTTTGCCCTATAACTTCCAGTGCAGTCATGAAATCAATATGAATTTCATACAATTGATGTAACGTATCATAAACATTATTCAAGCCAAATTTGGTTGAAAAGCCACGATAGGGTTGCAAGCTATTGTTGGTTTTGTGTTTAATTGCAATATCTTTATTAAGCGATTTTAGCTTAGAATTTTCAATTGGTAATGATATTGTAGTGACAATAAACAGCAAATATTAAGCTTTCGATTATTTGAAAAAACTTACTGTAGGTAACCCTAAATTTCTTTATACTCCTATAACTTCGAATGTAATATAACAACGTGAAGCAGATGCAGACACTGAGCATTTTCTTCATTGATGTTATATGAGATGCTGCTTTAAAAATTATGTGAAATAAGCAACTGATAACGAATATAATTAACCAGTGTTTTGCTCTCATAAACGTTGAAATTCATGCCAGTGGTAATATCTGAAACCTTCCACCATATGAGTTATAATGCATTCTTAAGACCAAAGTAAAACGTGGCATTTGAAACAGTTTGGCCGTAATAAGCAGCACATGTGGTGGAATATGCACTCAAAACCTGCACGATTCTTCTACTGTTCTTCGAACATTAGTGTTTCTAGCGGTTCAGGTGCACTAGAGTTTTTTTTATTTGTGTTATAGCCGTCTTATATTCTGCAGCTCATCACGTGGTGGTGGTAAAAACCGAAAACAAACCGAACCGAACGAAACACATACACGGTTCTCACACAGTTCATATTAGGTTTTGTGTTTTTTTCTATACATAAGCAGACAGGTTCAGTAGTGATAATGGAGAGAAGTCAAGTTTTCGCCATGTTGTTTCTCTATAGAAGAATAAAAAAACGAAGGAAAAATACTAGAATTCATTGGCAGCACCCTTTCATCACTGTACGGCTGGAATTTGGAGCATTCTACACCATTTTCCCGAAGCTAAGAAAACACGAAGAAAATTTTTTTTAATTACCTCAGGATGTCAACGAAATCATTTGATGAATTACACATAAAGCTAAAGAACCATCTTCAACGCCAAAATACATTTATGAGGGAATGTATTCAACCGATTCAGATGTTGGCCGTAACTTTGAGATAAGATAATACAATCAATATAATTTTTTTAAAGAGTCGTTTTAAAGACTTTTAGATTTTAATAAGAAATATAAATAACATAGGTTTACAAATAATAACTCAGAATAAATGCAAGGAAAAGTGAGCATAAATGATGTTTTACAAATTGTGATACTCATATTCTGAACTCTCATTGGAAGAAGAAATGTCGAGAACGTTCAGGCCAAGTTTATTTGCGTCTTCGTAACATTGAACAGTGGACACTTGTGACTGAATTGGCTTCTGGTAGGCTAAATCAGTGTGCTGCAGATTTGGCTGGCGCTGTGTATATTGATTAGGAACCTTCAGTGGTGTAATAGATGGAGAGGCCATCCGAGTATTAGATGGAGAGGCATATGATGCATTGGATATAGTGTGAAGAGGATGCTCCCGCTGCCTGATTTCCTTTACAACTGTCAAAACCTCCATTTGAAAATCAAATGTGTCAAACTCATTGAAATCTTCAAGAGAAGGCAGTAACCCTTTGAAAAATGAAAGGTGCCGATTTGCTGCTTCCTTCAGAGCTGCAATCATTTGTAATTCAACAGGATCCATTTTCGGTTTTTTTTCGGGTTTTTGAAAAACGATTTTTCAGCTGCTGCAGCATCACGTAGTACGCTTGAAACTGTTTGCGTAGGATTCCCATCAATTTCTACAGGCACCTCCGTAGCACCACCATCTATTTCGACAATATTTTGTGAGAGAGTATCCTCTGTTTCTCTTATTTCGAATATTTTGTTCAGGAACTGCAACTGAAATGCATAAACGTATGCTTTTGCTTTTGACTTCCCTGCTTCCGGTTTAGCTTTAGTTTTGGTAATTGATTTTCGATACGAGTCTCTGACTTGTGTCCACTTCTTCGCAACGTATTTACCTGAAAGAAAATATTTATTTCTTTCATCACAAGTAGTATCAACCTGTTGTATTTTTTTGTCAGATTTGATGATTCATAATTGTGCTCAATATTATAATATTAGTAGAGTACATTTTATTTTACGCACTCCTCTATAGCGCTTTCTCTAAGCTCGCTTATCAAAGAAACAGTTACCCCAAGTTATCTAATAGAACTTCGAATTGTGTCCCGGTGACAACATTTACTAGCTTAAACAGATTATTTAATTTTTTTCATATCATTTAATTACAACCTTTAAAATATTAACAGAAATTATAGTAACAGTTACTGTAGTAAAGACTTGCGTTACAATATTTTAATCAAGTGGTTTCGCTTTTTTGTTTTAGATATTTGGCAAGTGGTTGAAGTTTCTCTGATTTGCATTACACTTATCTCCTGGGGATTTCGACTATAAGCAAGATCGTCACAGAGGTTTGTTGTGCAATCTGGATGGTATTGATGGAAAACATGTAAGGATCGTCCACCCTCTTAGCTCGATGCATATCACTTATAAAGGATATTCGTCTATAGTTCTGATGGAAGTAGCTGATGCAGAGTACCGATTTGTTTACGCTAATGTTGGAGCATATGGGAAGGACTGCGATTCTAACGTGTTCCAAAACTGTCTACTGTGGAGATCTATCATCGACGGCACTATGCATCTACCTGAGGACAAGTGCCTTACAGGCACACAGAACCCCAAATTACCTGATTACTTTATAGGAGATCTTCTCAAACCGTACAGCGGACATAGTATGACAGGGGAGAAAAGGATCTACTACTACCGTGTATGCACAGCTCACAGGAACGTGGAATGTAGTTTTGGAATTCTTAGCAATAAATGGAGAATCTTCCATCGCGCAATTAACTTGGATCCTGACTATGCAACGGATATAGTAAAAGCTTGTATAGTTTTGCACAATTTCTTACGAGACCGGGATGGTTTTGAAATGGAAAACACGTTATCCATCTCGGGTCCCCGCAAGATGTCCCCTCAGGTGAAAGGAGGAAAAATGAAGCAACTATGTTAGCCAAAAATGTAAGAGATGTATTGAAAGATTATTTCATGATTGAAGGGGGCACAGTGAGTTGTAGTGGTGTTCAAAAAGTAATGAACGACTTAAAAGTAATGGTTACTCAAAGTAACGAAAAGTAATCATTACCGGAAAACGAAAGTAACCATTACTTTTCTCACAATCGTTCCTTCGTCGTTCTAAGGCCAAACGACACACAAAATGCATTTCGTTACCGAGTCAACGGGCAGCAATGATATCCAAGCTTGGGGTGATCTAGAGACCGGTCTCTACTCTCTACGTGTGCAAAGTAATGGTTACTTTTCGTTCCTTTGAGGAATGAAATGAGTAACGAGTAACGAGTAACGATAATGAATTCCGACCATTTCATTACTTTTGAATTCGTGATCGAAAGTAAGGAATGATATGAGTAACGAGTAACGAGTAACGATAATGAATTCTGACCATTTCGTTACTTTTGAATTCGTGATCGAAAGTAAGGAATGATATGAGTAACGAGTAACGAGTAACGATAATGAATTCTGACCATTTCGTTACTTTTGAATTCGTGATTGAAAGTAAGGAATGAAATGAGTAACGATAATGAATGATACCATTTCGTTACTTTTGAATTCGTGATCGATTCACAAAGTAAGGAATGAGATGAGTAACGATTTCGATTGCTGGATGTTTGATGGCTTTTTTTCACGAGTATTTCGTACTTGCAAGTGTTTTCGTATCGCGTATTTTTGTATCGAGTATTTTCGTACTGTCGAGTATTTTCGTACTTGGAAGTATTTTATTCAAATATTCAAAAAGTTTTTAGGGTAAAAGTAGCTGAAATCGGACCAAATCGGCCAATTTTGGGTTAGAGTGGTTTGGGACATAATGGGCCAAGACCTATTGCTGTGATACAAAAATTTCGGTTTTGTAGGGGAGTGAGGGGTTTTTTGGCCATAGTTTGGCAAAAACTGCCGTTATGGCGCTTTCGATGATTGAAAGTGGTCGGGGAGCACAATAGTAATATTTTACGGGTGAAAAAATGTTGATAGGGAAAATTGAGCAGAAACGTCCATTTTTTCTAAAATCTATTTTTTGGTCTAGCATGAATTCGGGGACCTCTCTGAGTTGTTTCGGGCGACATTTCCATGCAAGTCTAGGAAAAAGCGGCCAAGTTTCGAAGATACGGCAAAAGTAGTTGAAATCGGATAATTTTGGGTTAGAGTGGTTTGGGACATAACGGGCCAAGACCTATTGCTGTGATACAAAAATTTCAGTTTTGTAGGGGAGTAAGGGGTTTTTTGACCATAGTTTGGCAAAAAATGCCTTTGCGGCGCTTTCGATGATTCAAAGTGATCGGGGAGTACAATAGTAATATTTTAAGGGCGAAAAAAATGTTGATAGGATGAAATTGGGCAAAAACGTCAATTTTTTCCAAAATCTTTTTTTTTGTCTAGGGTAAATTCGGGAACCTTTCTCAGTTGTTTCGGGCAAAATTTTCATACAAGTCTGGGAAAAAGTGGCCTAGTTTCGAAGATTCGGCAAAACAAAATCCGCCGGAAAACCGTCCGGGAAAACTGAAAGTAGCACTTAAATTGCTAAGGATTAACAGGTCGAGATCCTTTTTGGGTCGTCAGTTGGCTTCTCTGGCTGTGCTGAGGCCATCCTCGTGACTGCAGGTTGCCACGAGGGTATCTCCAACCCCACCGGGGTTGTAAAATTTACGAGACCGCGGGAGGTAAGATGCCCCTGGACTCATGTCCAGCCTTACCGAGGAGGTTGGCCCCCTAGTGGGTGCATGTTTAATAAGCGAAACATTTTTTGTAACACTTCTTAATAAAATTTTCCGCAAACTTTTTGCTTCAGTTCGGCGAAGTGGAGAATCGACTGTTTAAGATTATTCAGGAAAAGTTTGGTATCCATGAAAAGTCATAAAGATGACAACAGGGTTAGTTGGTCCCATCTTACCAAAGCAACATACTTAAACCCGCGTTTCAAAAAGTATGAGTTCGGCGATGAATCAGCTTTGACTGTAGTGAAAGAGAAGGACGAACTGAAGGAAGAAGCTGAACAAACTAACATGCCAGCTTCAATTGATGTCATTCAAACTTCAAGTAATGATCTTGGGACTGAAGAATCTACAGCCAGTTCAATCCCAAGCACAACAACTAGACCTGATGATAAGATTAGATTGTGGTCTGTATTAGAAACAATAGTTGCATGTGCCAGATCAACCCCAACATTCGGAAGACCCTCATTTAAATATGACAATTCAGTGAAGAGCCCAACAATCGGAGGAATCAAAATCCTCTTAAATAGTGGGAAACAAGGTCACAAACTTATCCAAGATTAGGGAAGTTCGCGAAAAAATATTTAGGAGTACCAGCAACTTCTGTGTGAGAGATTATTTCCAAAAACAGGTCACATAATATCGGACAGGCGAAGTAGACGAAGACCAAAAAATTTGCGGATGATGGTTTATTTTAATTTCGAATAAACGTTTTTTAAATTTTCATTAAGCTTGGTATAAAGTTCTTTCTCTATTGGTATTTGTCAAGAGCAATTTTTTATATTCTTAAAAATAAAACTGTTTTCTTACTAATTAATCTTTTTTAAATCTTTTAAGAATGTCATGCTCATAAGAGTGCATATTTTCCGTTGTTGTCGTAAGGGTACACATTTTTTTGAGCTGTCCTCGCAGATAGTAGTAATAGTAATGAGTAACGATATAAAAGTAATGATTACTACGATTGAAAGTAATGATTCGTTATCATTACTCAAAAGTAATGAAATTTCCCATCACTAGTGAGTTGGCACTTTTCTAAAATCTGATTTACCTTAATACTTATCATAAAAAATGATAAACTGTTTTATAATTCGATATGTAAGTATGTTAAATAAATATTATTTGGTCATTTTTATCTTTACTTATATATATATACTTACCCAATTCAATTTGTGTACTGACGTCAGATTTAGAAAAGTCTTCAAACAATTCCTCACAGACGTTTTTTCACGCTTCGTGCGTTTTGTATTTATCCTTGTATTTTGCACAAGTTTTGTCCCAAAGCACTATTTTACACTGCAATCCACATATAAGCCGATCCACATCAATATCTGGTAAATTGCTCATTTTTAAAGAAATACTCCGACTGATAATTTCAAAAAATCAGAGGTAATAATCAAACCAAAACTGACTAAACTACCCAGGTAAAACGACCAAATATTTCAAATAAACAGTTCCAAACGGACTATTTATTAATTTTCAAGAAAAACAAATGAAACTTAAAGAATTATATTACGGGAGTTAACCATAAATTCGCTTTCTCTCTCACCATTCGTAGTTTTTGGTTTTTGCTTGGTCTTGAAAGAATAATATCTTCCTTGCTTTAGCTAGCGGTGTGTTTTCATTGAATTGCATCTATTCTAACTTATTTTATATTGTTCTAGCCATTAAATTGTTACTTTTATTTCTATTATTTCCTGTTTTTTTTTTCAAGGCTGTGCGAGTTTTATTTTATTGTGGCTAATATTTTGAATATTTTGGTTATCTTAATAATTTTGTTTTTAACTTTAAATATTATTTATGTATTTATTTTATAATGAGCTGGAAGTCGTTTCTTTTTTAATTGTACAACTTTGAAATGAAAAATTATCTTCAACTCCTCACTCCTAATACAAGGTGCCTTACTTTAAAAGGAGGAGTAGTGTATTAAATTGAATTGTGTAATTTACTGTCATGATATGGAAATAAAGCACTATATTAAAAAAAAAAAAAAAAAATCGTGCATGTGTGAACGCCTTGATTGCTTTCTGTTCCCTGGACACGAATTCACACCTAATAGCAGTGGCGGCTCGTCACAGTGGGCAAAGTGGGCCAGGCCCACCCTCTAAAACACATAAATAATAATTTCAAATAAAAGTTTGTGTCACCATTTACATATTAATTCATATACGTTTAACATAATATATCCTTCTATAATTTTAATCCAGCAACAGCACATTTTTATATCATTCATTCATACCATGCAATGACGTAAAATCACATAGTGCCATACATACATTGAATGTCCATCGCGCAATGTATCAACATATTTTCATACATATAAAACAATTACTACAATAAGCTACAAACATAAACTATATGATACACAATACACCTGCATCTTGTACACATAAATGTATATTCCTCTTCTCAGTCCCATACACGCCACGACGGGCAGACGCATCACTAGCCCATTCATAATTCTTCTACATCATCAACACTATGCTATAAACATAAGTATAAGCGAAGGTATAAGTTCGCGTTTGTGTGTTTATCGATTTCTGTTCATCAATGTGGCTCGGTGGGCGCAAGCATCACTGGCCCACTATGCATTGTTACCAGTCCAAGCTGCGATCTATGAGCATTGACGCTTTCAATCGCAACAAATTGATTTTGTGTATTGGGCCGGCTCTTCATCTACGAAAAATTGACGTGTGCAATCGCGTCAAAATCTATGTTGCATATTGGGCCAGCCCATCATGCGTTGACATGCGTAGCTTGAATCAAAGAACTACAAGATCATGACGCGCCCAAGTCTCTCTCAGCTCTATGCTTGTGCGTGCGTCACCAGGAGAGTTCGGTTTATGAATGAATGAATGAAAAATTGTTTGTGGTATTTTTAATCAAAGTTAGATCATAGTGGATTTCATTAATGGGAGTATTTTTGTGAAAAATATTATGAAAAAAATGTTATGCGACGTGTGTTAATATTATATTGAAAATCAAAAGAAGAATAATGTGGCGGAAGACAAATCTATGTACACCACACCTGCATGTATCCAAAAGATGCAAATTTTTCTGATGTGAAAAATTAGCGAATAGGTTATGGGAATTTACCTATTGCATGATTGTTTTTGAAATATATCCCAAAAGAAAATTAATTTGAGGATTTGAAGCATGAAATGCTTATTTGTCTTCTCAGGATAAATTTGAAACAAAGGTTAGGTTAGATCCTGAGTGTAAAATGCAAAGTGTAAAAATTCGAAGAAGAAAAATGCACCTCTTATCTTTCATATAAAATAAAAAAAGACAACTCTTTTATAAAATGGAAATAAATCAGCTAGCATAAATTTAGTCCATAAACTTTGCTAACAGATTTTTCAAATTCTTCAATTACAGCTCTTGCAGATGGCGTTAGAAAGACTAAATACAATCAGGGTTTCCTATTACGGTTTCAAAAATTATGTGGAGGTCTGAGCTCAGCTGCATTCTGAAAGTATCTGTTTTTTTCATTCAATGAGATGGAAAATGACTCCATCAGAAAATTATGCGATTCGGTGCTTGCTTGGGACTTGGGGCTTGCTTTTGGCTTGGGGCTTGCTTGTATCATGAATGCGTAGGAAAGAAAATAGTAAAGTGAAGACGGCAATATAAGCAAAGCGCTAAACATTTACACGATTTAAACTTTTTCTGGATGAGTCTTCCGTTTTCAGTGGTACTTTTAAAACTATTCAAAACGATCTCATAATTAGTAAATGTACTATATTAAAAAAACTTTATATTTGTACTACATTAAAAAGCTTTATACTTGCTGAGATTCATAACGCTCCCTGTTATTCCTGGAAAATCGATGAGTCCACTGAGACCAAGTGTTTGTCTCAACTATCAGTGATTTTTCGATACGTTTCAGAACACGGCATCACAGTAGAGACATTCATGGTTTTTTTTTATGTAAGTCAACGCAAAAAAGCTGGAGATCTCTATAATTTACTAACTAAACATTTAAGCATTTCGATATTGCCAGCATATTAGTGGGACAAACCTATGATGGTGCTTTTGTGATATCGGGGACTTGCAAAATAAAAGAATGCCGCAACTTTTTCGTGAATTTGACTGGGTTATTAGCATTTTTTTCCAACTCGACGAAGTGAACTAGTGTAGTTGATAAAGTTAATCGTAGGTGGCTACCTGATTGCAGCAATACACGATGGAACTATAGGTCTCGAATAATTTAAGCTCTTTCAAATAGTACAAACGGGTTGTTGGAAGTCTTCGAAATATTTTTAAATGATGAAGCATTTGTCCAACATAGAGAAACGATTAAAGAGTCTGTGGGCTTCAGGCATATTTTGTCGGTCTTCTCGTTTTTATTTTTGCTAAAAACTATCAACCTTATGTGTTAACAAACAGGTGTTATATTTGAAATATTAATTATTGTAAAGTTAAGTGCAGATATTAATTATTGTAAAGAGCGAGTCAGTAACTTACTACTAACATTAAAATCATATAGAGGAGACGATACATATTTTGAAAAAAAAATTGACGATGTTTGCAGTAATTTTGGGCAACCTGTTAAAAGATGTTAAATAGATTACGGTAGCATTTCAGATGCGAAAACTTATTTTAAAAGACTTCATGCGTTAAATTTGGACTAATCTAACTAAACCTTTCGGATATGATATAAATAGATTTTATCAGTTTCATTAATAGTAGTAAACTCAAATCATTTGCGAAGGCTTTTCTTAAAAATCTACTAGACTCTCTTATCGACAGCTACCCCTAAATGTTTGAAAAAATTAAGCAACGAAACGAACTTTGTGTGTAGTAATCTGATCATAACAAATTTGGAATCACGCAGAGTTTATCGGACCTTTTAATTTTTATATCTGATAATAAGTTACAAACGGAAGTATTAGATATTTATAAATTGCTAAGTCAAGTTGCTTCACTGGCATCTTCTTCCACTTCAGTTGAACGAAGTTTTTCAGCTCTTAAGAGAGTAAAAACCTTTTTACGGAATTCAATTTGTCAGACAAGGCTTTCTGATTTAAGTACAATGGAAATTGAAAGGGATTTAGTTAAAATGTTGCGAGAAGGTTACAATTTCAAATTTCACAACCAAATAATTGATCTCTTTGCTTCATCAAAGAGTAGACGTAACCAAATAATTTACAAGCATATGTAGTAAATTATATAGTGCATCACGTTTTAATCTTTATTTTTAAATGCGTTTGAAAAATGTTAAATTTGATGTAGAATATTTTGCATGTATATATGTATATCAAACCACTTGAAACATGTGTTTTAGTTTCATATATTTTATACTGAGGAGCATTGAAATTGAATATTTCTCGGAAACCTATCTACTGCGTAAACGTAGCAGATAACTAACTGGGCCAAAAAGAATGGTTGGATTGATTAAAAGGTGTGCATATAGATGTTATATAAATAGCGACCAAAACACAAAATTTTATTTATTTGAAAAAACTAAACAGCATACAACGAAATCAACGAAAATTTGTTCGGATAACAATAAAAAACTGGGCCCACCCAATCTCAACAAGCACGAGCCGCCACTGCCTAATAGAAACCTGATGAAACCTATTCGTGCTCAGGGAGTATTCGGTTCTATACGGTTTCTACTTAGAACCGAATAGAAACAGAATTATCGTTTTACACTTGTCGGCAGCGACCGAAAACGAACCGAACTGAATGGAACTTTATACGTGTGAAACGAGCCTTACAAGTATCAGTGCTCATATCCTAACCGTTACTTACGATTCCATTAGAAAAGGCAAAGTAAAGCAAAGTAGTACGATTCGAACCAATTCTGAGCATTAAAACAGTATTAAAACTCAGACCTTACAACAAATTATCAAAGTTGACAAACATTTTCTTTGCAGTCAATTATTTCTACGATTCACTTTGCTTCCTGGTTGAACTTAGCTATTTTCTCACAGCTAGTCAAAATTAAAGCTGATTGTGTTTGACCATGACTAATTGCTAGAGACATGCTAGTAGTCGGTGCTCTATCCAATAGAATAGACATGCTTTTTGTTGCAGATCTGCTGAAGCGATATGCCTCTCATTTTGTTAGAAACTCATTATCCCCGAGTCAAGGACCAGTGTCAGCGTTAAGTGTAACAGAGTGGCCGAGTCCAGACTCTTCAAAATAATGCCTGCAATTCACACAAGCAATCTGGCAATTGAGAATATAAATTCAAACGGTCGTTCCTGTTTTATATGAAAAAACATCTAAACGAGCAACCCAAACAATAATCAACAGTACGCACTATTACAAGTAGCCTTTGTTCAATCATTTGTAATAATTATTTTTTCATTTTTTACACTCATCACATGAAATTTCGACTTTGATAACAATCCATATTCGTGTCGATCAATATGATAACATTCGACCAGATTCGTTGGTCTTTTCGCAGTTTATTCTCAACTTGTTGGTTTTTTATTACAACCTGACAACTGATACTCATGGTTTCACATACAGTTCAACTCACCTCCCTCACAAGTTTTAGTCATTCTGTACATTTTCGCTACGATTCTTCAAAGATTGCACTCCAAAACTTGCGAATAAATTTTTCCTTGAAGTCAGATGTTATAAAAGATTCGAAGAAAATTCAACACCAGAAAAAACCAAGTGCTGTGCGTTTCCCCAAATGTAAGAGTAATGCATTTGATACAAATAACATGGATACCTACAATTTTGAAGCTATCATGGTGACAAATCGGATCTCTGATATACCGTATCAACTTTAGAGGAATTCACAGTGCATGTCTCTATTCTATATGACGAACAAAAAAAAAAAAATAAACGAAGTTAAAACGAATTATTTACTAGTGTTCTTCTTTGATTTTTACAACAACGTGCCCGATAAGATTTCATGTGACGCAGGGCAAAACATGCGAATTGAATTAGTGTTGATCAATTAGATGACAAAGACTGTTTGGAATTCGAACTTTTTCGACTTTTGTTCAACTGGTGTTTCGTTGGGGTACACCTAGGGTTGCCAACTCAGTGGATCGGAAATCCGGGAGGAAAATAAAAAAATTAGTCAAAAAAAATTTTATTTATTTAACATGATATTTCTTTACACAACGAGTTGCTTGTAATATTTTTTTATTTGCAAGTATAAAGCTATAGAATTCTTTAAATGTGTAATTAAAATTTGTGCATAACTGAATTTCTGATTTTACATGTGTTTCATTAAGCCGATTACGATTTTTTCACCACAGTAGATATATAATACCAGTTCTGGCGCACTTAAGAGGAGCAAAAGAGGAGTAAATAAGAGGAGCAAAGAGGAACAATAAGGACATGGTGCCTGAATTATCGGCACACGCATTCCACGCATGACGTAAGCGATGATCTCGAACTGATAAACAGCCCAGGTGAGCTGATAAACAGCCTAGCTGAACTGATAAACAACCCTGTTGAACTAATGAAGAACCTTGTGGAGCTGACAGCACAGTAGGGCTGATAAATAGGGTAGTTGAACTTATAAACAACCCTGTTAAGCTAAAAGCCCAGTTGAGCTGTTTATTAGTTCAAAGATCATCGCTTACGTCATGCGCGGGCCGATAATCAAAGGCACCATGTCCTTATTGCTCCTCTAATTTGTACCCTTTTTGCTCCTCTTAAGTGTGCCAGAACTGGTATTATATATCTAATGACCACAGTTCGTTTACTACGCTGAAAACACGATAAGCGGCAACATTTGCAGATAGGGATCGATGGAACGAATGTAACAAGTTTTTTATTTCTTTGCCTGATTCTTCGTTACATTTTTCAAAAAAATTAACCCAACGCAAGTCTTCCCTCTTTGTTTTACTTGCGACAAGGTCATGCACTTCTCGCAGCAAACAGTAATCGTCGTACAATTTATCCTCATTTATTGGCTCATATAGAGAAGCACTCAGATCTTTTATTTCTTCTTTAAATCTAGTGCAATGTACGATTTTTAATCATTAATATTGTATTATTTACAAGCATATAAAAGCGAGCATAAAATATAAATAAAAATATAAAAATTCCGTGAAGGCAATTTTCGTTAAATTTCCGGGAGAAATTAACTGCATTCCGGGAGCCTGGAGATTTTTTAAGTGAACTGTATTTTTCCGGGAGAATCCCGGAATTCCGGGAGAGTTGGCAACCCTAGGTACACCCGTTCGTTTAATTTATTTAATATCTGAAGTAGTAACAATTTTGAGATAGTGTTGAGTTTGATTTAGCTAATCGGTTTTATTGAGACAAATGCAAAAATACCTCATGGGACGGATTACATTGACAGTATAAAAGTAAGTCCTGCTACAACACTTTTCGAGTCTAGGGTTTGGACTTTGGATGAACTTTATTCACAGTCAATGTCAGGCACTGTGGATGAATATGATTCAAATTAAACCTTGATTCGTATCCTTGAGATGATTCAAGTACCTACTCACAAACCAGGGACCACTCACGTTAGCAACCAGCGCTTTATCTATACGGCTATACAAGTTTGTATTGAAATAATTATGTCTGTGAAATTTGACATCCATCCAAAACATTTGATGTAATTGAGAGTTTTTCTTCTTATTCTGCGCCAACTTTCGAAAATAGTACCTTCAAAAGCTCGCTGTAGACTCAGGAGAAGCAGTTGTTTGACCTTTCTTCAAATTTCGAAGCTCAAATAAAAACAAGTCGAATAACATTTTTTCGCATGTCCGGTTTTTTTATTTGGCATGCTCTTGCTGCATTCTACTCTAATAATCTAATAAATAATAAAGTACTCAATCGGATTTCAATTCATTTTCCTGTTCATGCCTTAGTTCGTTACCGTTTTTCCGCAAACCAGACTCAAATTATGCTAGCTGGTAAAATTCGTTTGAGCAGTTTCCCAAAAGACCATGGCGTCAAATTTGAAACGTTGCATTGAACATTTTGAGGCCAATCGCAAACCATCAGTTCTGGATTGAAAAGCATGTCACCTTTACAAAATTCTTCGAAAGCTTCATTATTGTCGCAAGCATAAAATGAATGGCAGAGTTTGTCGTAGTTGGGAATACGTTCACCAGATTTTATACCATGACAAGGCTAGAATTGGAGTGAAAATAGAGTTACAAATAAGTCATTTGGTCTTTGCTGAATAGAGTACTTTTTTGTACGCATCTGCTTCCGGCCCAGTACACTTGCTGACATCTGGGTAATCGCATTCATTCTTTAATGAATTGAACACCAAACCTGCTGGACAGCTGTAAACAAATGGATGGTCTGCCACGCATCTGTAGAATGTTCTGCATCCGTCATTTGTCAGTCCATAGAATTTATTTTGAACAACACCTTTGCAGCTCTATTGAAAAAAAAAATTAAAATAATATTATATTTGCTGGTGTAAGTTTTAATTTATCCTACCGGTAAATTATTAACCAGGTCGCGCTTTCGACGTTGCTGAGCGCCACATTGTACATTCTGTGGCCAATCACAAGCTTGAATTTTAGCATTGAATTTCATGCCACCGTGACAGTGCTGCTCGATAGGTCGATCATTATCACAAATGAAAAACGACTGACAGTTGGTTTGTAAATTCTCAACAAAAGTACCAGATTTCGCTCCCATGCATGGCTGAAAAAGGCTAACACTGAAATGATTGTTCATGGCAATAACGAAACACTTCCTTACCGGTTGCCTTATTGCGATACCATGTACATCAAAGCATTGACTATTTTGCGGCCAATCGCATTCGTCCTTGAGCGAATTGAATACCAAACCTGGTGGACAGGATTGAATAAATGCATGATGACCAACACATTTGTAGAACGACTGGCAATCATCATCGGCGATACCGTAAGATTTGTCAGGTTTGGCATTCCAACAAGTCTATGGAGAATGAAGGTTTTAAATGATTTGATATTGAAATGTCAGTTTCTTAACTTACCGGCGTACTAATACTTCGTTTCTTCCGATGCTGTTCATGGTCAACTTGGCATTGAACATTTTGCGGCCAGTCACACACCTTTGTTCCGGCATTGAAAAGCATTCCGCTTTTGCAGAATTTTTCGGTGGCCTTATTGTTATCACAGATGAAGAATGATTTACAGTTATTCTGTTGGTTGACTATGAGAGTACCAGACTCTTTTCCTAAGCATGGCTAGTTAGAAAAAGAACAGAAAGTTGGACAGGTTAGCTTAAGGAATATACCTTAAAGAGCATTATAGTCCGTGGTGCATATAAGAGCTAGACTTAGGTCTTTCATGAACTTTCAACGAATCAACGAAAAGTATTTGGATATATGAACGAAACGAATCACCATCAAGTCTTCATATCCGAGCATCTCACCATATCTCATATTCGTAGACGATCCGTGTACGTCTTTACTCATACAAATGACGACAAAAGGCAGTGAAAGTAAAGAATTGTTTGAAGCTCAACGATTCGAGTAGGTCCACGTATGAAGACCTAAGTGAAATTGTTTTGTGTCGATTTTCATTACGGGGTTTCGAAAATGCAATTTTGTGGCAAAAGGCACTGCTAGAATATCATATATAGAGATTTATGGTTGTAAATAGGGTTTCATGCAGTCTACGGAACTGTTTTGAGACTAAAGTAAGTAGCTATGTCCTATGTTAGTACGAATAATTAAGATCTAACACATGTCACCAAATACCGTGCCATTGCACCAAGTGCCAATCCATCACTTACCTGTTGTTCCACAATCACTTCTGGTCCCTTACACTCGGTGGTTTCATGATAATCACATTGACTCTTATTGCCATTGAAAACTAAACCAACAGGGCAGCTGAAAATAAGTGGCTTGTGGTCAATGCACTTGAAAAACGATTCACAACCATCGTGAGTCATTCCGTAGAATCGATCTGGTTCGACATTATCGCAACTCTAGTAAAAAACCATAAGAAAGGAATATTTTTTGTAAAAATTTGTCAACAAACTCTGTTGAATTTCATATACCGGTAGATTGTCAATTATTTCGCGTCTTCTTCTTAAATTGAAGTGTGATCCACACTGTACGTTTTCAGCCCAATCACAGGCCCTAGTTTTGGCATTAAAAAGCATTCCACCTTGGCAGAATCGTTCAAGTGCTCGGTTGTGTTCGCAAAGGAAGTATGACTGACAACCGTTTTCGATATTTTCCAAAAGGGTACTATCCCTCGCTCCCAAACATGTCTGTTTGAAAAAAAAGTGCAATGTCATCGGTTAATTTACAAATCACAAAAAAACCTACTGCTGGCTTGATGACGATTCCACGTCTTGCGTCGTTGCATTGACTTAACTGTGGCCAGTCGCATTCGTTCTTGAGCGAATTGAAAATAAGGCCTTGAGGACATGTATACACAAATGGTGTATTGTCGATGCATTTGAAAAACGAATGGCAGTTGTCTTCAGCGATTCCATAGAACTTATTCGCTTGAACATCGTAACAACTCTACAAAAGCAGTATATTGTAAGCCACTGAAATCATACTAGATCCAAATGCGCTGCAACTTACCGGCGAATATTTAGGTTTGACTTGTTGAATACTTCGTCTAGATCGCCTGTTGACACATTGGACATTGTAGGACCAGTCGCAAACGTTAGTCCGCTCGTTGAAAAGCATCCCTGGCTGACATAACTGTTCAATTGCCTGGTTATTATCGCATATGAAAAACGATTGACATCTGTTTGCGATATTTGCTACAAATGTACCAGTTGGAGCTCCAAGACATGGCTGAAAGGAACATAATTAATATCAATCTTGTTTATTAGCTGATGCTTTTGATTGCTTACAGGAAGCTGTATAGTTTGTCCTGTAGCATCAAAACACTGTCCAGATTGAGGCCAGTCGCATTCACCTTTCAGCGAATTAAAAATCAAACCTGGAGGACAGCGCTGAACAAACGCTTTGCCACCGATGCATTTGTAAAATGATTGACAGTTGTCCTGGGCGAAACCAAATGGCTTTTCTTCTGGGACACCGTAACAGCTCTAAAATTTGGTTGGAATCAAATACGTATTTATATGCAATCAGTCAGGGCTACTTACAGGTGGTTGAACTGGTTTGTCTTGCCTGATGCTTCGTTTTGATCGACGCTGTTCTGCTGATGCACCACATTTAACATTCTGTGGCCAATCGCAAACCTGCGATTCTGCATTGAACAACATACCTTCCTTGCAGAATTTCTCAATTGCTTCCTCATTGTTGCAGACGAAAAAAGATCGACATCCGTTTCTTGCGTTTTCCAAATAGGTACCGGATTCTTTTCCGAGACACGGTTCAAATACTTCGACAGGTTCGACTTTATCAATTTCCGGGCCAATACACTTAGAATCCTTCGGGTAGTCACATTCTTGTTTTAGCGTGTTGAAAACGAGCCCTGGTTGGCAAACGTAAACTAGTGGCTGCCGATCGACGCATTCGAAGAATGACTTACAATCGTCATTGGCAATTCCATAGAGTTTTTCCTCTTTGACGTTATTGCATTCCTAATAACATCGAAATGGTATTAAGATTTTTTCAAAGAAAATTTCGCATAAGGAAATATAATGTTTCAATAACTAACCGGAAGTATTTCTGCGATTTCACGCTTACGACGATGGTTAAAATGCATTCCACATTGGACGTTATCTGCCCAGTCACATGTCTGACTATTAACGTTAAATAGCATATTGTCTGGACAGAATTGTTCTATGGGCTGGTTACGTTCGCAAATAAAATACGATTCGCAATTGTTGTCGATGTTTTCCAAGAGTGTGCTGTCTCTCGCTCCAATACATGACTGAAAAGCAGGTAATGAATGATCAAATCT
The DNA here is from genome assembly GCA_963978885.1 of Nemotelus pantherinus. Taxonomy (NCBI): domain Eukaryota; kingdom Metazoa; phylum Arthropoda; class Insecta; order Diptera; family Stratiomyidae; genus Nemotelus; species Nemotelus pantherinus. The sequence goes on along the minus strand of OZ022263.1, from coordinate 94,511,951 downwards.
TAATCGTAACACAAAAGAAACAAAATTAATCAGTTATACCTTTGGCCTAATAATATGACCCGTCTCATCGACACATTGACTCGCTTGCGGCCAGTCGCATTCGTTTTTCCGAGAATTAAAAATCAATCCGGCTGGACATATGTAAACGAATGGCTTGTAGTCGATGCATTTGAAAAATGAACGGCAGTTATCATCAGTGATTCCATAGAATTTATCTTGCTCGATACTATAACAGTTCTGTAACAAAAAGAGTTAAATATTTGGGAATCAAATGGCTGTTAAAAGGTCCTAACCGGCATATGCTTTGGTTTCGAGGCTGCAAGGCTTCGCTTCGATCGTTGGCTACTCTGTCTCAGTCCACAACGTACATTGTGTGACCAGTCGCAAACATTGGTTTCCGCATTAAATAGCATCCCATCCCGGCAAAATTGTTCGATCGGTTTGTTATTGTCACAAATATAAAAAGATTGGCATCCATTTTGAATATTTTCAACCATTGTTCCAGTTATTGCACCCAAGCAGGGCTTATGAATCGAAATAGGAAGATTAAACTTTCTTATTGAATTGTAAATAGTGAAAGTAGTATTTCTTACCGGTTTGGAAACCATTTTCCCTAAGTGATCATAGCATGATCCTCGGAATGGATAGTCACAATTTTCAGTGTCAGAATTGAACATCAAACCAGGTGGGCATGTGAACAAGTGTGCGACATTATTGATGCATTTGAAAAACGATCGACATTCATCACGTGCGTTACCGAAGAACTTATTATCCTGTAGTCCGTTACAGATCTAAAATAGGTTGAAACAAAAATGCCAGATCAAAGTCATTTTCCGGATTCTCGCTTTTAACTTCACTTACACCACTCTCAATGCCGTTACTTCGCTTTTGAACTTCACGTTTAGGTCTGCCGCCTGCTGCAACATAATTGGTAGTATATGCACATTGAACATTATGCGACCAGTCACACACTCCTAATTCTGCGTTGTACAGCATTTCATCTTCGCAGAACTTCTCGACAGTTTGACCATTGGCACAGACAAAGAATGATCGGCAACCATTGTCACCGTTTACATATCGAAAACCTGTGATTTTACCCACACACGTCTGGAAGTAAACATAATTAGTGGACTAAAGACAATAGAACACAACAACAGGACACTTACAACTTCTTCAATAGCAGCATTATCAATGCATTTAGTGAATTCGGGATAGTCACATTGCTGCATGAGTGCATTAAATATTAGGCCGTCTGGGCAAGTATACATGTGAGCGACATCATGAGCGCATTTAAAGAAAGTACGGCAGTCGTCTAGCGGATTGGCGTAAAATTCTTTGGTAGAAAGATGCAAACAGCTCTGAAAGAGAAACAAAAAACTAATATTAAAATCTTACTTCTGAGGCGATAATTGAAACATACCGGCAAAACGTTAATCTTTCGGCTGGTTGCACTTTGAGTTCGGCATACCTTGTCCGTATCCAGTTTGCAGGCTTGAGTTTGCTTCTCAAAGTGAAAACCAGGCATGCATGTCAGCAAAGCCATAGACTTTCCATTCACACAAAGCTTGTATTGGTCACATTCATCACCAGCCACATATACGCCCTGTTTTTTATAGCACTGGTCTGCTTCGCCCATATGAGATTCTTTCAAATTGTCGCTCTTCGATACGCAAGTGCCGTCGTTTCCTCGACAATACTTATGAACCGAGTCGAAAAACGTTCCTTCGTCGCACTTTTGTGGTATGGCATGACCTTGACTGCACATTATGAATTTTGTGCAATCGTTTTGGTCCGGCAAATAAGCTCCTTCGACTTTGCCGGTGCAAAGCTTACTAGCGGCCTCAAGCTTATCGATGCAATGACCGGTATTGCGATTACAATGCTTCATTTCGCGGTCAAAGTACTCGCCTGCCTGACACTTCTCGTGCGAAAGTACCTTTCCGTAAGCGCAAACGTAAAATTTCGAGCAATCCTTTGAGTCTGCCTCTAAAACTCCATGGAGTCCTTCGCACAGGCCTAGAATTGTCCGATCCACTTTTTGATTATGTCTTAAAGATTTTTCACATTGGCCATTGCTCGGCTTGCAATAAGATCTTTTGTCGTCGAAGGAATATCCCGAAGGACAGTTGCTGGGCATCGCATAGCCATTCGAACAAATATAATATGCCGAGCAATCATCTGAATTCTTCAACAACGCACCCTCATCATAACCTGTGCAGTTCACTACCATCTGGCCGCCAATATCACTTCTTGGCCCCACTGCACTTAAAGGCTGTTTGCAGACTTTATTGTTATCTTTCTCGCACATACTCGTTGCTGGATTGAAGAACTCATCCTTTTTGCATTGATACAAAATAGTCTCCCCGTTCGCGCAAATATAGAATCGTTTACAGTCGGTGGGATGACGAATCATAACCCCGTGTCTTCCGAAGCAAATCGGCGTATTGGACTCAGACTTACATTGGCCTCTATCGTCAGTGCACACATTGGTGTACGAATCGAAATGTTGTCCAGGTGGGCATGTCTGCCTAACCGGAATTGAGTAGTAGCAGATATAGTAGCTCGAGCAATCGATCGGATCAGCGACATAGGTTCCGTAAGAATCGGAACTGCAAATCTGAAAAGAAGTTCCAAATGAGCTCAATTGACATTCTTCTATGTAGATTCAACTACTCACAGGAGTTTTACTGTTGAGTATTTTGATTGGTTCCTTTGCCGTAGGCAACACATCTCGCACGCAAGGTCCCACTCGACATTGGTTTGTGTTAATATCAAAATGTTGTCCACTTGGACATTGTCTAGAAACCATATCACCATCAATGCATTGGTAGTATCCGCGACAGTTGACAATGTTAACGATAAATGCACCATTGTCAAACTTTCCGCAGGCCTACGAAGAAAAAGGTTAGTAATAGTCAGGTAATGATCCATCATTATTCATAGACGTGCATAGGACTTCCAAGAGTTTTTTTTATAATAGAAAAGTTAATTGCCCTTTTTGTTTCTCCCCTGCGCACGTCTTTGACATTCGAAATCATTGCACTCACTCCGTCAGTTTTCGGGTTTTTTATCGCAAATTCTTGACTTGGGCAGTTACCCATCTTGCAAACACCTTCGTGTGCGTCGAAATATTCATTTGAACCACAAGATCCTGGTACTGTTCGGCCGGTAACGCAAATAAAGTATCCTCGGCAGTTTTCCAAATTTTGGATTGCTGTTCCATTTGGATAATTTTCGCATAGCTTTGTTTGATAATGTAGAGAATACGATTAAAAATGAAATACTTTACTGGCATAGTTAAAAAAAGAATACCGTTTCAGTTGGCGGTAGAGTTGGCAAAGGGCAATCCTGATTTTTGTCGATTACACAATCCTGTTTCTCTGAATCGTATCGATGACCATATTGGCAATAAAGGATTAGAAGCTGACCGTCGCAGCAAAGACGGAATCGTGAACAGTCTGAGTCCTTACCAGTTTGACCGCTCAGTAAACCTTCGCAATTCTGAAAAATAAATCATCAATGAAGGAGATTATATATTGAGATACAGGTTGGGGCACATTAGGGTCACATATTTCAGAAAATAATTGAAGGGGCCCCTGCCGAGGCAGTGAGGAGGTAAACGGTGAGATTTTCAGTAGTAAGAATGACTTGGTCAAGTGAACAACGATTTTTCGATCCGCTTGGGCGCGGAGGTGTTTTTTCGAAGAAACCGAGTCTTTGACAATTACGCTGAAAACATTTTGCATGCACTTCGGTATAAATGCAAACAAAAGTGTCCCTGATGAGGTAAACGTTTTTGAAATGGACCAACATTTAAAAGCAATGAGTAAAATTCTACAAAAAAAGCTGGGCATCCCAAATCGGTGAGGACACATGAAAATATCGCTGCATACATACAACTTGTTCTGCTAGGAAGCAGGCCCTTAATGTCTGATATTGGTTCGAAATGTGAGGCGAGTTTCACTCCGATGAAGTGTGATGATGTAGTGTGCCACAAGCTAAGATTTGTATCGTGTCAATTCTATTAAGCTTGAGAAGCCTAATGGGTAGAGCACTGGCTTCTTCCGTGTAGGGTCCCTGGTTCGAATCCAGGTTCGGATGAAAGTCCGCGTATCAAGCTTTGAGTTCACCTAGCTCTGGTTGGATACCTGATTTAAATCAGGGGTAAAGTGAGTCATCGCACTACTATTTATACCAGAGCCATATATGAATATAATTATTTTTATACAATCTAGCAGAATAGTAAATAGCTTACTCAGGAAAAAGAAAAAGTACATGAGAACTAAAAACACGTAATCCATGGGAAATGAATTTAGTGAATAAGTGAATAAGATTGGTTATGGATTACTGATGACCAGGGATAACTTTTAATAAATATTGTGTGTATAACGGAAAAGAAGAATAATGACGGCAACCAGGTTAAGTAGTATAGACTGCTGCCTTGGAAGTCTAGCAACTTGCCTTAAAGCGGCAATTATTAAATAGAAATATCGGCTGCACGAGTACGTCTCAGTGCCAAACATGCTGCAATCTAGTATTAGGAAGCGTATCTCGATAGAAGAATACAGATGAAGGAAGCCACTACAAGCCGAATGAAGATCCTTTACATGGGCATCTGTCACAAAGACATACCCTTACAAGATTATGATTGCTCGAAAATTGATTCCAGTAGATCAAGGAAAACACCGAGATTGCTGTAATGGAGCCCTTACAGCTGTGTATCCTAACGGTATTGTTTAATGTAATGTCGAATTGCATTTCTATCTCTCTGGTAAAGTGAGCAACTAGAATTTTTGTAGATGGGATGCTGAAAACTCTGTCGGTGCCATCATCACAGTCCAAAGGTGGACGTCTGATGTGTTTCACCCTCTGCAAGCATCGAGGAGACTTTTTTTAAGAGGATGAAATGCGGTGCAAGTAGATTTTGGTTTCAATAGAGTGGATCCACCGCCCATGCGGTATATTGTTTCGCGGCATTTCGAACGATATGTTCCCCAGCCTCAATCTCTTTACAAAAAAAAAAAAAACATTGATGATCCCTATAACCTTTTTTACGAGAGTATCGAAGATAAATGTCATTTAAAAATAATTTTTTTCCTGTTCGCAAACACATCAAACAAGAAGTCAGCCTTATTTCCTTCAGGAAAATGACACCAATTTTTGATATTATTGTAAGTACTTACCTCAGGACATTGGTTGTTATTATTCAGTTCGCATTCTCCGCTAGCGTTGTTAAAGTAGTGGGAGCTCTGACATGTTGCCTCCGTCCATTTTCCGCCGATACATTCTTTATAACCGAAACAGTTTTCAGGGATCGGTCTTTTTGGTTCAGATGGATCCTTAAGAAATGAAATATATTTGAGATTTTGAAATCATTAAAGTAGAGTCCGATTTAGTTAATTATAAAATGATATTTTTTTTGTCGAAAAAAGTAAAAATAAACAATTAATAAAGACAAAATTAAAAGTATCTAAAATATTTTAAGCCCCCAGGTGAAATCACTCGAAATTTGAACCGATTTGTATTGGGATTTATCAAAACGTATTTGGCATTTTCATAGCATATAGCGTAGATTGTGTATAACTGAATGCTGCAAACTATTTCATATAATAGCTTTGCTATTCACGGAGTTTTATTTAGTGTAAGTACATATAAAAACAAGTCTTTCGGACTACCAACAAGTCGAAATTGTTACCAAAAAAAAAAAAAAACATTTAAAGCTTCCGTTTTCATTGAAAAAGTACTGCTTTTGATTTCAAGAAATTTTCAGTGCAGATTAAAGAAAAGGGTGTTAAGCACATTTCAAAATGTGGTTTTAACGTAGAAGACAAAGAACCCTGACGAAGATAAAAAAAAAGTTGAAAATGAAGAATTGGAGGTTGTTACGGAAATAGTTCATAAAATTGCCACTAAATGGTCTCACGTTGGCCGCCTGCTAAGTACTGTCAGTGAAGATCAGTGTCGAACGCTTGAAAAATGGCCAGCTTTTGAAATGTTGCTGATGCAACTGCTAACTTCTGTATGAAAGTAAAGAAAACGATTCAAGCGTGAGAAAATTAAGCGGCATACGAATTGAAATATGTTTTTCAGCGGTGAATTGCTGTTAAAATGGCAGGAAGCAAAATGACGAAAAGTCTTACACACTATTTACAGCCTAAAATTAATGCAGTGAAATTTCATCAAACCGAAGTATTGATTTCATTCAAAAATAAATCTATTTCAGCCTTGAACTTATGCAAAGATAAATTAAAATTCAATGGCTTCAATGAAAAAAATTATGAATCAAAGTAAACTTACACAATCCTGCGGACATTGTCCTTGATCGTTTGGTTCACAAACTTTAGTATTATTGTTGAAGTAGTAGCCTTTGGGACATTCCTTGGCTATAAATCGACCATCACAGCAGATTCGATAAGCATTGCAGTGTGTTTCGTTACCGACGAACGCTCCATTTGGAACACCATCACAATCTTTCTACAATGATTTCGTGGAAGAGAAAAAGACAAAACTCATATTGTTATTTGCATTTTCATGTCATGACTATTCATTTTATACCTGTTTACATTGTCCATTATCCAAAGCACATCTCTTTTCTTGACTATTAAAATAGTAACCGTCACGACAGTTTTTCGCTATTAATCGACCGTCACAGCAAATACGATATCCTGTGCAATTCGCAGGGTCTTCACTGCCGACAAACTCTCCATTCTCTACACCGCCAGCACAGCTCTTAGGTGGCTGAAAAAAACAAAATCAAAAGTGTTAGCGGATATCCGGGACATATACTTTCACTTTCACTATACTTTCATACACACATACTTAATCTTCAGTGAAGTACTGTGAAAGCGCTATAAAAGTGTGTATGTTACGGAGAAAAATATCAACATAAATTGGTACTGGCCTGTGCACGCCGGTGGCTTTAGTAATACTTACTGCGATTGTAGGAGGTCTACAGTTTCCATTACTATCTTCACAATTCTTTGTTTGGGGATTATAGAATTCACCTTCTTCTAGGCAAGTTTGTGTGGTGAGGCTACCATTCGAGCACAAATAATATTCGTCGCATCGAAGAGATGAATCAGTTCCGTTTTGACCACTCGTCCAACCATTTTCGCATAAAACCTGTTGAATTAAGAGAACAAATTTTTTTAATGTTTTTTCACTACTGAGTATTCTCAAATTTCTATCAAATGAGAGCACTTTGTTGTAATCAGTCGAGTATTCGATTCGAATAGATTCGGTCGAAGAATTTATTGAACTCGGGCAACAGTTTAATTGGCGGTGAATTTTTAAATATTACCCCTGGTGTTGGAGTTGTTGCTGTTCTACAGCCACTATAGTCTTCTCCGCACAGTTCAAGCTCATAATTCCAATAGAAACCGTCTGGACAAAAGAATTCTACTAAACTTCCATTGCAACAAAGATAAAACGCGGAACAGTTATATTCGTGGGGAGCGAACTCTCCATCTGGTATGCTGCCACAATCCTGAAAAATAGAATGCTTTACTAACACAGAATGCTACTAATATTTTTCTGTCAGTCTTACTATTGGTGGTTCGATTATTCCACATTGCCCTTCTATGCATTCCATCAAGTTAGGATTGTACCAATATCCTTGGGGACATGCTTGCGGAACAAAAGTTCCGTTGATACAGACGCGGTATTTGGTGCAATCATCCGGGTCCGTGGTATTTCCTCCTGACGTAATATCACCGCAATTCATCTGTTTTGAAAAAGGACGATTGAGACAATTAATAATAGACCACTTGAGTAGAATGATTCAAGCAAACAATAGGGCATAGTTTCGAAGATGTATTTTCAAAACAAAAAATTGGATAATCGAAACCTTTCGTAAACGCAGCCCTATGATTTTCGAGTTCCAGTAGGGGGAGTTTTTTAATAAGACGACAATTCCGAAAATTTAATTTAAACCATGTATGGAGCTTGTGATTATGTTGTAGAAACAATCGTTAAAAAGAAATGCTTTCAGACACTTGATGAACCAAACAAAAAGATAGTTAAAAAAAAAAGATTTTTTTACCGTAACGGGAAAGGAACGGTGAGACTAGTTTAACTGGAACGTTAAGAAGAGGTGACAAAAATGAGCTGGGCGTCCCACAAAATGTGACATATATGTTAGAGAGTCACTGTACAAAATAACACTTATTTGATCTGTGAGGTGCAAAGGCGTGCCAGGACTTTAAAATAGAGAGAATTGAGTCCTACATTCAGTGAAGTGAAGTAATGGGAAAGGGTTTGTATGGAGCCAGACACAAAAATAAATTTCAATAGTAGTGATGAAATAAAGATTACTCTTCCTTGCGCACACAATTTGAATTTTTAAATCATATAATATCAACAATAGGCACTGCAACATCATCAAGAGACTCTACAAGTATGATATTCAAGTCAAAGTGGTTTTCAGCTTGTATTTGATGTTATTAAATCTTCGTTTTTTTGTTTAATCGAAATAAATTTACGTGGGTGTAGAAATAATTATTTGTGGTCAACTTTTCATTTTCACCACTTGGCTTTTTGTTGTTAAATGCGCAGGCGTCAAAATATTTATCAAATTCAAGCAATCAAAAAATTTTGTTAAGTCTGTGCAGTTGAGATGGTAGGGTAGGCTATAAGCGTATATTGTCGCTGGTTTGCATTCAGCCACGTAAGATCGACCACCATTAAATTTTTTGGCATCCTCCATAATTTTGTTCCGAAAAATATAATAGGAAAAAACTCGGTAAAAGATAATCCCTTTCCCCTAAAAAAAACCCCTCCCCCACATAAACCTAGAAGAAACCTATTTCATAAAAATAGTTTTACCGGTTTGCATTGGCCTTGGTCGAGGTCACATTTTTTCTCTACATTGTTGAAGTACAACCCGCTCTCGCAACTTTGAGGAAGAAACTCGCCATTGATGCATATGTAGTAGCTTGCGCAATCGTCATCATTTTTGATCATTTCTCCGTCTGTACACTGTCCCAAAGCAAGAAAAAATAATTTTTTGTTAGTGGTATATTACTGATAATCACATATTTATATGTTCGTACCTTCACGCACTGTCCATTATCCAATGCACAGTCTCCCAAAGTTGCATTGAAGTAGTATCCTTCATTACAATCCTTTGGATAAAACGATCCATTGTCACATTCAAAGTAGCTTGTACAGTTATCTGGGTTCTCTTTTTTTTCTCCGTCAATGCACTGTTGCAAAATGAAAGAAAGAAGAAAACAATGTTCCAAACAAAATTAAAATTGAGAAACAAATCATTTTGAAATCATTTATGTATATTTCAATCTTTTTATGTAGGGGCGAGTGCAGACAGAGGAAAAAGCGGCAATCTCCCCCTCCCTATTGCATGGCTACTTTTTGAAAAATTAATGCGTTTTACTCCGTACTTCTCTGTGCCCTCAGAGTATTTCATTCCAAATGGAGGAACATTTGTGCAGCATTCGAGTGTTTGCTCCCTCTATTTCAAAGTCCTGAAAATCCTTATCTGTGAGTTACAGTGAAGTTAATCTAACTTTGATGTGCAGTAATCCAAATTCTAGCACATGAAAACTTGCACAGGAAGATATAAGAGACCTAAATGACTTTGTTGCGCAACAAAGTTTGTTGAAAACTCAAACTTTGTTGTTCAACAATTAGTTTGGTATTTCTGATGCCACATGTTCTTATAAACGATTGGCAGATGGATGAATTATATAGCACATTTTTTAATTTAATTCAGTGAAAAATAGTAAGGAAAGCTTACTTTAGTCGCATTTTTTCGTGCCTGTATTGAGAGCTGGCTAGGATAGTAATTTTGAAAACAGCCACAAAGATTCCGGCACAAAAACCGTGACTTTGAGGAAACTATCAATGCTCACCAATACATTCTCCCTACCCTGCCCTTCCCAAAACAATCAAAAAACCGTGTCTGACAAAACAAATCTTACCGGTTTGCATTGGCCCTGGTCGGGAACACATTCTTTCGTATCATTGTTGAAGTACGTCCCACTTTCGCAACTGTGAAGAAGAAACTCGCCATTCTTGCATTCGTAGTAGCTTGCGCAATCGTCATCATTTTCGATTCGTTCTCCGTCTGTACACTGTCCCAAAGCAAGAAAAAATAATTTTTTGTTAGTGGTATATTCATGATAATCACATATTTATATGTTCGTACCTTCACGCACTGTCCATTATCCAATGCACAGTCTCCCAAAGTTGCATTGAAGTAGTATCCTTCATTACAATCCTTTGGATAAAACGATCCATTGTCACATTCAAAGTAGCTTGTACAGTTATCTGGGTTCTCTTTTTTTTCTCCGTCAATGCACTGTTGGAAAATGAAAAGAAGGAGAAAATAATACTTGAATTGAAGTTAAGAGTGATACACAAATAATTGTGGAATTCCTAAAATTTATCTTGTAAATATTAATATCATGTAAATTTACGTGCTCAAGAACTAAACAATTTTTCAAACAACACAAACCTCTGGTGGTCCGTTACAAACCGATGGATCTTTAACACAAATTTCGATGACTGGATGCCAGTAGTAGTCTGGTGGGCAACTTAACTCTACAACCGTTCCGTTGCAGCAAAGTAAAAATTGGGAACAATTCGCCTTATTTGGAATAAATACGCCATCCTCATATTCTTTGCCTTCCTCTGTGCAATTCTAAGATAATACAGGATAGGTAGATAGGTTGTAAATAAAATAATTTTTTAGAAGCAATATCTTCAAAATAGTTTGCGCTACGTAGCAACTTCCCATCGAAGTCTACATTTCATTTCCCACGAATAGATGCTGTAGGATCAGCAATTGTTAACGTATCTCCGTCATAAGGTTAAATGCGAAAAACGGTCAAATTGTCTTTTAGTCGTAGTTTATAAGCAATCTTTACTATGCACTCGATCCATAGTTTCGCCCAGGATTTTGAAATAGAAAGGGCAAATACCCATATTTGACATACATTTTCCTTACGTCGCCTCTACATTTTGGACCATCATCGATCAGTACAGTGGCTGCAATGATGGCGACCATCACACAAAGTTGACTCTACACAACCGGCCACTTGATGGGCCAGCCCTGATTTTCCGGTCGCGCCTGATGGCCTGCTTTGATGTGTGTAAAAAACCGCTCCGAAATCAATCATCTGCCATCGACATTTTCATGCTTCGCCACTGTCGGCCACCCATCTACACAATGAGCATCATATATGTGGAGGCGACATAAAATTTCAAAGGATTCCTGTGACAGCACAGAAAAGGCGTCGTACGGGGTAAAGCGCAACAGAAAATGTTCAAGATTAATTACATAGTAGAAGGAAGTAATCCACCCCGTTTTGCCCCATCTGCGCCAGCCAACGCTTAAATAAATTATCTAGCTCGACGTTACTTCATCTTTTCTAAAAGTGTGTCAATTTTTAGATAAACGTTGGCCTTGCCTTTGAACATTAAGTGATCACGCTTCTAATGCACATGTATCTTTCTCAGGCACTTGTCGAAATCGCAACAGATCTTTTTGAATTCAATTCAAGCTGAATCGTTTGAATAATATAACTTCAGAAGTTTTGAACTGTGTATCTTTGACCGTAAAAAAACCTCCTGGAAAATCTTCGAATCGAATGTGTTATTTCTTGGTATTACATGTCCTTCGCATTACAAGTATCTGTGTATCTGCGTTTCGTTGTGAAAAATGATTCGCAAAGTTGACGAAAAATAGTTATCTTAACGATCTTCGCTGATCACGACTGACTACTTTTGTTGATGAGTGTTATTTTCATAGGTGTTGTCATAGGTTTTCATCACAACTATTGTTGATGGCTGCAACACAAAGTATCTTTGGTTTCACAAAGTATTTTTTGGTAAGGTTTTTGAGATGTTCGAGCGGTTCTTGAACCGGTAGATGAGTTGAAATTATTTCGGAAAATAGTTATCAACGTGCTCGCAACATTTCCTTCCTCATGAAGCTTGTGTTTATCGTTGGAATATCGATATTTGTCCAAAGGCTAAAATATATTAAGCTTATGTGGCTCTTGAGATCTTCCTTATGCGGGAAGATACAGTGTCTTTAAAACTGTTACTCTGATGTATATCAACTGTTGAAGAGGTAACTGAGCTACGTTTCCGGGCTTCCATTTGGTGAGAAGCGTTGCTTCACTGCTGATCATAGCCGTTCGTTGCTAATAAAATCGAAATATTGTATTGTCTTACACAAATTCAAGGATCTGTTGGCTGGTATTGAAAATTTTTGCATTAGTTGCTTAGTTTTTTCCGTCACAAATGGGTTTTGGTATGTGAGAATTTTCTTTGTGCTGTTGTATTCGCTGATAGATAATCGTTGTTCAGCCGTACGTAGCGCAATAAATCGTTTTTTCGTCTGCAAAAATAGTAAACTTTGTTGGTGTTTCACTTACAAGGGGAGGTGGAGCTATTGTCCCTGGCGTAGACGATGTGCCTTCTTCAGTTGTTGTTGGGCTACTTTCACTCGGCGTAGTTGTGGAACCCTCAGTCGTTGGCGTGCTACTTTCACTCGCCGTAGAGGTTGGTTCCTCGGTTGTTGATGTGCTACTCTCACTTGTGAAACCCTCAGTTGTTGTTGTGCTGCTTTCACTCGGCGTAGTTGTGGAACCCTCAGTCGTTGGCGTGCTACTTTCACTCGCCGTAGAGGTTGGTTCCTCGGTTGTTGATGTGCTGCTCTCACTTGTGGAACCCTCAGTTGTAGTTGTGCTGCTTTCACTCGGCGTAGTTGTGGAACCCTCAGTCGTTGGGGTGCTACTTTCACTCCTCGTAGATGTTGGTTCCTCGGTTGTTGATGTGCTGCTCTCACTTGTGGAACCCTCAGTTGTTGTTGTGCTGCTTTCACTCGGCGTAGTTGTCGAACCCTCAGTCGTTGGGGTGCTACTGTCACTCGATGTGCTTTGCTCGCTAGACGAAGAGAGCGTTGTTGTCCCTTCAGTTGTACTCGTAGGTGGAATGCAAACATTATTTTCGTCAGTACGACATTGTTTTGTCTGTGGATCGAAGAATTCACCTGACGCACAGGTCTCATTTTTTATGACACCATTGATGCATATACTATATCCAGCACAATTGTTTTCGTCTACTTCTACCGTGCCGTTTTTCCAACCGTTGGCACATAGCTAAAAAACGTAATTAATAATGCATTTGCAAAAGAAAACTTGGTAAGAGAGTGTAGAATTAAAAATAATTTATCGATCACTTGTTAAGTAGAAAAGTAATTGCGAGTAAAAATGCAGCTGCGGATGAAAAATATATCAAAATCATCCCAAGCCTATAGTTATTCTGTCAATCATTCGGAGCTATCGGCTTCGACATGCTCGAAAGCTGCGTTTAGAATAATTAAAAGATTTGCACTGAGGATACCATTTCCTGAGTGTTGAGTTTTTGCATTTCAATAGATCGAAGTATTTTATAGAGGTTTTTCTGCAGTTTTCTTTTCGAATTCGAGTAAAGCCAACCACAAATCGTTTCAATCGTTTCAACTAGCTTGGGTAAACTTTACGTATCGTAAAGAGTTTTTTTGCGAGCATCCTATTAATAGAATTGCACTACTTCTCGTCCATGGTTTGATCCAACATATACTATTAGTTAGTCAGGTATATTCCAAGTCCGGTGTGCTAGACTATTCCGAATCTGCACCGGATCCAAAGCAATATCCGTATACACTACGGGGCTTCATCAGAATCAGTTCTGCAAGATGCTTCTGTTTATTTCTTTAACACCACTAAGAAAAACTGTCCAGAGTCTCGTCACTTATAATGGTCAGCATGAAAGAAACTGCTTTTAACTGAAAAGCGTTGCAGCGTTGATGTGCAGTTTGTAATTCAATTTCAAGATGAATTGGCTTTTATACGACTCTCTGGAAAATATCTAATTTGGCGACGATCTGCGCCTTGTTTGTATGCAAATCTACGTAGGTGTCAATTTTTTCGATCATAGCACGTCGTAAATGTGTTTATTTACTGTTTCACTAAAGGGTTCCAGCTTCTGTGTCCAGTCTAGCTGCTAATGTCATCTGCATACGCCGCTGATGCTAAATACACAGACTAATGTGTATGGTTGGTTTATATTTGACAGCTATTTGTTTACAATCAGCCACTTTTTTGAGTAATAAAAACATGCAAACATGCTCTTAATCCATTAATTTTCAAAAACTGGATTTATGACCTGAAAACGAGGTAGTTTGCACTTACTTGTTCTTCACAGGTCCCAATCACACATGTCCCAAGCTGTGGATTGAAGTAGCATCCATCGCAGCACGACTGCGAAATAAGCAGACCATTACAGCATATGCAATATTTTGTGCAGTCGTTAGGATCAGGAGTCTTCCCACCATTTGTTAAATTGCCGCAACACTATAAAATTCAAAGTCCGTAAAAATGAAACATCGAAAAAATAGTTTTTTGTACCGTATCTGGTTTTGGTGTTGTTGGTATCACATCCTTACACGTTCCATCGTCGTCAAAGCAACGTTTATGTTTTGCATTGAAGTATTGGCCGTCTGGACATGATAAACTCATTAACTTGCCATTCGCGCATGTAAAGAACCTCACGCAATTATCATTGTCCGGAATAAATTCACCATTTGTGTAGTTACCGCAATTACATTGCGTAGGAGGTGGAGCTATGGTTGGAGGGCAGACACATTGTCCATTATCGGATACACAAGCTCTAGCATTAGCGTTATAATATTGGCCAGATGGGCACGACTGGCTTGATATTCGACTGTTACAACAAATAAAGTAGCTCTTACAATCCGTGTCAGCCCACGTATCGCCGTTCTGGTAAATTCCGCAACCGCCCTAAAATAAAAGGACTGTCAGTTGAAAGCCACGTGCAAATTAAGAACTGCAACTGACCGCGGCTCTTGGAGTGACTTGTGGTGAAATTGGCTGGAGTTTAACTACTTGATCGCAAGTACCATCGTCATTGACACATTCACCTTGAATTCGGTTGAAATATTGACCGTCTGAGCAGGCGAGTTTTTTTAGCTCTCCACGAACGCAAACGAAGAAATTAACACAGTTCCCATTGTCGGCAACAAAGTCGCCATCGCTGTAGCGTCCACAGTTTGTCTACAACAGGTTAGAAAAAACCAGCTGTAAAATCGGTTATGGACTTATGCAGAATCATTGTTGTCTACACGGGTGCAAATATAAATATGCTCAAAGACGCTGAGGTCGTTACTCACCGGTTTCAGTGTGTTTGGAACACATATTCCATTATCTGGCATGCACGTTCTAGTATTATCATTGAAGTACTCCCCTGTTGAACATAACTGCGAAACCCACTCTCCATTGCAACAAAACTTATATGCCTGACAGTTACTGGCTTCTTTAACTTGTTCACCATTTCTATACTGTCCACAGCCGACCTGTGTAGTAGATGCCGGTGCCTTCTGCATCGGTGAAACATCTTTGCACGTTCCGTCAGCATTCACGCATTGAAGTAGTGTCTTGCTAAAATATTGACCTTGCGGGCATGGCAGGTGTTGTAATTGTCCGGAGCTGCATGAAAAGAATCGTGCGCAGTTGAACTGATCAGGCTCGAGTTGACCATTGCGGAGCGGTCCACAGTCCAGATCAGTCTAGAATTGGTATTAAAACATGAAACCCAGCCAATGGATAAAGTTCAACTGATCTATTGTTTACCTGAGAAGGTTGAGCTGGCTGCTCTGACCTAGGTCTGCAAATTCCATCGTCAACAATACAATCCCCAAATATTGTACTGAAATATTGGCCATTCGGGCATTGCTGATTGATGAGCTCGCCGTTACAGCAAATCGAGTATTGTGTACAATCGGCTTGGCTTCTGACTTTGGCACCATTTGTATATACCCCACAATTATCCTACGAATTGGAAACGAAACAAAAATGATTAGCTCTGGAGTTTTTCAAAACTTAAATTCATACTCACACTTGGCCTAGGGGTCACTGGTTGCACTACAGATTTGACGAAAGGACAAGTTCCGTCGTCATCTATACATTGAAGTGATTCGCTATGGAAGTAACTGCCATCCTGACAGCTCATTTTTCGTAAAGAACCACCAGCACAGACGAAGAAATTGATGCAATTACTTTGATCAGGTGCAAAGTGTCCATTGGCAAGTGCTCCACAATCCAGTCTGGAAATCCGTTCGAGAGGACATTGTCCGTTGTTAATGACGCACAAGCCTCTTGTTTGATCGTAATACGTTCCTTGAGGGCAAGCAGATTTCACCAGCTGACCGTTAACACATTGTTGGTAGTTACGACAGTTTGTGTCGGCTGTGCTAGCTCCGTGGGGAATGCTTCCGCATGACTGTAAATATACAAATATATTGAGCTTCTGCTAATAAAAAAAAACTTAGTGCATCAGAACCGCTAGAAACACTAATGTTCGAAGAACAGTAGAGGATTTGTGCAGATTTTGAGTGTGTATTCTACCACTACTTACTTTTTCTACTTAAAACTAATACACCCTAAGTAATAATAGAATCTAAGCTTATTTTAATTTCGGCGACTTCATCGAAAGTTACTGCGGTAGAAAAGTGTTTGGGGTTGCCATCCGAAAAATGTCCAGAGCTTAGAAAATTTAAACATTGTTTACTTATTTTCATTGCAAATGTTTGCGATGAAAATACTTAATGCAAGCATTTATTGGAACGAAAATTACAAAAAGGCCTAGTGCTAGCAGCCCTTAACTAGCACCGAAGCCAAATATATGTCGCATCTACCCTACGTTGAAGTCAACCTGCTCTGCGAATTTCGTATTGATCCGATGACTGCATTGGAAGTTATAGGGTTGCAAAGAAATTTAGGGTTAACATTTTCAAGTTTTCAAATATTCTAGATCTTAATATTTGGTGTTTATTTTCACTATAAGATCACTACGATTTGAAAATTCTATGCCAAAACCGCTTACTAAAGGTATGCAAAAAAAAAAAAAAACAAAACAACCGTAGCTGGCAACCCTATCATTGTTTTGAACTAAAATTTCTATTGAATATTACCTACAATAAGATTAATTTGCCATATGAATTTCGTTATGATGAATATCGTAATGATTATCATAGCTGACAGCTCAAACCGAATTTTTCGACCAAATTTCTACCAAACGTGGCTTAAGGTAAGGTTCAGATACTGTGTGAATTTTTTCAAAATCGAACGACTGAGTATGAATTTATAGGACTAAAAGCAGTTATCTTTTTTAGTGCCCGCATTTCAAAATCACTTCTATCAAATTTGGTCCTATTTCAGACCAATACATTCTGTAAATTTCAATTAATTCTGCTCATCGGATCGTGAGTTTCCGTGAACATAAGTTTTTGATGCAAAAAATATTGGTAAATTGGGCAAGGGTTACCAGGCGTGCCCGTTGTACCATATACATTTTTTTACTTTGGCTATATAAAAAAAGCACAAGATTTCTATATGAGTGGCTTTTTTTTGAAGAAGCGGCATTTTTTCAAGAGAAACGATGATTTGGAGGTTTTTACCTTTAGTGCCTGCCCTAGAAACAGGGTTGCCAACACGCTCATTAAATGCAGCAAAAATTTACAACAAAATAATACCAATATGTTCTGAAAATTTCGTAATGATTGAATAGCTCTGTCAATTTAAAAATTTTCTCGTTCTCTTTTTAGGCACCTGGCGCAGACATGGGGTTAAAAAACTCCAAAACATTATCCGATTCGCATTTAGAACACGTGCAAAATTTATTTCGTCAACTTTATTTTTGCAAAATTTATTTTTGTTCGAAATAATAGGTAAATTAAAAATATCACTAAAATGGCCGCCGGCGCCAAAGGGTTAAAAATAATTGACATTTAGTGAAACCTGGACCTATTCTGCATATGCACCAACGTATCCTGAAAGTTTTAGCTCAATCGGCTGGCGCGTTCCCGAGAAATAGTCACTGAATTTTTTTGATGATATATGTATATACCTATGTATATGGAAATATGAATTTTTGGCCGAATCGATTTTAATATTAATGTTCTTCGAACATTAGTAAAAAGATGACAAATAATTGCAAAATTTTAGCGTGAAGTTCTATCATGATTTTTCAACGAAATTCCTACCAAACTACGCTTACTATAAGCTCCATTTACTGTCCGAATGTCGTTAAAACTTGATGGCTGTGCCGAAAATTGTAGGGTAGAAAGTATTTATTTTTTTAGAGTGAGTGAATTTCAAGATGCCACCAGTACCACAGAATTGCCTGCATCTCCAAATCTGTTTTATCAGACCAGTTTCTCTTTAAAATCAACATATAAAATTCATATTGATCCGATAATTCAGTGAGTTGGCGAGAGAAGAAGTAAAAGTAAGTTGTAGAAGGGCTACCATTCTTGTGCAGTGCGGAGGTTCGAAAACTTTAATTTGACAGGGTGGGTAAAAAACAAAATTTATCAATTATATGCATTTGTTGATCAAACAGCGAAAATTTTTCAGGAGGGTCGGTGATTTGAAGGACTATTTTCACGGGCCTCATGTAGCTACAGGTTTGCGGGGCACTCATTAAAATATTGTTTGTTCAGTTTTAGTCAACATTAGGTCTGCTTCCTTACTTCTCGGGTAAAAAATTTTTGGGAAAAATCTTACAAAACAAGAAGAAAAACCAAAAGTGTCGTCTCTTTTCAGATTTCTGTTTCACTCGGTCTCACACAAACAACATCAAATTAATCAGCTGTGCCGCTACTTGAAAGCCGGGACCACTTAGTAAAAAATCACCAGCAGAAAAAGGCCGGGTGAAATTTTGCAAGAGAGGAACTTTCTCCTAACCGAAAAATTACGTCATTTTTCGGTTATGGGCAAGTTAGGAAACGCATTTTGGGTAAGCTCGTTCACTTTGGGAAAGTTTACCCGAAGCTGAGCCAGAGAACCAAACTATTATTTTACAAAATCTTGTCTATATTTAGGCACTCAGTGTCTGCATATGGCTAATTATTTTCAATACTTTATCATAAACCAGCAAAAAACATAAGTTTTCACTTCGAAATCTTGCTTTTTACAAGATTTTTTTTTTCGCACAGAAATGTAGCAGTACCTGGAAATCAGTAAAAAGTGAATTTGGAGTAAAAATCAAGCTCATTAGGTTTATGCAGGAATTAAGTGATTAGTAAGTTACTGTCGTATCGAAAGTATTTTGCTTGAGTCTCGCTAAGTCCGAGCCTCTTGTGTGCAAGAACATAATTTTGCCAATTCTTCACATCACTTTGCATATTCGTCGGAAACTTGTGAAAGTTGAAAACTTATTAATAAGAAATTTTGCCAACTCTGATCCGAGGAAAGAGTAAAATACTTCGATGAATATTTGGCCTCCGACATGAAGAGTGACATTTTTATGTGAATTACATAACCACGAAATATACGAGCAATATCTTGACCGTACGATCAAGTGGTAAAATCAAACTCAGAACACCAGTAAAATAACATAGGATAATCATCCCGAAAAACTTATAAATTTCCTTTCGTCTAATTTTCATTTGCGAAATTCCGAAATTAAATTCATCCGTAAGCCGAAACGTTTGCGTGCTACGAGCACGTAGCCATAGCCATAATGTGGAAAACAGAATTTACCAGTTTGGTGGAAAGAACGTAGACTAGACAGACTGGTTGGAAGAAAAAAGCCCTTTGGTCTGGCGGTGTGCAAAATAGCACATCAATTCCCCTGTTTCAAAGAGTATCAATTCCTTGAACATTTTAATAAAAAATATAGATATATACATATGTGTATATATACAAACATATATGTATATATATATATATATATATATATATATATATATATATATATATATATATATATATATATATATATGTGTTATATATATATATATATATATATATATATATATATATATATATATATATATATATATGTATATACCTATCTATATATATATGTATATGTATATATATATATATATATATATATATATATATATATATATATATATATATATATTTATATATAATAAACATATTTACATTTGTATATTAATATATTAGAAGTCTTTCTATGAATGAGTAAAATAATAGGTTCATCTATTGTATGGGCAAAGCGATTTCATAAAATATAATAAATATCGTTTTTAATAAATATCGTTCTCACCATAAAATGTTGAACCGGTAGATTCCTTTTTAACATGCAAAAACCACGTGCTCGATCGCATTTCTTCAATATCGGATTGAATTCCAAATCTTCCGTACACTGTTGTTCAATTGCTTCTAATTCCTTTGTGCATTCGATGAATTTCCGACAGTCAGTTGAATGCACATATAAACCGGGCTTTGTACATCTGGGATCCTGGGCTGATAATGCGGTGCCCAGAAACACCGCAAAAATTAAAGCTGAAATTCGAAAAAGAATATGTTTAGTTCTGATAGTTCATGAAATGACTTCGGTTATTTTGTAAAATGAAATGCAACCAGAAATAGGTTGTAAGCCATTCAAGTGGCAAGTGAGAGTTGCGGTGGCAAATCTGCGATTGCTGAAGAGAAAAAAATTAACAATTTTGATTGATAATCGCGGTTTGTTAGCAGACTTTGAAACTATTGTTCTTTGAAGAATATACTAATTGAACTAAGAGTCTGTGGCATATGCCGCAAAAATAATAAATAAAATAAAAAAAAGGATCAAAAATAAACTATATGCGACGCAAATTTAATTGAAAATCGATGCAGTCTTTAGTGACTTAATTTCCATATACCGTCACATAGTTCATTCTTCTATGTTTTTTTGGAAGATCAATGATGCTTGTGAGGGTTAAGCGTAATTGATAAATAATAATTAAGAGTTTGTGTTCGATATGTAATTTTTCTTGTCATTATTTTTAAGTCCCGATCTGCCATTCAGGGTGGTAACGAAGTGACAATCCGTGACAATGAGCTTGCTCTCGATTTTCTGAGCGTTCAATGATCTCTCGAAAAATGAAATGACTTATCAGAATACAAAACGCCCCTCAAGAGTGTACTTAGCCTTCGAAAGGGCTTTCAAGATAATGCGAGCGCCTCATCGCGAAACCGATCATTATTTTTGTGGCAATTGTGATTTCCAAGGTCTATCAAGCAAAAATACCACCAATAATACACTGTAATCCTTCAAATAAATAATTTGCTTTTCTTCGTCGTCACTGTTTCTCCTCTTAAAATCTTCTCACCTCTCATGCTACTCAAAAATATCCTTCTTGATTTCACTGTTCACTAAACACAATTTCACAAAAAAAAAACAATCACTTAAACTACAGAGCCCGTCGTCACGTTCACCAGTCAAAACACTTCTGACTTGCATCGATTCGAATTTCCATCTCTTTTATATCATTTGATATGCAACTGATGAACGCCAATCGCCAATACACTATCTCAAACGACTTTCACCTGTTTCGGCTCGCAAATGACTACCAAAAACAACAGCAAAAACCAAATTAACATCAACCCTATTGGCGAAAATGCCTTCCTTATTAGTATTTTCGTTGTTATTGTTATCTTCCCACATTTTTTATCAATGCGTTATTCCAAAAACGAGGCAAAATTTAACATGAGAATAAAACAACTAAAACACTTTTTCCTCCCTGCTATATATTTCTAAATTTCAAAATTATGTATACTCAAGTAGGTGAAATGAATGAAAACTGGAAAACAAGTCACTATGACTCTTTTCGGCTAAAAACCTCTTGTTACCAATATTGTCCTTAATTTTATCTTCTATATTGAGTATATGTTGCAACGAATCAGAATTTTTTTTTGTGTCGACGGTGAAAAATAAATTAATGTAATATTTCATACACTACTTGAATTGACAACATGTTTGATACCGCCTGCCATCGAGAATTCCACTTTAAATTGATTTTGTAAGTAGCATTTCGGTATTTAAATGTTCAACAGATTTTATCAATTAGAGAGATTGAGAATATGATTGATGGAAAAGGTGGTCGTCAGTAAGTGGGCTGCGGGCAGAGAAGTAGTCCAAGAAGGTAACTTCATTTTGGCTATGGTACTGATGTTGTCGGGCGGAAGCATACGAGCTGGTATGTTTCGCTGATAGTGGTAATTTTCCGCTGTGAGATTCAATACATTTTAGTCGAAAAAACTTTCCTTCTCCTTTACTGATCAGCTGAAGTTATAGGGACTCTCTCAAATCTAATTCATTGAAATTGTCAAATTTGAAATCGAATAAGTACCATTTCCATTTAACATCACTCTCGGCACAAACTCTTGCAGTAAGATGTAGCTTCGCCCTTCATCTTTTTGAAACGATCAAAGGCTGTGTTGTATGCCACCCTGAATATCTTCTTAGTGATTTCCTTAATGAAGCATTTGGCATTAGCTTCTGTAGCCAAGTTCTTAGAGTGCTGGTTATTTCCTCTTGTGTTCAAGGGTTTTAATCCAACCGCTGGACTTTGAGTAAAGCTAGCTGTCCATTAGTAGTCGAGTCAAAACTGGGGTGCAAAATGCGTGGAATAATCCCTACAAACTCGTAAACATTGATTTTGAATGAACTCTGTACCAACGTCAACCCCCCGACACGTTGTAGGTTAAATATCACGAGGAGGGTGCAACGGTGGATGCCCGATCGTGGCCTGTAGTTGGCACTGTCGAAAACAGAGATCGTTATGCTGAAAGCCGAGGTTTCCAATTGTCAACCCGATGACAGTTTTCTCTGCAGAAGTCCAGACCAGTAAGTCGGTAAGGTATCTGAGAGTGATGTTAGACACTGGCTGTTCTATTAAGATTTGTTGATAATTTTCACTACAAAATCTCAACGATTTATAATCTTTTTTATGATAAAATCGCTTATTAAAGATATGCCAAAAAAATACAAAACCAACTCTAGCTCGCAGCCCTTTCATTGTTTTTCCAACTACATTTTTAGTAAATACTGTCTACAAAAAGTTGTCGATGATTGCATTGAAAGCTATAGGGGAAAAAGCTTTATTTTCCTCAGCGAATTTTAAAAATTTATGACACCAAAATTACTAAAGCTGGTAGCTCCAACCTAATTTTTCAACCAAATTGTTAATGATTTTGAGAAACCTGGAGCTATTTCGTATATATGTACATCAATGTATCAATGCGTACCCGAGAAATAGTCACTAAATTTTTTAAAGATATAAATATATATATATATATATATATATATATATATATATATATATATATATATATATATATAGAACATATATATATATATATATAAATATATATATATATATATATATATATATATATATATACACACACATATATATACTTGATAATATGAACACTGAAAGAAAAATCTTTTTAAAATCAACAATTTTCCTTAGTTGTTTTTGCGTCAACTACGGGCTATAGTTAAAACAGCCATAAGAAAATCGTTGATTACTTTTATGCACCATGACGCGTGGTTGATAAACGATTTCATTCGGAGCATGAAAAACGTCCAAATGTTGAAACCATTCTACTTTGCGTAGAATAATTCCAAAGACTTCCAAAGACACTGAATTTCGTTTATTGAAATCAAATATTGCGAAGTAGTTTAAGTACGATAAAAACTGTTGATAATTCGAAACGTTGAAGTTTTGAGTGAATCGATGAATATTTTTCTATTTATCAACTAATTTTCGTGGTTATGAAACAATTAAAACAGTTGATTTCATGAACGTTGTGATATTTTTTGTATAACCAGAACCAACTACTTTTATATCGTTAAATTAACTATATTAACATAGTAAAAATAACTATTTTCCGTAGTTCGTTTAACGATTTTGAATGAATCGTTGCAATACTATTAAAAATAGTTGAACCAACCAAGAGTTTTTCTTTCAGTGAATAAATATGAATTTTTGGCCAAATCGATTTTAATACTAATGTTCGTCGAACATTAGCAAAAAAAAAGCAAATGAATTCAAGTTTTCCCACCATGACAAAGCCAACAGCGTAAGAAGTCAACAGAACCAACCAGGCCCGGCGGACGCCTTGGGCGGTGTGGGTAGTACTACCCACCTGGGAAATCAAACGGTGGGTAATTACCCACCCTAAAATTTCGATCCTATATGCCAAAAATAAAAAAAATGGAAATTATTTCTCAATTTGTGGTGAAGAAGAATAAATAAAATGTGAAACAAAAACAGAATTTACGAATGTGTTCAACGGCAAAACTACCACATTCCGTTAAAACATCCGATTTCTGATGGTTTCCAAGGTACTCTAGAAATTGTAAGTGTTGCCCATGAAATGGCATTTAAAGGCGCAAATTGTAACCAGTATTACAGTCAAACGCACTTTCAACTAATTTTACTCATTGCAATGTTTTATGATCGAATGGATGGTCTGAAGCTGATAGTCCCAAGCTAAATGCGGCTTCTTGCCATCTGCAGATCCACATGATTAATTTTAATAAAACTAAATAACATACCACTTCATCACAGACCCATCATACAAATCCGATTTGATGCAGACGAGCACCTTTTGGGTGACACGTACCCTTCCTCAGCACCCTTTCAGTGTCACCATAGAGAAAACCAATTTAAGGAGGTACGAAATACAAAAAGAGATACAAAATACATAAAAAGGTGGGATGCTTGGTTTTATGAGCTGGGGCTATCATATTTTGACCTAGAGCCAAATGTAAAAAAACGGCGATGATGAAAAACATAAAAGTTGATGAAAACTGGGCAGCATTGGGTAAATGGAGTGATTCGTTTCTTTGTATACTTATTCTATGGCTAAAACTACATAGGATATCTATCCTGTTGCGCAGGGTATTTTTTAAGCGATATGTATTATGCTTAGTGTATTTGAATAGTCAGAAATTACTCTCTTTAGCGTGAGGAGGCGGCTTTTGGTTTGTGTGACTGGTCTTGAGGCCCTTCAGCTCAAAATCATATCTACGCAGCAACAAGAAGAAAATAGCGAAAGAATTAGGACAAAGAGTAGCAAAACGAAAGGGAAAGGCTCTTTCCGGATTTCCGCAGCGATATTCCGTGAACAAACACAGTACCGTGCACAGCATGCCTATGATCTCGAAGTTTTTAGCCCCATCGCCATCGCTACTGAATCGTAAACCGTACTGCGCACATGCAAAGGGACAAAGAAAGAGAGTTAAGCAAGAAGAATGGTATAAATTCACCGCTCACACTTTGATTTTTCACGCCAATTTTTCAATGTGCACATTTCTATTTCATATTTCAAAGTCAAACTCTATCACGTGATTTAAGGTGCCAGTAGTAACGTTAAAAACAAAATGGACAGGTTCATCATAAAGTTGAAAAGTATTGATGAAGGACTCAAGGACAATACTTCCGAAGTCCCGAAACAGCTTAGCGATTCTTTTGTTCCTTCGACATCATCAAGCAGCCCCAGTGACGATTGTCGGTATGAGCTTAAAACTAGTACAGTTAGCGGTAAGTTCATTCTTTAAGATTTGGCTCATTCGGCTTCTACTTTCCTCTATATAAATTATTTTGCATTATTTACTCTCTTATGTGATTCACTAATGAAGTGGATATTTTCCATCGAAAAGTCACGGGCCGCTAGTATAAACATATGTGCTTATGGCTTTTTAGATTCCAATTCCTCGATACAAATGAGGGTGGTTTTTTGAAAAACTAATACTTTTTTTACTGCCTGTTATTTCCAATCAAAGGAAACATGGGTGGACAGAGGCTTCAGCTATTGGAAACACGGGGTGGAATGGATCAAAGCACATTCGAAGAGTTCTTTGCATCTCGAAAGCGTGGGGGCTTTAAAAAATCATCACTCATCTGTGAACGTTGTCGAGCTTCTTTCATCTGAGGCGTTAAAACAAATGCTGGATCACCGCACTGCCTTGGAAAAAATATTTAACACACTAAAAACTTTGGGGAAGCAAGGTTTAGCATTACGTGGAGCAAATAATGATGAAGATTTTATGGCGTTTTTACGATCACGCGCTGAATCTGCGCCTGAGCTTGGGTCCTGGATTAAACGGTAGTAAATGGCTCCACCACGAGATTCAGAACGAAAGTATAGAACTTATGGCTACAGAAATTCTGTTAAAGAACATGAAAAATATTAAGGAAGTAGAATTTGTCGCAATAATGTTGGATACTCGGAGCTGCCGATATATCGAGGACGGAACAATTTTCTATTTATATTAGAGTTGAATCTGAAGAGCTCATAGCTACTGAGTACTTCATTGGATTTTATACAACATCCGACGAGAAAGCTGAAACACTATTAAACCTCGTGAAAGATGTTTTCCCACGCTTCGATTTGCCTATTTCTAAACTAAGGGGCCAATGCTGCGATGGTGCGGCAAACATTTCTGGGTCAGTTTCAGGACTTCAAGCAAGAATAAAAGCCAAAGAACCTCGTGCCCTTTTTGTGCATTGTAATGCACACAATCTTAGCCTCGTAGTTCAAGATGCAATGAATTGGGTAGCAACGGCTAAAAAATTTATCGGCCTAGTTAAAGATTTTATAAATGTTGTAGGAGATTCTCCTAAACGCCTCGCTCAATTTTTTGACTTACAGACAACCGAAGAAACCGCTGGCGGTATGAAACTTCCTACTCGAGCAGCATACTGTCCGACAAGGCTTAGATTTTAATTTTTATATTGATGACTTTTGCGTGTTCTGGTGAGCACTCCGAGAAGGTCGGTGTGCTCACTGGGCTACGCTATTATCAAGCATTTAATCCATTTTATTTAAAGTATGATATTTTTTCCAGATGGGTTGTTCGAATAAAATCCTTAAAAACAGTATTAAGTAATTATTTGTCTTTAATCGAGTTCTTCTACAAGCCATCATGTTGACTGTTCAATAGCAGCCAAAGCTTCCGGGTTTCTAGAAAATATGGAGTCATTTGAATTCATTTTTTTGCTTATTATGACGATTGAAATTTTCGAGCGAATAGAAATATTGAACACTGATCTTTAAAAAACAGAAAACTGTATTGTCGATTCTTATCGAAAAGTAGAGGCCGTAGTTTATAGTTTAGCCAGCGATCGTGATACGAAATTTGAATTAATATGCGAAATGAGTAACACGATGGCGGTGGAACTTGGTATTGAAGAGCCAAAATTGCCGAGAAAACGTAAAATTCCTCATGTACCGCAGAACTTATTTTGAAGTATTTGACCAAGTCAATGCTTCTTTGAAAAATCGGTTTGAAGCAAACTCCGCTCATTTTTTCAAATCATTGGAAAATTTTGTTATCGGCAAACCCGTGGATACTCAATAGATTATTGAATACTATCGTGGAGATTTTGACCAAAGTATATTAGTTAATGATCGCGGAAAGATATTGGAAATTATGAATCGAAGTGAAGCAAAAGCCGATAATTTAAAAGACGTCTTTGGGTTTCTTCGCAAAAATCAATGGAGCGCAGGGCTAGTGCCTGAATATGTACGGTTTGTTCGTTTGCTAATGACGATTCCTGGTTCGTCAAGCTCAAATGAAAGGAACTTTTAAATCATGCGCAGAGTAAAAAGTTACTTACGGTCCAAAATGCTCCAGCATTGTTTAAATCATCTCGTTATTCTATATGTGTATTCTGACTTAGCTGATGAGCTTGATCTAGAGTCTTTGACGGATAGGCTCATAAGTCGAAATTCAAAACGTTTAACAACGTTCGCTTTGCGCGGCGTACACCGCAGTAAATAATCCACCTGTACCTGTTATTTATGTACATTATGTTCATAAATGAATGAATGTGCAAGTGTTAAATGATTTTTCAATATATCCCAACCACCCACTTATATAAAATAATCGACAGTTATTTACTACCCACCCCGGAAAAATGTGTTCCGCCGCCCCTGGAACCAACTACAGTAAAACCTGTTCAAGCCGGAACCTTAATAAGTCCGACACCTGGTTACCCGGAAAAAAATCGATGGTCCCGTGTATTTACTCATGATTTTCTTACGAATTGAATCTGTATAAGCCGGAACCTGTTCAACGCGAACCTACAATACCAAGCTTGCGATATTTTGGTCATTCAGAACCTGTATAAGTTAACAACACGTTCCCGCATAATCAGCAAACACGCGCCCAGGTGAAAATGCATCGATCATGATGAACGAAATGCAGCAAAGGCAGACGCTACATCAGCAGAAATATCGAATAAAAGTAATTATCGATACTAGAATTAAGTTCACTTACATTGTACATTTTCTTGAATAAAGCTCGTGGAGCATTTTTTTAGTAAATTCTCGAAGTAATAATTTAACTGGCGCCCAACGTGGGGCTACTGATCGTGACACCGCAAAATCGTAAAGTAAAGCACAAAGTTGTGTGCTCGCGTTAAAAGAAACTGGTCGATCGGTTAGCCACAAGAAGATCGCTAAGTCACTTCCTGAGGCTGGGCAAGTGATCCAGTTTTCTTCGGTTAAATCGGGAAAACGTAAAAAGTACCGTAAGAATAAGGCTCCTTTCATATTATCCGGTTCCGACCGTACGGCAAAAAACGGTACGGCGATATTTTTCTAGTGGTATGAAGAAGAGTATAGCCTCTTTCACATTTAACGGTTACGGCAAAATGCCGTGGCCGTACCGTGTAGCCGCCGTACACTGCCACTGCAATCCACGGTGCCCGAACGGCGACCGGACACTCAGTGGTGCACGCGACCAAGTGCATGCTTTCACATTAGACGGTTTCAAACCGTACGGTCAATCAATCTCGAGCCAATTTAGTTGCAGTTTAGCAAAGTGTAAAATGTAAAGTGACAAAAGAATAATGACAGATATAGATGCTGAAGTTTTGATTACACTTGTGGAGGCCATACCTGAGCTGTGGGATAAATTTCTGGACACCTACAAAGACAGAAATGCAACGAAAGATGCCTGGCATGTAGTCTGCATAGAAATGCACCCAGATTTTGGTGCTCTTAATGCCATAGATAAAAATGCGTTTGGTAACAGCACGCCATTTAATCACAAACTGAGCTTGTGGCGAAAAAAAACGGCGCATAAACCGTATAGTGTGAACATGTTGCTCATTCGAATTTTCACCGTACGGTTTTTCGCCGTACGGTAAGAAGTCTAACGCGAATCTTGCGCGAGTGTATCTTAACAACAGCAGCGGTGTTCGTTTGAGGGAAGGAGGCCCCCGGAGTAGCCTGGAAAGGTAAAAGGACGTTAAGGATTTAACAGCCGCCCTCAACATCGATTCAGTAGCCAATCCAAATTTAAGTGATGACGAAACGATATCCTGGAAGAAAAAGCAACATAGTATTGCTAAGGAATCATCGGAATCATCAAGTATGCGTTTTGAGCTTGCAGCAATAAAATTGTAAGTCAAATTTAAAATGTAATTTTAAGAAACTGAGAAAATTTTTTACATTGAAATTATTTTGAAAGAAAAATTAAAAGAATCGAATATTTTAAAATTGATTTACCGAAAAATTGAAAATTTTATCAAGAAAGTGAATATAATGCAAAGTGAATTAAATATTTCCAAACAAAAGTAAACAAACAGTATTGAAAAAATATAAGAAAAACTAAATATAAAGACAAAGATATAGAAAATATAAGGCTTCAGTATTGAAAATATATAAAGAAAACTAAACACAAAGACAAAGATATAGAAAATGTAAGGCTTCTATTGGAAATCAGAATTTTATTGAATATATTTATTATTGTTTGTGGTAAAAGAAATCTTAAACATTTTCAGCTAGTGAAAAGTGTTAGTGTAAAGTGGAAGTTGATTATCTTTCGTCATTTTTAAGAAAATTATAAAACGGTAGTGATCTTTACATCTTTTCTTTCTGCTGTGTGGAAATCTTCTTTTATAACAAAATCATTTTCTACCTTATTGAAAATACTTTTCCTTCTTTGCTAAAAATCATCGGTGTGTCCCCACTTATCGAAAATCTTTTTGTTGTTCAGTGACGGTTCTTGACTTGTGAAAATCCCTTCGTGTTGTGAGGATAATGGCCAACCGAAATAACTTGATTAGACCCCCCGCTTAAACGCTGACGAACTTCCACCTATAGTGAAAGAAGTAGGCGCAGCAAACCCTCCAAATCCTCAACAAAACATTCGAAATCATGAAGATCTAGTTCGATTAATATCTCAGCTGGTTTCGGAAACCCTCCACATTCAAGGAAGACAAATGTTTGAATCTTACATGAACCCCGCATCAGATCCCAACCAAGATCATGATATTCCCATAAACGTGGGCAACGAAAGGGACTTATCTGATATGGATAAAATCACTGACGTAGTTAAAAGCCTACGAACATTTTCGGGGGACCCAAGTGAATTTTCCTCATGGAGAAAGAGCGTAGAAAGGATACTTAAAATTTACCAACACCTGCAAGGTACTCCAAAGTACTTTGGTATTCTATCGGTTATACGCAACAAAATTGTGGCACAGGCCGACATAGCCCTTGAGTCCTACAATACGCCCTTAAATTGGCCTAAAATTGCGAAGTGTCTAACCTTGCACTACGCAGATAAGCGCGACCTAGGTACTCTTGAGTACCAGATGACATTTCTTGTGCAAGGTAGCCATACCATTCACGAATTCTATCAAATCGTATATCATCATTTGTCCCTTATTCTCAACAAGCTGTCATCTATGGAGATGGGACATTAATCCTTAAGAAACATGACCCAATGCTATAGAGATAAGGCATTAGATACGTTCGTGCGTGGTCTCAAAGGTGATCTTCCTCGCCTCTTAAGTATTCGGGAACCTGTTGATCTCTCGCAAGCTCTACATCTTTGCCTTAAACTGCAAAATGTAGACTACAGAGCTCAGCACGAGTTAAGCTCACACAACACAATCAGAAGGAATCACCCAAATGTACCACCACCACTGCCACCTAAAAAGAATAATTCACCCTTACAAGGCCACATCCCAAGAAGAGATTTCCTCCCTGAATTACTACACAACCCTAGCGTTCCTCAGCCCCCACAATTTCGTCGACATCCTCCACAACCTAATTCATTTTTTCCAAACCATCGACCATTTGCACCTAATCCGAATTTCAGGCAATTACCCCCAAAGCCCAGGCAATATGAGCCGATGGACATTGATCAGTCAATCAGGTCAAGAGCCATAAACTACCAAAACCGACCCCAAAATCAACACCAACACACAGCCCAAAAACGGCCAACATCTCAAATGGCCCACGTACCTAACAAACAGCAAATGATATTCAATCTGGAGCAGACTAGCACTGCTCCTGACGAAAATTACGACAACGAACAATACGAACAATACGA
Source organism: Nemotelus pantherinus (assembly GCA_963978885.1). NCBI lineage: Eukaryota > Metazoa > Arthropoda > Insecta > Diptera > Stratiomyidae > Nemotelus > Nemotelus pantherinus. Next base: position 94,480,763 of record OZ022263.1, on the reverse strand, counting down.
ACAATATTATAACTACGACGAACTAAATACCTACGAAAACCTACTTACAGAAAACGATAATAATAATACAACTACAGACACCCCTGACCAGAATACTGAAAACGAACAGGACAACGTCCATTTTTTAGATTGTTGGGCTCTTCGCTTCCGTACATGGAATACACCGCGAAGAGCGGAGAAAGTCTCAAATTCCTTATTGACACCGGCTCGAACAAAAATTACATTCAACCACGATTCATACGATATCCAATAAAAAATGAAAAATCCTTTAATGTAAATTCTGTTGGTGGATCAATCAATATAACACACCATGCCTTTATTCCTTTATTTGGACCCAATATCGAAAAATTAAAATTCTTCATCCTACTACCATTAAAAACATTTGCAGGAATAATTGGGAATGACAGCTTAAAAACCCTCCAAGCAGTTATTCACACCAACAATAATTTTATGACGATCAAAGGGAATATCAGGATTCCCCTCAAACAACAAATTTCCCAGACTGTGAATCACCTAAACCTAAGAACCAATCATATGACCGAATCGCAAATTAAAACCCTGAAACATATTCTCGAAAAATACCCTAACCTAGCATCAGAGCCAAACAGAAGCCTGACCTACATAACTACTGTAAAAGGGGAGATTCGTACGAAAACCAACGACCCAGTCTATGCAAGATCTTACCCGTATCCAATGGCGCTGAAGGACGTAGTCGAAAAAGAAATTCAACAACTTTTAAACGACAATATCATACGTCCTTCCAAGTCCCCTTATAATGCACCAGTCTGGATAGTAAAGAAAAAACCGGATGCATCAGGAGAAAAAAAATTTCGAATGGTAATCGACTACCGGAAATTGAACTCCATCACAGTAACCGATGCTTATCCTATTCCCGACATTAATGATGTCCTCTCCTCTCCTTGGTGAAAATCAATATTTTTCAATCATCGACCTAAAAAGCGGATTTCATCAGATTCCCTTAAGAGAGCGCGACATCGAGAAAACTGCTTTCGCCATCAATAATGGCAAATATGAGTTCATTCGTCACCCATTTGGCTTAAAAAACGGCCCAGCAATATTTCAAAGGGCACTAGACGACATCCTTCGAGAACACATCGGAAAACGCTGCCGCATATATATAGATGACATAATAGTCTTCGGTAAGACTGAAAAAGATCATTTTGAAAATCTAGACATAGTTCTTAAAACCCTGAAAGATGCCAATATGAAAATTAATTTGGACAAATGCGAATTCCTAAAAAAAGAAGTTGAATTCTTAGGGTTTATAGTCAGCGTAGGTGGCATCAAAACAAACCCCAAAAAAGTTGAAGCAATCGCTTCATTCCCGCTTCCCAAAACACTCAAAGACTTACGTTCTTTTCTAGGCATGTCAGGGTACTATCGACAATTTATTAAAGATTATGCAAAAATCGCCAAACCCCTGACATCCCTTTTAAGAGGGGACGATGGACGAGTATCAAAAAACTTATCCAAAAACAAACCAATCTCTCTCGATAAAGAAGCAGCTGTAGCTTATGAAAAGCTCAAAAATATTCTCATATCACAAGATGTTGTACTTTCCCATCCAGACTTCACTAAGCCATTCGAGCTAACAACCGATGCTTCCAATTACGCGATCGGTGCTGTCTTATCTCAAGATAACAAGCCTATTTCATTCTTGTCCAGAACTCTCAGTAAAACTGAGGAAAACTACGCAACGAATGATAAAGAGATGTTAGCAATTATTTGGTCATTAAATTCCCTTCGAAATTATCTTTACGGCTCGAATCATGTACGAATTTTCACCGACCATCAACCCCTTACATACGCACTCAGTTCGAAAAACACAAATAGTAAGCTCAAACGTTGGAAAGCCATTCTCGAAGAATATGATTATGAATTATGTTATAAACCAGGTAAAGCGAATGTCGTCGCCGATTCTCTTTCTAGACTCCCTCAAGAAATCAAAGAACCGACTACTCTGACACACAATACAAACGAAATAAATTCCATGACACCTACAGAACATAGTGACGATAGTTCGGCACAAAACCTTATTCCTTCTGTCGAATCACCAGTTAACGTATTTAAAAATCAACTCCTTCTTAAAATCGGAGAAGAAAACAGTTATCAGATTGTAAACCCCTTTGAAAACTACACCAGGCACATGATTATTCAAAGAAACTATTCCGAGCACGACATAATAAACATTTTTAAAAGGTATCTAAATCCACATCTTACAAATGGACTCCTCACTGACGAACCTACTATGGGTCTCATCAGTGGCGAAGCGTCCATGCAACCCGATTCCTTCCGGCTTCCCTTTCGAAAATATCGACCCACATATAATTTATCAAAGCATGTACGAGTATGCATCTTACTATGCAGGTAACACTTTAATTGGCAAAAGACCATACCTCTGCATGGCTACAATAACGTAAAAATTCCCTTCATAAGCCGAAATTTTACGGCTTGTAAATTCTTATTTGCAAGTTACTAGAGCCTTTCACTAAACGTGTGTTGACTGCGCTCTGTCTCTTTTCATTCCTCGCTGAAATGTTAGCAGCGTCTCGCTTTAATATGTGAAAAATAAGCCGTAATGGATCGGCTTACGAATGGATCGAGAATCGAAGATGTTCCGATCGGTTCATTCAGTATTGCCGTTGTGCTATTTTCATGTTGCTTATTTTCAATTGCCGGACGTAGCATTAACATTTGTATTTTAGTGATTGTTGAGTTAATTGAAGATTTGTGTTTTTCTAAATGCTGCAGATATGAAAATTTAAACACGAAAACTGTTCAGAAGGATTAGTTTTTAGATCAAATTTATGTCCAATGTATTCATTCAATCTTAATTAATTTAATTTAACTTCATTTTATTTGTTGTAATCATTTATTATTAATTACGTGCATAGAGCTTTCTTTGTATACAAATTGTACTTAATCAAGCATAAACTCAATCAATTATCGATACAGTCAATTTCGCAATTCAGCAATTTACACTATTCATTGTACTTGCACGATAAAAGAACATTTCATGTATGCATCAGCTTTTTATGAATTGATCAATGTACACTTAACATCAGCATTAATTTCGCATAAAAGAAAGTAATTGATTCAATAAAGTTGTTGTTCTTTGGTAACCATCGAGCAAACGCGTTTTATTAATTAAAGTTAAACCTGAGTTTGGAAGTACGGAAACCTGCTTGCAACTCTTGCTTTAACATTTGGTGACCCCTGAGTTTGAATAATCGCGACTTTTTTTTTTCGTGGAGTTAATTCAAATAGTTCGATCTAAAACATTGATTTGTGTTTCGTGAAACAAATCACAGACAGACAATAGATTTTTGTGCATAGACGAAATAATTCGGTCAAGTTATATTCGGAACTTTTGGTTGTACATATTCGCAAAGTGATTTCGCGTTCGCGAATTTAAAAAAAATATTGAGCTTATATTGGTGTATATTGGTGTATAATAAAAACAAAATAAACAAAGTTTAATAAGTTAAACCTGAGTTGAAAGTAAGGAAACCTGCTTGCAACTCTTGCTTTAACATTTAATAATTAATAACAAACGTGATTCTTGTGCGCGTACGCTTATATTTTTCTTGTAAACAATCGCACCGAAGTTAGGTCAACAAAAAGCCAATATGGAAGGCTTAGTATTACGGCAGACAATCGTAGGTAAAGAAATCGAGAAGATCACGAATGCCTACTATAGAGAGTCGCCAGACAAAAAAACTATAATTTACTTGAGAGAAAAGTATCTCGTATTAACTCAACTCTGGAATGAGTTCGAAACTGTAGATACAGAAATAAGAGACAGTTTCAGTGATGCAAGGGATAATAAATATTTCACGGAAGATTATTACAATAGAGTCCGTATGGCTCATGAAAAGGTAATAAGTGAAATTAATATACTCATTGAGAGTGTTGAGTCCCACGATAAGGAACAGCAAGCCAAGGAAACTGTGGCTAATGCTGGACCATCAAAAACAAATTATAAGCTCTCACAACAAGAAGAAATCGGAAAAAAGGCACGAAAACAACGTGTGCTGCTTCTGAATTTAGAAAGAATTTTAACAAAAATTTTGTCAGAAACTGGAGATCGAATCCTAGAAGAATATAACATAATGAAGGATTTGATCAATGACCAGTATCAAGAGCTAGTGGCCACTCACAATCTTTTGTGGGAAACATTGGATGATCCGAGTGAGCACGGATATGATTCTAATAAATATTTCGTTATCCAAGAATTGCATCAAAAATTGGTAACGCATGCACGAAGTGTTGTTGATAACAATAGTGCCATGACTCGAAATGAGCTACACTTATTGCAGCCGATGGTCAAGTTACCAAAAATAGAGCTACCAAAATTCGATGGAAATTATTTGAAATGGCAACAATTCTATGATTTGTTTAGCCAAATGGTCCACTCACAAGCGATGGGGAACGCTCAAAAATTCTTCTATTTAAAATCTCAACTATCTGGTGAAGCGGAAAAGCTCATTCGACATATCACAGTAAGTGAGGAGAATTATAAAACCGCTTGGGAAATCCTTACCTCCAGATATAATAACAAAAGACTATTAGTGGCTGCACTAATTGACAAAATATTAGCACAGCTGACTTTATCATCAGAATCAGCATCATCAATTAAAATAATGCATGATACGATCAAAGAATGTGCGCGACCAATGGGATCCAATTTTACTACAAATCTTAGTAAAAAAATTAGATCGAGACACACATACATTGTATGAACAGTCTGTGAAATTTCCCAGAGAACTACAGTCACTTGAAGAGTTTTTAGGCTTTTTGGAATTAAGATTCCAGTCACTAGAAGCATTGGGACCAATAAAAACGATGAACAAAGATAGGCATAGTAAGATTGCACATGCTTATACGATGACTCACAGCAACAAATGTGAGTTATGCAGTAGTGATCATCCAATTTACTTCTGCAGTAAATTCCTAAAACTCACTCCTCCAGAACGTCAAGCAACTGCAAAAAAGTTGGAATTATGTATAAACTGTTTAAAAAGTGGCCATAAAACAAGTAGTTGCACTTCGAGGAGCTGCTCATCATGCCAAAAGAGACATAATTCGTTGCTTCATTTTGATAATAATAATAATAATTCCTTGCTTCATGAAGCCCGGAAGGCAGAAAAAGGACGGAATAAGACGGCATCAATAAAATTCAGCAATGATGCAGCAGTTCACGTGGGCTCTACAGAAGGCAATGAACAAAGCAGCTATGTATTCTTGGGCACAGCCGATGCAACCGTCACTGACAATCATGGCAATCAAGTCAAGTGCCGGATTCTTCTCGATTCCGGTTCTCAAATAAATCTAATAACAGAAAGATTGAGAAGTAAATTAAAACTTGCTGGAATTCAAGACGAGCTAAGAATAAGTGGTATTGGAGAATCAAGATTGAAATCTAAGGATCGAATCAGCGTTGTTGTCAAATCCAGAGTTACGAAATATCAAACGAATATTGAAGCTTACGTCATTCCAGAAATAACTTCATACCAACCTCTTGAATTCGTGAACATAGAAGAATGGAGTATTCCATCCAATATGGCCCTGGCAGATCCTCAATTCAACAAACCAGGAGGTATTGACATGTTGATTGGTGCGGAATTATATGGAGAGTTAATGCTAATGGGGCAATACAAACTCCATAAAGACCTACCAACATTGCAAAATACAACATTGGGATGGATTGTATTGGGAAAGGTGTCCAGCAACTTTTATAAAACGCCTTTCTGTGGAATGACCAATGGTGAGCTCGACGACCAACTAAAGAAATTTTGGGAACTTGAAGAGTGTCCGGGGAAAATAGAACTTACAAACGCCGAACAAAGATGCGAAGAGTTCTTCAAAGCAACGACCATAAGAAACAGCCAAGGTAGATATGAAGTTGCATTACCATTATTTTCAAGCCCAAATTTACTCGGCGATTCTTGGAAAATAGCAATGAGACGCTTCATGAGCATGGAACGAAAGCTGTTAAGAGATCCAGAGCTGCACAAACAATATGCAGATTTTCTGGATGAATATTTACGGCTAGGGCACATGCAAGAAATACAAAAGGAGCAAATTTCAGGCTCACACTATTTCATACCACATCATCATGTATTAAGGCCACACAGTAGTACAACAAAATTGAGAGTAGTTTTTGATGCTTCTGCGAAAACAACCACGCAACTCTCATTGAATGACTTGATGGTTGCTGGCCCTAGAATACAAGATGAACTGTTCGACATAATATTACGATTTCGAACATACAACTACGTCTTCACTGCAGACATCGCTCAAATGTACCGTCAAATATTAGTTGACGAAGAAGCCCAAAAATTGCAGCTCATAATTTGGAGGAAAAATCCATTTGAAAAACTTCGCTACTTCCGATTGTGTACAGTCACATATGGAACCAAGTCAGCACCATATTTAGCCACTCGATGCTTGAAACAATTGGCGGAAGATGAATCCATCCGATTTCCTAAAGGATCTCAGGCTATCAAAGACTTTTATGTAGACGACATAATATCAGGTCATAATAGCTTGGCTGAAGCTCTTGTCATCCAATCTGAATTGATTAAGATGCTAAACTCAGGAGGTTTCAAGCTTCGAAAATGGTGCTCAAATCACCCAGCACTGATAGCTCAATTTTCAGAAGAAGATCTCGAGAAACAAATAAGTTTTTCGGAGAGTCCAGAAGGGCATATTAAAACTCTTGGACTAATGTGGAATCCATCCAGGGACTGTTTTGTAATAACTACTACCTGGCCGGAATGTGCAAAAATAACCAAACGGTCTGTTTTGTCGGATATGGCCCACTTGTTCGACCCTTTGGGACTAGTGAATCCCGTAGTCCTAACTGGGAAAATATTTTTGCAACAACTATGGAAGGCAAAGATAGAGTGGGATGAAGAGCTATCAGATGAATTGCGTGATAACTGGCTACAATTCAGACAAGGACTAAGCACCTTGAACAATTTAAAGATTGCCAGACAAGTAATAATTGGGCCGGTTCCATGGAAAATTGAGCTACATATATTTGCTGATGCAAGCGAAAAGGCGTACGGAACCGTAGCATATGTTAAATCTATTGACAACGAAGGCAACGTTCTTGTAAAACTTCTTTGTGCCAAATCAAGAGTAGCACCTATTAAAGTGACCACGTTACCAAGACTAGAACTTTGCGCTGCAAGGCTTGCCACACAATTAGGTGAAAACATCCTTCGAAACATTAATGTACAGTTTGAAAAAGTAATGTATTGGTCAGACTCTCAAATAGTATTATCATGGCTTCGTGGTGACCCGGCGACACTAAAAACATTCGTCGGTAATCGAGTTCAACAGATACTCAACAAAACAAAGCCCAACCAATGGAGGTACGTTCCAACGAAGGAAAATCCAGCTGACCTTGTATCACGGGGAACTACTGCTGATCACTTAACAGGATCAGAGTTTTGGTTCTTTGGGCCAACGTTTTTGCAAAAAGAAGAGTCAAGTTGGCCAAAAACATCAAACGAACACATCCGAGCACTGGAAGAAGAAAAAACTACGAAAATTGTATTAAACTGCAATCAGGTCAATAGAGAAGACCATTTTGTACAGAGAATTAACCATCAGAATTCCTTTCTAAGGTTGCAACGTGTAACAGCTCTAGTTATTCGTGCAGCAAAGATATTCAAAAAAGAGCTAACGAAGGACTCGATTCCAGAATTCATACAAGTCAGTGAAATAAAGCAAGCTACGGCAGTAATTTTAAAAGAAGATCAACGCATGAAATTTGACGAAGAGATCACCACCTTGACAAAAGAAGGGAAGGTCAAAAATGGTAGCCGACTCGCGTCTCTTACACCATTTATTGATCAAATGGGACTAATACGAGTTGGTGGACGATTACAAGCATCCGAGTTATCTTGTGAAGCCAAGCATCCCATTCTTCTGGCAGGTGATAGTACTATCTCAAAGTTGCTGATGAACCATTTGCACCAAAAGCATCTGCATGCTGGACCACAAGCTCTGCTTGCATTCTCTCGTCAAGAATACTGGATTCTTCAAGGTAGAAACCTGGCTAGATCGATAGTTAATAACTGTGTACCATGTACTCGGGCCAGACCACAGCTGTTGAAACAGTTAATGGGACGACTGCCTTCAGAAAGAATTATACCCAGTAGACCGTTTTCGTCAACTGGGGTGGACTTTTGTGGACCTATTATGACACATTATAAGATCCGCGGTAAAAGACCTCAAAAGACATATATTGCCGTATTTTGCTGCCTCACCACTAAAGCAGTACATCTAGAGGTGGTCTCCGATCTTTCGACTGACGGATTTCTTGGAGCACTAAAACGATTTATTGCCCGTCGTGGATTATGTCAAAACATATTCTGTGATAACGGAACCAATTTTGTCGGAGCCAAAAACAAGCTTGAGGAAATTTATAATATGCCCCAAGAAAAAAGCTCAAAACAAAAAATTGCAGACACCTGTTCATCACAAAGAATCCAATTTCATTTTTCACCACCTAGATCACCGCACTTCGGAGGAATTTGGGAGGCGGCTGTCAAGTCATTCAAGACATTATATACGAAGACAGTAGGCTCAGCAGCTTTAACATACGAAGAATTAGCTACTGTAACTGCAGAGGTTGAAGCAGTTTTAAACTCGCGGCCTTTAACACCATTGTCGTCAGATCCGAGCGATCTGACTGCTCTTACACCAGGACATTTTTTGATAGGAGAGCCACTGAATTCTTTACCAGACCAACATACAGTAGAGAAGATGTCAGCAGCATCCCGGTGGAAACTAGTGATCTGTGTACAGCAGGAATTCTGGAAAAGGTGGAAAACTGAATATCTTAACGAACTTCAAAAAAGGGTGAAGTGGACTGGTGAACAGGCAAACATTAAGGTGGGCACTCTGGTCGTCCTAAAAGATAATAACCTCCCACCACTTGAATGGGCAATGGGTCGCATTGTGGAGATAATTCCTGGACCAGACGGATTAGTACGAGTAGTTAAAGTAAAAACAGCATCGGGCATATTTACCAGAGCTATTCATGGGCTATGTCCTCTTCCAGTCGAGACAAGTGAGACTCCGTCCGAGCAACCGTTATCTCCAGTTTCTACATCATCATCTCAGCCAACACCAATCATGCCATCTTCATCGGATCCACAGTCATCAGCTAAGGAGTCCAGAAAAACCAGAGCAGAAAACAATGAATCATCCCAGAAATCAAAGCGGCGGAAGATAAGAGCTGCCTCAAGTGCATTAGTCGCCGCGCTGCTTACTCTCGTGGTTTTTCCAGTCACAATATTAGCCGGACAACCGAATCAGCAAAGTCTTCCCTTTGAAGTAAAACAGTTTCAAAATCAACCGGGCCTGTATTTTGAGAAATTGGGACAATCACAGATCACATCATACAAATGGCAGTGGTTTGTCTACTTTGACATGATCCCGTACTGGAAAATGGGTAAAGATATTGAAGCAACTGTCTTCAAATTGGAAAAACTCAGAAAAATGACAGTCAATACCCACTTTGATATCATAGTGAACTAATATAAGTCAAGCTTGATGGAAATTGCTGAGGTCAATGAGATTATTCTGCATCATCAAGGGTTCAAATTAAGACAAAGATCTAAAAGAGGGTTGATAAATGGCGTCGGCGCTGTCGCTCGTCAGCTATTTGGTGTTCTAGACGAAGAATATGCAAACACCATCGCAACCACAATCAAGGAAGTAAACTCGAATGAAGGTCACATGCTCAGATTGCTTCGTAACCAAACATCGATCATAGAAGCAACCGAATCTCTTCTTAAACAATCCGATATAAACAGAAGTAATCAAATGAAATCGATAGAGCTACAATTCAACAATATACTCCGAGACATATCCAATATGACTCTCATTCAAAAGCAGCAACATGTCATTCAAACATTTTTGACGGTAGCGACGATGTTATCACTCCTCATTACTGACTATCGGCGAGTTCAAGACAAGCTATTGGACATTGTCACGGACATACATCATGGTCAGATGAATACGTTAATAATGTCACCCGAAACTTTAAGACGTCAAAAATCCATCATAACTGAGCACCTTCCACGATCTATATGTTTACCTACCAAAGATGTCACGAAACTATACCATCTAATGAACGTGAAGGTCAACGTCAACGAGACCTACACAATATTTGTGGTACAACTGCCGTTGGTCCTCAACATCCAATTTGAAACTTACCATCTCATTCCCATTCCAACTCGCATTGGCAATACTTCAGTAATTATCAAGCCTTCTACGGAATTACTTCTGGTTGACGTACAGCTAGGGAATCCAATCCCGGGATTAGAATCCCGGGATCCCGGGATCCCGGGATCCCGAACAGTTTTTAGTCCCTAAAATCCCGGGATTGATGTTTTATAATCCTGGGATTGATGATTTATAATCCCGGGACTATAAACCATCAATCCTAATTGAGATCCGGGATTTTAGTGGCTAAAAACTGTTCGGGATCCCGGGATCCCGGGATTCTAATCCCGGGATTGGATTCACTACGTACAGCGGACATCATATTATATGCTTTCATCGACGGAATTTTCCGACTGTTTAAACATCGATACTTCAGAGTATATATGTACCCAGCTACATCCCATGTATTCCAGACACTCCAAGGTGATACAATGTGAAGCAGACATGATAACCAAGCACCAACTATCGGATGGATGCGATCTTGAGGTCAAGGCCCCATCTAAGAAATGGAGTTCTTTAAAAGGCGTGAATCAATGGATGTTTTCACTTGATAAACAGTACGTGTACCTGATCATTTGCGGTCAAGACGTGTTCCAAGGGACCTTTAATGGAACGGGAGTATTAACTCTTAACCCCAACTGCCATATGAAGGACGATGACTTAACTATTATCGCTCACTCTACGAGTAACACAACGCTCAAAGCAACACCTAATTTTATGTCATTTCAGTTCAACCTCACAGATGACTTTTCGAAGCTGCAAGAGTTGACGATACCAAGCACGGGCCGGTACACCATCTCCTACCAGAACCACTCAGCTGAATTGGAAGATCTTCATGCTGCAATTTCCAACATCCATAAATCCGAGGACCAAATGTTCGATATTCAATTCCAGCCGCATGATCTTCACCAGTATCTGGTCGGATACTCATCACTACTTCTTACCATCGCTATTACGATAGGTGTGGCGTATCTATACTTCAAATTTAAGTCTGTAGGAGTCCGTCCGATTCCAGCACCCCGAATACGTCGAGCAGCAAGCACTGACTTCACATTCGAAGTACGAGACTTCAAGAGGCGCGAAGATGTTCAGAAGGATTAGTTTTTAGATCAAATTTATGTCCAATGTATTCATTCAATCTTAATTAATTTAATTTAACTTCATTTTATTTGTTGTAATCATTTATTATTAATTACGTGCATAGAGCTTTCTTTGTATACAAATTGTACTTAATCAAGCATAAACTCAATCAATTATCGATACAGTCAATTTCGCAATTCAGCAATTTACACTATTCATTGTACTTGCACGATAAAAGAACATTTCATGTATGCATCAGCTTTTTATGAATTGATCAATGTACACTTAACATCAGCATTAATTTCGCATAAAAGAAAGTAATTGATTCAATAAAGTTGTTGTTCTTTGGTAACCATCGAGCAAACGCGTTTTATTAATTAAAGTTAAACTTGAGTTTGGAAGTACGGAAACCTGCTTGCAACTCTTGCTTTAACAAAAACAAATACGTTGATTTGAGGTTACATCTAAAGTAAAAGTTTTCACGTTAAAAGTACAAAATTTAATGAGATAATAAAAGCTTTCTCTTGCCGGCATGCAGATACGTCGTTTATGCTAAGTAATGGAGGCGTTTTTGTAGATAGGGCATTTTTCACTATGATTTTAAACATACTTGTGCAAAACATAGGTTTTTTATATTAAGTAGATTGATGTAATAGAGTACAAAATTTTTAAATCTGGTCTATGCTAGTTTCTAGAAATTATAGATGTTTATTCGGCTTCCCTTCATAATCACTTCACCCCTCGCCACTGGGTCTCATCCAAACTATTTATCCCCATCACTTTAAAGATTACAGATTTTGCTTTACACAAAAACTGGTAGAAGACATTCCCAACGAGGCAGAACAAGAAGAACGAATCCTTCGAACTCACAAGAGAGCACACCGTAACGCGGAAGAAAACCGTAAACAAATATTAGAGAGTTTCTATTTTCCGAAAATGTCCTCCAAAATTAGACAACTGGTTAAACTTTGTACCATATGTAAAGAAAACAAATATGACAGACACCCGAACAAACCATTCTTAGAACCGACACCCATTCCAAAATATCCTGGACATATTGTTCACATCGACATATTCATGACGGAGAAAAAACGCGTACTCACAGCAATAGATAAATTCACAAAATTTGTTCAAGCCAAAGTTATACCAACAAAATCCGCTGAGGACGTCAGACGTCCCCTACGAGATATACTATTTTTTTACTGTATCCCCGAAATGGTGGTAATCGATAACGAAGGTGCACTTAGATCCGCATCATTAGAGTCCGTGATAGAGGACGAACTTAAAATTAAGCTCTTCCAAACTCCTCCGTACAAAAGTGAGGTCAACGGTCAAATTGAACGCTGGCACTCCACTCTCATAGAGATCATGAGATGCCTGAAACGCGACGGACCTCCTAGACCCTTCGAAGAACTCCTCGAACGTGCAGTGCACGAGTACAATTTCACAATTCACTCGACTACAGGTAAGAAACCAGTAGAGCTTTACCTCGGCCGAATTCCAAATATCACCCCTGAAGAATTAGAGAATGCGCGCCTCAGTAATATAGAGAAGATCAAACGCAAACAAATGACCGACATGACCAACCACAATAAAAATCGGCAACCTATGAAGACTTATGATGCAGGCAGGTTATTTACGTCAGACAGAACAAACGAATCGGAACAAAACTAAACCCTAGATACCGACAGGAAGTTGTTAGGGAGAACAGAAATACAACTATACTAACTGAATCTGGCAAAATAATACATAAAGATAAAATTCGAAATTAACTTCTTTCAGGTTCATCGCCCACGCGATCAACGCAAACGTACAAATTTTGGACTATACCAACTCGCAAATTATTTCTTTCTATCTGGGACAGACAAAGATAAAGGACGGAAACTTTAAAATAATTCACATTATAGACCTAGACCAGTACGAACGATCTATTACCGATGTTCACCCCATTCTGAATCTATCAATAATCCAACATAATCCACTCTCACGATATTTGATGCATGAATTCCACCAAATTGAGATTTTAATCCATAATCTAAAACCTCGGAAGGCGAAAAGACCACTAAATTTTCTAGGCTCGGCATGGAAATGGATAGCCGGAAGCCCTGATCACGAAGACTTAGTGATGATAAAAGAAAAGATAAACAATGTCCTAAGTAATAGTAATAAACAAGTTGTAATAAACGAATTGTATAACCAACGAATTAACAAGATTACGAAGATAACGAATGACATACAAAAAATATTAAATGAAGAAAAAAGGGCAAATAATAATAATTTTTCCGAATTAAAATACAAAATGAAAATTGTTAAAGAGGAATTGAAAAACATTAACTACGCCATACATTGGGCAAAAATGGGAGTCATCAACTCCCTCATTCTATCAAAAAAAGAAATAAATTTAGCTACCGATACGTCAAACAAAGATTTATTACCCTTTTCGACTGTAGAAGAAGCCCTAGAATTAGCTGACATAAAAATTATCAGTAATCATGAAACCATACTTTATTTAATCAATATTCCGATTACATGACAGGAAGCATACGAAACTCTTCTAGTTAAGCCAATTAAAAAAAAGAAACATAATAACAGAAATACCTTTTGAGAAAATATTAAAAAATAAAGAAAAATTCTATGGTATAAAAACTAATAGTTGTAAATGTTATAACAGTTTATTCATTTGTAAAGAATCCGATGTAGTAGATATTAGTTTAACCAGCTGCTTGCCAAGACTGCTGCAAAGCTCAAACGCCACCTGTAACAGAATCAACGGTCTGCAAGTTCCAACCATCGAGGAGATTTCACCAGGCAACTTACTACTAAATGCGTTCTGCGGTCAACTTGAAGTAGAAGAATCCACACACCATTTGAACAGGACGTACTTAATCAAATTTTACAATACTTCAATAAAAATAAATGGGAAAAACTATGAAGCGCATGAGATATCAACGATAAACGCACTGCCTGCAATACTCCAGCCTACACCCGAAGGAAAATTATATGGGGATCCTTTTTCCCTTGAAATGCTGAACGAAATTAAAATCAACAACACCGAGAAGATAGAATTGCTAAAATCAAACAACGAAAATCACCAGTACACGACCTATGGCCTAATTTCCCTCTTGGCAACCATAACATCAACCTACCTGATTCTGAAAACTTGTCTCCAGAAGCGCAAAATCTCATCAGCGGCGATCTCACCTACAACAGAAGTCACAGTTATCCCATCATCAATGTCATCAAAAATCAGTTATCTATCCACTTTGGCAAATCAAACGCAACCCAGGTTTAATAACCTTCCGTACTTCTAACGATAGCGGACTATCGCACTTAGAGGGGGAAGAGTTAACAACAAGTTCCCGCATAATCAGCAAACACGCGCCCAGGTGAAAATGCATCGATCATGATGAACGAAATGCAGCAAAGGCAGACGCTACATCAGCAGAAATATCGAATAAAAGTAATTATCGATACTAGAATTAAGTTCACTTACATTGTACATTTTCTTGAATAAAGCTCGTGGAGCATTTTTTGTAGTAAATTCTCGAAGTAATAATTTAGCTTATAGCCCGGAATTGTTTTCTTGCAAAATGAGATCAATGAAAGTAGTCTGAAAACTTATGGTGAAAAATTAAAAGGGCGCAAGCGAATACATTAACATTTGATAACAGCTCATCTTGGGGAAAAATCCAGGCGAAAAATGATTATGTAATGTCATTGTTTCATTTGGCGGATAGGTTTTATTTATTTATTTTGTAACCAAGCAAGGTACAAGTGATATAAACAGTAAAAAAACCCTAGCGCATCAGAACCGCTAGAAATACTAATGTTCGAAGAACAGTAGAGGATTTGTGCAGATTTTGAGTGTATTGTTATATATTGTTGTTACACTGTTCTTATTGTCTTATATATTATATATTGTACGTATTGTCATATATATTGTTATATATTGTATATTCGCGATGTGAATACTTAATGCAAGCATTTATTGGTACCAAAATAGCAAAACCGCCTCGTGCTAGCAGTCCTATCTGCCTCACGTTGAAGTCAACCTGCTCTGCGAATTTCGTGTTGATCCGATCACCGCATTGGAAGTAATAGAGATACAAAGAAATTTAGGGTTACCAATCGCAAGAGCTTTCAAATTTTCTAGATCTTAGTATTTGGTGTGTATTTTCACTACAAGACCACTACGATTTGAAAATTTTATGATAAAATCGCTTACTAAAGCTATTTCAAAAAATACAAAAACAATCATAGCTGGCAACCCTATCATTGTTTTTCAAAATAGATTTATACTGAATATTGTCTACAATAATTTAAATTTGTCACATGAATTTCGTTATGATACCATGACTGTACTGGAGGCTATAGGGCAAAGAGCTTTATTCAAATAAAATAACATTATATAAAAAAACTTGGTGCAGTTGCACCAATTTTTGACGATTCTAAAAGCATATAGATATATAACTTGGATGCTTTGCTTTTATATGATGTTTTAGTGCTTTTATATAATCGAAGTCGTTTGTCATAAATTATGCTTACCATAGAAGGGGGATGATGCAGATGAATAAACTAATAAACTCGGTTATAGGTTCAAGTAACAAACAATAAAATTTCCAAAGCTCGGAATATTTAAATATCGGTTGCTTATTTTATTGTAAATAGTTTGCTTATGAATAGAAAATGGAAGCATCTGTTGGTGCGATATTTACGAAATTGTCCGGTGCTGGCAATCGTGTGCTAGCACCATGGCTGCTTCACGTTGTGTTAAACCCACCTTATGAATTTCGTTTCGATTGAATGTCTGTGCTGTAAGTTATAAGAGTGAATTAAATTTTAGGGTTACCAACGTTCAAACTTTTTAAATTTTTGAAACGTAAATATTTGATGTTATTTGTCATTGCAGGATCATTCCCACTTGGAAATTTTATGACAACATCGCTCGATAAAGAAATGTCAATAAATTACAAAATTCATCATAGCTGGTAACTCTTTCACGGTTTTTTAACAAAATTTCTACAGAATTAGAAACGCAACAAGATATGCTTTTCACACGAATTTCGTTTTGATTTCATCACTGCATCGGAAGTTATAGGGAAAAACCTTTATTTTCCTGAGCAAATTTACAATATTTAAGAGACAAAAATTGCCGTAGCTAGCGTCCATATACTAATTTTTCAACCAAATTTCTATGAAATCTATCTTAGAGTAAGGTTCACCTACTGCGTGAATTTTGTTAAAATCTGGTGGCTAAATCGGAAGCTATAGGTTTTTTTTCTCAGTGATTTTTCCATATGGCACCACTACCACAGTATTGCCCGTATTGAAAAATCGCTTTTATCAGACCTGGTCCTAATTAATACCAACATGTTCTGTAAATTTCATATTGATCGCATAATCCGATTGTCAGTTCTCGTGAACAGAAGTTTTGGGTGCTGAAAATAGAGGTAATTTGATCACGGGTTGCCGTTCTTGTTTACCGCGGAATTTTTGAAATTTTTATTTGACTTGGTGGACAAAAGTCAAAATTTGTCAACAACTTGAATTTATTTTCAAAAATCAAAAAATTATCAGGAGACTCGATGATTTGAAGGATTTGTTTTCAGGAGCCTGCTGTAGCTACAGAGTTGCCCGCACAGTCTTGAAAGTCCATGTGTGTTAAATTCTAGTTTACATCAATACGCTCTGCAAATTTCACTATGATCCATTGTTTTTCTTAGAAGTTATGATAAATCGAAATTTGAAAAAAAATCCTTGCCTACTTTTAGGCACTCAGCGCCTACACCTGGCCCAAAATTTTCAATTCTTTATCATATACAAACTACAAACATAACAAGTCTTCATTCCTTGTACTTTTTTTTAACAAAAATTTACACTGCTTGGAAATATATGTGTACCTGAAAATTCACTTAAATGCCCGCCGCCGCCAAAAGGTTTAAGATATCTGAATTCTAGCAAGTCATGGACCTACCTGTTATATACATCTATGTTCTCCGAAAATTTCAACTCAATCAGATCGGCCACATCAGAGATTATCTCTCTTAATCATTTTGCTGATATATATATATATATATATATATATATATATATATATATATATATATATATATATATATATATATATATATATGACGAATTTTCGGCGAAGCGATTTTAATACTAATGTTCTTCGAACATTAGTAAAAAGAAAAATTAGAAATTACAATGATTACATAAAAATAAAACAAAAAATTAAACAAAATAATTAACAAAATAAACCAATAATAAATTAATAAATAACAAATAAATAAAACATTGACATATAGCTTGGGATGAAGGGCTGCGGATGGCTTGGAAAAAGGAGGATTTGAAGGATAATTTTGAGACTGCTGGAAAATACAGATCATTATGCTATTGAATATTCTGCAGCATTTATATGTCAGCTCATTAGCTGCGTAAGTAGTGGAGTGTGGATATTCCTTAAGGGGTTACACCACAGTAGAGAGCGAAAATTTAACGTTTTTCTGCGATTTTTTTTTAAGTGGAAGGAA
Organism: Nemotelus pantherinus; assembly: GCA_963978885.1. NCBI lineage: Eukaryota > Metazoa > Arthropoda > Insecta > Diptera > Stratiomyidae > Nemotelus > Nemotelus pantherinus. Next base: position 94,462,881 of record OZ022263.1, on the reverse strand, counting down.
AAGTAAAAAAGTAATTCTCTTTAAAGATGTTGGTTAAGCATGTTTTGAAGTTTTTTAAAAAAATTGGCTAATTAAAAAATATTACAAAATGGCTGCCCAACAGCCGTTTCTGCGGAACGGTTTTTTTTGGAGGGGCTCCGCGGCACGCAGTAGAAGTGCACCAAAAATTAATCTGGAACAAAATAAAAATATTTTTCTTAAAGAACATTAGTATAGCTAGAGAAGTACGTAGGGGATTTTGAAAATATTTATTTTTGTAAAATTGGCGAGCATTTGAAAAAAAAAGTGCGTTTTCCTTCAAAAAAACTGGCACTTATTTGTAGCTAAAAAGTCGAGATATTTACTTATTGAAAATCGGCTACGTATTTCTACGCGGAATGTTGTTTTAAAGACGTGATATTAATTTGGAGTGAAAAAATAAAAAAATGTTTGAGTTATGCTGCGTGCCGATTTGAAAAAACGTGTTTCGAGAAAAACGCGTTTAAAGTTTTGACTCGTGTTTCAAGTATGATAAAATAAAAAATTTTGATCATTTAATTTTTTTTACCTTCAATCAATAACCAAATTTACTTTATGCATCGATAACGTCAGAATCCACTTTCAATTTTTTTGCCAAAGCGCTGACACCGGCCGAATCTTCCTCCGCCTTATATCTATTCAACGGTCGTCGTTTCGTCACATTGGTCCGTCGCCGCGTCTTATACGATATTTTTCAGCTTTTAAGGCTTGCATACACTTTCTTTTCACTCATTGTAACTCAAATAAATGTAAAAGCTACATATAACGTGTGAGAAATTAGCACTGCAAAAAAATCGTAATTCGAATAACTTCCACGCAAAATTTACGTCTTCTCTCAACATCAAAGGACACTGTACTACTGAACTTCGTGTTCAACATGCTTGAAAATGTTTCTAACGGCTTATATTAGTGTATTAGAGAAGTTGGAAATCGTATGATAAGACATAATGCTGTACCCAATGAGTAGGTGTCGTATCTATCGCAGGTAGTCATTTTCGAGCAGTCGGGAAGAGTCGAAAAAGTGCTCGAAATTTCTTTGAAAACGATTTCCAGCAGGTATGAAACCGTTTGCCTCTTATTCTCGAGGTTTCAAAGGATTTTTTAAGCCAATAAAAAGAAAATCAATTTTCTGAAATTTCTACTGTGGTGTAAGTAAACGATAGGACCTGGGGTTTCTTACAGGGTTATTCAATACAATTTTTCTATTCAGGAATTCAACTTTGATGACGCCTCAAAGGACGTCGAATGTGAATCATCTTTCTTCTAGATGCAAGTATTAATAAGTTCAGATGACCCACTCGAAACTCATAAGGAGGAAGGGTATTAAAATCGTAAGGGTTGTATAGTTCTCTCAATGCGAAAAGTAAGAATTGCTTTTGTATGGACTCGAGTCTGCTACTGTGGACTTCAAAAGCCGGATTCCAGCAAATGGAACAATATTCGAGAATGGGGCGTACAAGTGAGATGCATAAGGATCTTGTGACCCACAGGTTACGAAATTCCTTGGCACGTCTTTTGATGAAGCTTAGCTGTTTGTTTGCACGGGAACGTATTTTATCATACTGCAAGGTGAAGCGGAGACGCTCATCCAAGATAACACCAAGGTCAACAACGTTTTCAACTCGAGCTAATAAATTATTCCCTAGGAAGTACGTGTTATGGGAGACGGTGCATTTTCAGGATAAACTTATAACTTGGTACTTAGCAAAGTTGAGAGAGAGCTTGTTGTCATTGCACCAATAATCAAGTGAATCAAGTTAAGATTGGAGAAAGAGTGCATCGGATTCAGATTTAATGATATAATAGACTTTGAGACCGTTGGCATAAAGTAGATGAGGTATATTTGCTAGGACGTCAGATAGGTCAGAAATAAATATATTAAAAAGAAGTGGGCCAAGATGGCTACCTTGTGGTACACCAGAGGTAGCAGAAAAATTTACGATAGAGTCCAAACTGAGAACTGAGTCCGATTCCGAAGGTAAGAAGTCAGCCAGCTTAGCAAAGATCCACCAAGTCCGAATTTCAGTAGCTTTAGAATTAAGGTAGGGTGGTTAACTCTGCCAAAAGTTTTACTAAAATTTGTATAGACTGCGTCAATTGGGTATCCTTTCTTCATTTTACACAGGACGTCTGAGATAAGGACTGTCAAATTTGTTGTAGTTGAGCGACCTTTTCTAAAACCATGTTGTTGCTCGTTTAGACGGGAGTCAACAAGGGGAGAAAGCTTATCGTAGACAATCTTTTCAAAAAGTTTCGGAATAGAAGACAAGTTGGCAATCCCTCTATAATTTTCGATACAGCGTCTTTCACCATTTTTGAAGATGGATGTGACATATGAAAGTTTCCAACAGGATGGGAAAACTTCAGACGAAAGTGATCTGCTGAAAAAAATATGAAAAGGAGCTATACGCTGCTCTACAAATTTGCGCAAGAAAGTTGAAGGTAGAAGATCTGGACCTTTGTTGCAGTCGAGTTCCAAAATTATCATCGGGGCACTACAGCCCAAATTGATCCTTAGCCTCCTTAATGCTTCGCCTCCATCCCAGCGATTGTGTGGCTTACCGACTGGCCTGGCTCCGCTCGCTCGCCTCTTGAGAGATCGTTTGGGGATTCGATTGTCGCTCATTCGTTCGACGTGGCCACCCCATTGTAGTTTTCGTAATCGTATGACGGTAGAGACTTCCGGCTCGTTATATATGGTATACAGCTCATTGTTGTATCGGATACGTCATCCATCTTCTTCGCGTATTGGACCGAGGATCCTTCGCAGTACCCTTCTCTCAAACGTATTCAATGCTTTTTCAGATGCCTGGGTCAGCGTCCAGGTTTCGCTTCCGTAGCATAGCACAGGTCTAATAATTGTTTTATAGATGCGAAGCTTCGTATTCCTGTGTACGTTTCGAGATTTCAAAGTGGGAAGCACCGAAAAGAATGTCTTATTGGCTAATTGAATCCGACGTTTGATTTCATCAAGCTCATTCCCATCCTTCGAGAGGTTCGTCCCTAAGTACACAAAGTTGTCTTAGTTTTATAGACTATAGTCCCCTATCGTTATGTTTTGTCTTATTGGCGTCCTTTTCCTTGATTGAGTCATAACCTTAGTTTTTTGCTCGTTAATTTGAAGACCAACTTCCTTGGCGGTTTCGTCTAGAGCTACAAATACTTCCTTGGCGTCGTTGAACGAACGTGACATAATGTTGATGTCATCAGCGTAAGCTACTTGCTGTGTCGATTTAAATAATAGAGTTCCTCGCGTGTCAACGGGGATTTTCCGGATAACATACTCAAGCGCTAAGTTAAAAAGTACCGGAGTTAATCCATCCCCTTGTTTTAGCCCAGTATTCCTCGAAAACGAGTCGGTCATTTTATTCTGAATCAGCATTTGTGACGTGGAGTCGGTCATGGTCATTTGCAACAGTCGTATCAACTTTGCTGGGATTTGAAACTGCAGCATGATGTTATATAATGCAGTTCGGTTGATGCTGTCGTACGCTTGTTTGATGTCGACGAATATTTGATGGACATCAATGTTGAATTCCCAGCATTTTTCCAAAATTTGTTTGACCGTAAATATTTGGTCAGCTGTTGATCTTCCACGTCTGCAACCACCTTGATATTCACCAAGAATTTTCTCAGCGTGATGGGAAATCCTTACCTCTAAGATTTTTGTCAAGAGCTTGTACGACGTACAAAGTAGTGATATGCCCCTGTAGTTTTCGCATAGCAGTTTATCTCCTTTCTTGCGAATGGGACATATAACGCTTTTTCGCCACTCATCCGGCATCGTTTCTTGTTGCCAGATGCCTGTCACCAATCCATGGATTGCCCTTAAAACGGAAATTCCGTCTGTCTTCAGGAGCTCCGTGGGGATCCCATCGATGACCGGTGTTTTGTTGGGTTTCAAGCGGCCCATGGCCTGTCGGACTTCATCTAGTGTAGGAGGGTGAGATAAGGCACTGTCAATGTATGTGCCACTTCATGATGGCGATTCGTCAGGTGCAGGGACATTTCCGTTCAGTAATTCGGACGCCCATCGTTCCTTCACCTGTTCTGAGCCACTTATGATGCTTCCATCGGCAGCCCTACATAGGGTAGTTCGTGGTTTAAAGCCTTGTTTTAAGTGTCTGTTTTAAGTGTATGCTTGTCGAGTGTTGTTAGCCATAAAGTTGTCATTCATGTTATTCAGCATTCTGTCAAAATGCTTTCGTTTCTTACGTCTAATTATTCTATTAGCTACTCTCCAAAGATCGTCATATTTTTCTTTCTTGGCTCTAGTCGGTCGTTCAATGTGGATTTTGTAGGCCGCATTCTTTTCATCCAACGCGGCTTGACATTCATTGTTGAACCATTGATTTCTGCGTTGCCCGGCTGTATATCCCACTACTTTTTCGGCTGCTGCGTCCTCTGCGTTTTTGACTGCAGTCCAAACATCGTTGATAGACGTGGTGTTAGGCGTGGAAGCTAGTTCCATTTTCAGAGCAGATCTATACTCGGCTTCCATCGTCTTGTTTCGAAGCTTCCCGACATCGAACTTGCGTCTTGAACTTGCTCTGCCTTCATACGACAGTAATATTCAACATCGATATCGAGTTTTGACTAAGTAGTGGTCGGAGTCGCAGTTGGCTCCACGGAAGTTTCGCACATCTAAAATACTGGAGGCCCACCTTTTTTGAATCAGAATATGATCAATCTGATTAAAGGTACGGCCGTCCGGGGATGCCCATGTTCTTTTATGGATGTCACGATGCGGGAAACACGTGGAGCTTATGACGAGATTTCTGCTACTCGCAAAGTTGACCAGTCGTTGTCCATTGTCGTTGCATAGGTCGTGAGGACTAAACTGGCCGGTAGTTCCGCGGTGTGTTTCCTCCTTTCCAACCTTTGCGTTGAAGTCACCCAGCAGGGTTTTAACATCATTTGATGGCAGAGAATCATAAAGCCTTTCCTGAAGTTTATAAAAATTATCTTTCACTGCCTCCTCCTTATCTTCAGTAGGGGCATGAATGTTAATGAGCCAAACGTTAAAAAACTTTGTACGAATGCGGATCGCACACAATCTTTCGTTGACAGACCTGAAGTCGATTATTTGCAGTTTCAGTTTTTTGTCCACGATGAAAGCCACTCCAAATCCATGACTTCCCGAAGGCTTCCCGCTTTTGAAGATTGTATACGATCTCATGTCCATAATCTCGGCTACATACAGTTTCGTTTCCTAGACAGCGAGAATGTTTATTTTGTAGTGAGTGATCTGTTCCAGGAGGGCTTTGATGGCCCCCAGTCTGTACAGGGTTCACACGTTCCAGGTTCCAATAAAGTAGTCCATATTTCGTTTGCGTGGTTGTTTACGTTGATCCAATCCAAGTATCCCAGGCGAAGTATCAGGGTCCTGATTAAGTAAAGTTTTACGGGAACGGGTTATTGGCCCATTGCCCATTCATGGAAGCAAGGGAAGCATTGCTTCCCTTACATTTGGCTGACATAAATTTTAAATTGTTTTATTTTTTTGGAATTGTGAAATAATCGCGTATAAACATTTATAAAAAAAACAAAATTTCAAATCAAATTGTGAACATCTCACACAGTTGATCTGGTAACGCCACAAAATGAAAATAATGAAAGCACAACAACGGCTTGGAAGCAACGTAAAAATTGCATCTACGACCGTTTGTTTGATCCCATATAGACTAGACTGTGACTAGCGAATCCAATCCCGGGATCCCGGGATCCCGGGATCCTGGTTAGTTTCTGGTCTCGAAAATCCCGGGATTGATGAGTTCTAATCCCGGGATTTTCGGGATCAGAAATTGGCCTGGATTCCGGGGCCGGGAGTCAAGCATAATCGGCAATCAAATTACGGCAAGACTCGAAAAAAGCAAATAGAATCCATATTTATGAGAAAGCAATTAGCATGCAAGTTCACATCAAAATGCGTAGAGAATAGAGCAAAACAAACCGATGTAACAGTTAACAAGAGAATACAAAGGGGTTTGTAAATAAATAAGTATGGACTATTTCGCATTTAGTGCATTCGTTACTTCGAATGATTTGTGGAAATTAATACTAGCGAATGCATACACAGATTTACCAAAATCCTCAATAACAATCAAAAAAAGGCTGTGGGCTATGCAAGCAGGATACAAAAAAAAAAAAACTCTAGCGCACCTGAACCGCTTGAAACATTTATGTTCGAAGAACAGAAGAAGAATCGTGCAGGTTTTGAGTGCATATTCCACCACATGAGTTGCTTATTACGGTCAAACTGTTTCAAATGCCACGTTTTACTTTGGTCTCAAGAATGCATTATAACTCATATGGTAGAAGGTTTCAGATATTACCACTGGCATGAATTTCAACGTTTATGAGAGCAAAACACGGGTTAATTATATTCGTTATCAGTTGCTTGTTCCACAAAATTTTGAAAGCAGCATCTCATATAACATCAATGAAGAAAATGCTCAGTGCCTGCAGCACTGTAACTGAAGTTGGTGTTTGGGGCTGCGATCCGAAAAATTTGCAGAACTTTGGGAATTGAAACATCGGTTATTTATTTTCATTGTAAATGTTTCCGGCATGAATACTAACTGTTAGCATTTATTGATACAAAAGTAGCACAACCGATTCATGCTGGCAACCTTTCGCCAGTATCAAAGCCAAGAATATATCACATCTGCTTCACGTTGTTATATTACATTCGAAGTTATAGGAGTATAAAGAAATTTAGGGTTACCTGCAGCGAGTTTTTTCAAATAATCGAAAGTTCAATATTTGCTGTTTATTGTCACTACAATATCATTACCAATTGAAAATTCTACGATAAAACCGCTTAATAAAGATATTGCAAACAAACACAAATCCAACAATAGCTGGCAACCCTATCGTGGCTTTTCAACCGAATCTGGCCTGAATAATGTTTATAATAGGTTCCATTAATTGTATGAAATTCGTATTGATTCCATGACTGCACTGGAAGTTATAGGGCAAAAAGTTTTATTTTTCTGAGCGAATTTTCAAAACCAAAGATACAAAAATTACCATAGCTGGCAGCGCTAATCGAATTTTTCAACCAAATTTCTATCAAACAGAGTCTAGAGTAAGGTTCAGCTACTGTGCCAATTTCATGAAAATCTGGTAACTTATTCACATTTCATAGAGCAAAAAGCAGTTTTTTTTTTGTAATTTTTCAAGATGGCACCACTGGCACAGAGTTGCCTACAATTCAAAATCGCTTCTATCAGACCTGGTCCTACTTAAGTCCAATGCATTCTGTAAATTTCAATTGTATCTGATTATTGGTTCGTGAGTTTCCGTGAACAGAAGTTTTTGATGCTAAAAATATAGGTTAACTGGAATAGGGTTACCGTTCTTGTCCGACATGAAATTTCCAAAGTTTTACTTTGAACGTGTAGATAAAGCATAAGATTTGTATACAGATTGGTTTTATTGTAAGAAACGGACATTTTTAGGATATTCGAAGGTTTGAATGTTTTCACTTCCAAATTTTGATTTTTTAAAATTTAAGACACCAAAATTATCATAGCTGGCAGCTCCAACCGAATTTTTCAATCAAATTTCTACCAAACGTGGTTTGAAGTAAGGTTCAGCTACTGTGTGAATTTAGGCAGTGAAGGCAGTTATCTTTTTTAGTGATTTTTCAAGATGGCACCACTGGCACAGAATCGCCCGCATTTCAAAATCACTTCTATCAGACCTGGTTCTATTTAAGACCAATACATTCTGCAAACTTCAATTAATTCTGCTCATCGGATCGTGAGTTTCCGTGAACAGAAGTTTTTGAGGCTAAAAATATAGGTAAATTGGGCAAGGGTTACCAGGCGTGCCCGTTATACCATATCAAATATTATTTTTTGTCTATGTAAACAAAGCACACGATTTACATATAAGTGGCTTTTTTTTTTGAAGAAACGGCATTTTTTCAAGAGAAACGATGATTTGGAGGTTTTCACTTTCAGTACCTGCCCTAGCTACAGAGTTGCCAGCACGCGCATTAAAACCTACAAAAATCTACAACTAAATAATACCAATATGTCCTGAAAATTTCGTAATGATTGATTCGCTCTGTCAAAAGTTATCGCAATTTAAAAATTTTAGAATTTTCCCGTTCTTTTTTTAGGCACCCAGCGCACACATGGGGTTAAAAAATTCCAAAACATGATCCGATTCACATGTAAAACACGTTCGAAATTTATTTCGTCAATTTTATTTTTGCACAAATTATTTGTGTACGAAATAATAGGTATATTAAAAATATCACTAAAATGGCAGCCGGCGCCAAAGGGTTAAAAATTATTAACTTTTTGTGAGACTTGGCACTATTCTGCATATACACAAATGTGTCCTGAAAATTTCAGTTCAATCGGATGGCGCGTTCCTGAGATTTTTTCACTGAAATTTTTTGATGATATATATATATATATATATATATATATATATATATATATATATATATATATATATATATATATATATATATATGTATTTATATATATATATATATATATATATATATATATATATATATATATATATATATATATATATATATATATATATATATATATATATATATATATATATATATATATATATAGAAATATGAATTTTTGGCCAAAGTGATTTTAATACTAATGTTCTTCTTCGAACATTAGTAAAAATGAGATAAGACAGGCTAGTATCTCAGGTGAACGGTTCAGTTTGACGTTTGATGAGTGGACCTCGACAACAAATAGGCGCTACACAAATATTAACATCTACTTAGTGAACTCTTACTGGAGCTTGGTGCGAGTAAGGATATCAATGACAGTTGCAAACTACCTAGATATATTAAAAGAGCGTTTCGCTGAGTTTGATGTTTCTCTAGGAAAATACATTGTTACCATCATAACTGATGGGTCAAATGAAATGCGAAAAGTAGGCAGACTAGTTAATACAGAGCAACATATTTGTTTCGCGCATAGCATCCTTTTGGCAGTTTGCGATGTTCTTTATAATAGGAGGTCCATTCTAGATCAAAGAGTTGATGAAGCAGCTGATAATCTGGACGAAGACCACGAAGATTTGGAAGCTCCTGAATCAGCTTACTACGTTGAACCCGGTCACCTGCAAGACACGCTAGATCTGACAAAGGACATCAGCGCATGCAAAAAGAAAGTTCGTAAGCTAGTTTTATATTTAAAAAAAAATCCAGCGAAAAATAATAACGATCTTCAAAACTATGTCAAATCCGAGCAAGGCATTTAATTGTCTCACTTACTGGATTGTAAAACAAGATGAAATAATCTCTTGACAATGTTTAAACGGTTTTCAATTTTGAATAATAGTATACATTAATAGGCCTGCAATATCCAGAGCGATTAAAAGGAATTGAGTTTGATTCGATTCAGAAACTTATTGAAGTTTTACTCTTTGTAAAATTGACTGTGGAGGCCTTAAATCGCAAAGATACAAATTTATGCACTGCTAATACTTCATCAAGATTTTTATTTAGGCTGCTAGGAGAAAAACGGTCCATTCTTGTGAATGCTATGAAAATTGCAATATTGGACCGAATAAAAGAGCGTCCGTGCACTGAGCTATCTGGTTAGCTAAGCTATCTCCAGAATCTACATTGTGCCAGCAAAAATTTACCAAGTGAAATAGAATCTCTACTTTGGAAACCAAGCAACGCAAATATTTTAAAAAAATTGCTTTAATGATCTAGATGCTGAACCCTTTGCTTGCTAGCCAAAGAAATGAGGAGAACCCAGTAGATACCCATATTGAATCAGAACAAGGTAGTCGTCAATTAACGCTGCAAGAAGAGCTGCAAAAGTATGAAAATAATCAATCGTGAAATGCCGCAAGAAACTAATCTAATTAAAACTATTGCAAAAGAAATGAAACTTTTCGAAAGTCGTGGCACTCGCATAGTTTGGAGCAGGCTTACCAATATTTATCGACCGTTTCCGCGGCGTCCAACATCGGGAACAAATTTAAAAGCAGGCTTGGAGACGATACTTTGGATACAGTGGCGGCTCGTCAGGGGCGGCAGGGTCGGCCCGGCCGTACCAAAAGAATTGACTAATGTCACCCAAAATAAGAAAGATAAATAAATAATGTTAAGCACATTATTACTACAAATTGATTTCCTAATCATGTCTTATTCAATCTTAAGTTTTTCATAAGCCGCGTATACAATCTCCGATCCAAATTAGAGTAACATCGAAATAGTATAGTGTAAACGAATAAACGACCCGTTTGCATTCGTCCGTTTTCATCTCAATCTTGCTTCAATCCTGTTTTCAATCCAGCCAACCGTCCTCCCAACCTACATCATTCCGTTCAAACATAAATGTACATACGAGTACGATGCATCATACACCCAATGAAGCGGTGGCCGCATCATACCCAGCAAGTACAAGCAAAAATCAAGCAAAGACACGGCCGAGATTGCGGCCCGAACCAAACTGGCTGTGTCTGATTACAGTCTACGCTACTCCAAACTCTGCAGATAACCTCCGTTCGAAACAACATTTTCATACTAGCTATTTAGTTGGGTGTTTTGTAACGAATTTTACACCCCGCATATAGATGAGGCAATGCAAAAATTTCTGCGGCCAGCCGGAATTTGCTGGCTAAGAACAGTATGCAGCGTAGACGCTCTGTTATGTTACTCTTTAGTCGATCGTGGGATGCTTTCTGTTCGCGAAGAGATTAATTTTCTGTTAAATAGCATTGCATGAATAGAAAAAGGTCAAGTACGAGTTTTCTTACCTCGTATGTAAAGGTAGTGTATGTAAAGGTAGTGTATGTAAAGATAGTGTATGTAAAGGTAGTAAGTCAATCTTGATATATGCTGGTCAAATAAAAAAAATATTTTTTATCGATTTTATGTTTTATTTAGGATTATTAGTGTAATTATTATACAGCATTAAGCTGTTATAAAGTGGCTTTTCGAAAGTGTTTTTATTGAAAAGTGAGCAGTGGAGATGGTGTGGAAAAACTGAAAATAATACCAGTAAAATTGAAATTGGTTGAAAACAATCATCTTTTTATAGGATAAAACTTTATAGGATAAAACTTCAAAATTAGACATATGATTTGGACATTAATCGTTGTTGTGAATATCTAATTTGTGAAATGCATAATGAACAGTTTTTAATTTGGAAAACTAGTAATGCATTTGGTACGATGTGGCAACATAAGCAAATTTTCAGTTGAAAAAATTTTTTTAAGTTTTTAAAACAGTTGCCTTGAAGCTAAATGGCGTTCCAATACTAAGTCATTAAAAGCAAAATAAGGAAAATTAGTTGAAGAAAAATGATATTTTTTACACTGAAATAATCAATGATTTCGCTATGTGTATAGCATGATATGAAAGAATGAATATCAAAAATGTTATTGTATACGCTTTTGAGAATTTAGCTTTTGCGCTTGTTTGCTGATTTTAGAAGCGTACGTTTTTCAGACTCATTAATTTATGGTACACTTGTCTTTCTCCTCCCCAATTACATCCTCTCTCTGTCTTGACGACAATGCTCAAACACATTTTGTGATTTTTATTGGAACATATTTTTGTACGAAGATCAAATTTTATTTGCTTTACCAAAAATTAAACTTCTGAAATATAAATTCCGTTTTGGCTGACCCAAATTTTTATACTACGAGCCGTCACTGTTTGGATACTTTGCTATTGCTTCAATGTTACTTCCGAAAAAACCAATGAACTTTGGCAGAATTTTTATTTGTTGAATATTTTATATGTTAAGAGTTGTGATTTATTGTTGTGATTTTTTGTCGTGTTTGGTTGTTGTAATTTGTAATAGTTGTAATTTTAAATATTTGCTTTCATACTGTCAACGTCTCGGATAATTAAAATTATTGTTTTTATTTGCATCAATTAAATAAAATAGTAGTTATTCAGTAACATATTTTTTATACAGTTTTCAGCTTACTTATTGCTGTAGTTTTGAAATGATGGCACATCAAAAAAACTTGACTTATTTTGGTGTGTTATATTTTGAACCTCGAATCCCGGGATTTGAGATTTTTTAATCCCGTAATCCCGGTATTGAAAAAATGTTTTGGGATTGGAATCCCTAACTGTGACGTCCTTAAAAAAAATGTGTTCATACGATTTGTTTGGAAGCAATGAACATGTTGCTTCCAAGGGGAAATTATCTTCTCAAGAGAGAGATTCAGAGCGGAGGAACATATTCCTGTGTTCCCCTCTCTAGCAGCAGGGTAAATTGTTATTGCTATCATTTTGCTTTGCTTGTACAGATTTTTTGTGAATGAAGAATACTTGCTGTGAGCGAATTTGAATTACGATATGTGACAAGCATTGCCAGAGGCTATAGATTCAATAAGTCGTTATTTTATGTGTTTTATTTATGATTTATATTATGACATTATTTTTTTGTATGTTCTATTTTGTATAGAAAATTTTATGAAGGTGTTTTCAATTGGCGAAGGCTTTTAGTCACTTATAGCTTATAGGATTTGGTAGTAACAGGTGAAGTTGTAGGCAAGAATTGTGTAGAATTGAATGTGTAAAATTACTGTGTAAAATTGCATGATACTTTTAATTGATATTTGAAATATTGAAAGGTTGAAATAGGTGAATGTATTCACTTGTTCTGTGGGTAAACATTTTAGAATTCGTCAACTTACTACTCGACAGTTTGATCGCCAAATTAATTAATGAAAAACTCGGAACGGATTATCGGTTATAATATTAAACAAACATAGTTTTGCTTGTCATGTGTGCTATTTTCAAGCGTTTCAGACATTTGGCGAAATATCGGATTTTGTAATTTAAATTACATATGTTAAAGCTGTGAACAGGCATGGTAGAAATAGCATTGATCATTTCAATTCAGTCCTTTTACTTTCCAAGTTTGATTCCAGTGATTTGAAGAATTGCTGAGTAGTCAATATAAATATTCAGTGATATTGCTCACAGTTAGGGGAAATTGAGAAACAATGAAGATTCTCATAAACATTAGGTCTGTTCCCGTACTTTCAGTAACTGAATTTTACTTAATTTTCCTGAATCATGTGGTGGGGAATTTTATGAAAAGTACGGGAACGCTCTCATTGTATTTCCTGAAAATTGATAACCGAAAGTGTCAGTTTTCGGTTATCGGGAGAACAATAGTGATTATAAAGTCATCCTAAGCGGTAATAAATTATCGCCACAAAAATATTCTACCTTTATAGCAACATTACGCACAAAATATGTTGCTTGCCGCGCACATTTGAAAATATTTACTCGCACCACACCATTTGACACTTTTCAGTATTTTTCAGAACTCAGACCCTACTGAAATCTACTGAAAGAGGGGAAATTTTCAGTTTTCAGTAAAACGGAGTACGGGAACAGCTTCATTGCAATTAATCGCGATTAATCGCAATTAATCGTAGTGCGGGAACAGACCTATTATGTGTCATTTAGAATGTCAAAAAGAAGCATTACATAGTCATAATGAAAATGTGTATTCTTGCAATAAGGGTAGATCACCTAAAGACAATAAATCTTTTGACAGTGCGTAACCGATAATTGCCAGCTCACTTGGACCAAGCAAGTGTTTCTTCCGGAACATCAAATTATATTCAAAACGATCTCGTTAGTTGGTTTTCAAATAAAAATATTGATAGATATTTGTAATGAAATTTAGAAAAGCAAATTCATAGCAATAATATTAGAAAAAACAACCGATATATCATATCGATCACAACTTTCAACAACCTTTGGTTATATTACTTCTTGTGTATAAAAACGCAATATTTATTCATTTCTTTTTTGATTTGATTTTAAATTTGATTTTATCTAAATCGTTCAATAGTATACGCGAATGTCGATATTTTCCAAATCTATTACTAGTTTTTCAATAAAGACAATGAGTTTATGTGCTTTGTATTTATTCGTCAAAAAATGCTTCCAAAATTAGCTCCAAAACGTTGGACTTTTAATGGTAGGTTATTTTTAAAAAATTTTCTATAATAAGTAGCAATTAAAATAGCTCGTGGAATATACAACTGAAAATGATAGTACTAATTGAGACGGAGAGATCGTTAATAGTGAGAGTGGGCTTTTTATTTTACTTAAGGATTCTTAGTTTATTTTTCTGTTTAATGTTTTTTTCTAAAAAAAAAAACAAAAAAAAATACATACTATTCGATATATTTCAGTCCTAACAAAGAAATATAATGTATCATATTCAGATCTTATACAATCTTTAAGAAACAGTTTCATGGAAATCGGGAACGAATTATGGTCGATTTGCGAAACAGCACAGCGTCGTAAAACAGCAAGGTGCATAATTGACAACAGTGAGAATGTTGTACCATTCTTTGCAAGTGCTTATGTCGAAATAATTGATAGCATAATCGTTCAAATAAACACAAGGTTTCAGATTTTTAAACCTTTTCAATTCTTCGAAGTTTGGCCACTTTCAAAAATATTATATTTCTAGTTCTGGAAATGTTATTATTTTACTGATAAATATTGATATGGCTTCTTATTGAAGGACTGTAAACTTTTATTTTCATAAGAACACATAATGTCTATTCTCACGTCTATTACACGAATTTGCGGAAAGCGTAATCAACCATGGACATCAACCAATTGCTTCCCTTCGGTATATTGTCACGCCACGCCACTGCAACCCCCAGCCTGGAGGGCCAGTCTGGTTAATGTTCCCGATATAAGGCGTGGGAAATTCGCCCTCACCCTCCTTCGTTGGCAACATTCATGATCTGAAATGTCATGAAGGTTCCCGGCAGCCACCCGATGTGGAATTGTAAAATCACATCTTTGGGGAGGTCGAAGGTAGGATTCAGTAGCAGAGCTGTAGATGTTGTTTCCAGCAGGTATTTCTCGGGATTTCAATTGCTTCTTCGGTAACTAACACCCGATGACACCCCCGTGGCCTATGCTACCATTTGACTGCCGAGTTCCAAAATAGCTTTACATATTTCGTCACGTGTAATTTCTAGGTGGCTGACAAAAGCTGTAGGAGCAGAATGAGAAAAAGGGAGATATGAGTTTGATGAGTCAGGTGCAATAAAAATATTCTGGAAACTATCTGCGAATAAATCGCAAATCTCATTAAGGGAGGAAGAAGTGATATCATTAAAGAACATTGACGATGGATAACCAGTTGTTTTTCGCTTCACACTTACAAAATCGTAAAATTTTTTAGGGTCGCGGATTATATTTTCATCCGTTGTCTTCTTCATTCTTGGAATCAGTTTTTGAATGCAGCTGTGTTTACTTTGCTTTGTTTTTTAGTTTTGAAGAACGGCGAATTAGTCTTTTGATGAAAATGCTCATTTGAATTTAACGTACATGTGTAAATACATGTTGTGTTGTGTTAAGATTTGAGTACGTACGGTTATAAGCTCTGACGCAAATTTTTAAAGTCCTGAGTATACAGTGTGATACGTAAGCAGGTAAGGTTTTTCGGCATACATATAATTGATTGTTCGCATTTTATGTAGATGCAAATGAAGACATTGAGCTTGAAGGAAAAAATTGCGCTCATCGAAGAACATGAAAAAGGTGTTACTGTGAGGACATTGCAGCAGAAGTACCGCTGCGGTATGACGCAGGCCTACGATATTCTTAAGAACGCAGCCAAATTCAAAGGCCAATGGTTGGCGAGTGCTAGTACACATATTAAAAGGCATCTTAAAAAAACGAGAAATGAAGGGGTAAACACACGTGTGTATAGGTGGTTTGTTGCAGTTAGGGCAACAAATCTGCCTATTTCGGGACCAATCCTCCAGCAAAAGGCAAGAGATATGGTAAATTCATTGAATCTCCATACATTCAAAGCCTCTAACGGGTGGCTGGAGAGCTTCCGGAAACGACACTCACTTACATTCTCTAAAATTTGTGGAGAATCAAGAGATGTGTCGGAGGTTGAAGCAGATGATTGGAAATTAAAAGTTGGTCAAATGATAAAGGACTATGACATAAAAGATATTGCCAATGTGGATGAAACTGCGCTATTTTTTCGTGTTTTGCCAGACAAAACTCTTCAGTTGAAAGGAGAAATATGTTATGGTGGAAAGCATTCGAAGGAAAGACTAACTCTGCTTTTGTGTGCCTTTGATGACGGATCTTTTGAAAAGCCCTTCATTATCAGCAAAGCTAAGAAACCACGTTGTTTCCGTCATATAGACACAAGAAATCTACCAGTCACATGGAAATTAAATACGAAGGCGTGGATGACATCTACGATAATGGAGGAGTGGCTTATTGAATTCAATGAAAAAATGAATGCACAATGCCGACATTTCTTGACAACGCCACTTCACCATTAGATGCAGGAATTATCAAAAATTTCAACACTTTATATCGAAAGCAAGTTCTTACACATCTTATTTCTAAAATGGATACTAGCAACAGTGTTCACGATTTGGCCAAATCAATAAGCTGTCTGGATGCAATATACTAGAGCCAAGCAGCTGTTGCAAAAATTCCATCAGATTATGTTAAAAAATACTTCAAAAAGTGCGGATTTAGTATTGATGGCAGTGTTCACGAACATAATGTTAACGCTGATGAGATTCTGCCTCTACTTCTTAGAGTTGATGTTGAAGATTTGTCAGCCAGAGAATATGTAAATATCGATTTGAATGTACTAACCGAATCAGAGAACATCGAAGATTTTGGAGATTTCCAATTGAGTGCGAATGTTTCTTCAGAATAGGAGGCAGAAAGCCAATCTGCCAAATCGGAAGCTACAGCCGCTCAAGTTTTACAAGCATTGCAAATAATTCAAAGTTATGTTACAGAAACTGAAAACGCAGTAGTACTTAACAACATCTATGCTATCAAAAGCCAAATCGAAAGTGAACTTTTGCAAGTAAAGAAAAAACAGACCACTATTCTTAACTTATTTCATCGTTGATATGTATGTACATATAATAAATTTAATATAATGCCTATATGTATGTTTTTTTAAGCTTTGATATAAATATAAGTATTTTTAACTTTAATTCATAATAAAAAACGATTATTTACATATAGTATTGCTCATATTAAATACATAAGGTAAATTGAATAATATCATGTTTTTTGTTTTTGACGGCCCCTTACAAGCCGGAAACCTGTAGCGAAAATGTGGTTGAGAATGGCCTTAGCACAACTTAGAACCAGACCGAAGTCCAGAAACAAGAGTGCTAAGGTCAAAAGTGGAATGGCTAGTGCCATTCAAGAGGCAAAACAAAAAAAAAAAGATTTGCCCCGAGAGCAGGGTGCCCTAGAAATGGCCGTGAAGGCCCCTCGTCCGCATTAGCGGAGCACCCTTTAACCAACCCCGACGAATGCTGGGGTGCCGTTTTGCTAGCTCGCTGCGGCTGGGGTGGGTTCATGAAATAATGGTGTTGGTTTGCTCTCCAAGAAAACGGGATGCTACTTAATATTCATCCGTCATGAATACGTAGCCGCAAACTGATATGTAAACATATCCAGGGACAAAAGGGGGCATAGTTCCGTAAAGGAAACCACCCATGGCTCTGCAACATGGGCTGACTAAGCAGAACCAGTGCTCGTGACAAAGCACGGAGCCAGAAACTTGAAAATTCTACAAAAAGGAAAAAATGTAAGGCGCTGCCTCTCTTTTCAGAGGAACCCGGGTGCGGCAGACAGCCCCGGGCCCCCGATGTTAGTGGAGCCCTGACCCCGATGGTCTGGGGTCCTCCACCCACTGATACTGGCCATAATATCAAAAATCTAATGCAAAACCGAATGAAACTACTAATTGGCCAGTATCCCTCCCTTTAAAGAAATGCTGAAAATCCACTAAAAAAACAACTATTCAATCATTGGCCAGCCAGGCCACGCGCGGACCCTGAAAAGGAAAAAGAACTTCTCGGGCTTACGCCCAATAAGAAGGCCGAAAGTTACAATTAATACAAATTCACTTTATTCCAGTTTTGGACTATGGCCAAACAATATCGAACAATGTTAAGTTGTTGAGACTCTAAAGAAAATTCTAGACCACCAACAGAATGTTTGTAACAAAAAAAAGAATGTGTTCTTTCAAATAAAAAAAAAACTTATTTCTCATTGACCACAACACAACGAAGACCCGTTTCTCAATTTTCCGACACAGTTGCTTTTATTTCCGATTCCGATAAGATATATTTACCATAACTATGTTAAAGAATTTTTTTTTCTCTATTTTCAATATCATTTAAAGTATGATAAAAATCATAAATTCATACCAAGCGGGATTATGCAATGCCCACTACTCTAAACAAAAACTCTACGTAAATCCGAACTAATCATTTCAATATGCCAATTTTCGTTTAAAGCAAAAATCTCAATAGAATGTTGTGTTTCATATATCGGGTCTTTGCAAATGTTGGTCAGATGTTTGCATATCTCAAATGCTAGATCAGCAAGGTCTATTTACTTATATATAAATGTTTTTTCACAATCATCAACAAAAACATTATATACCGAATGCCGGTTTACAGGCTTGTCTTGTTAGACTTTTGGTATTAAGTAACAATTAAAGAAGAGATATAACAAAAGCTTTTGTTTAACAAAATGTGTCATTTACAGAGTGCTGATAAACGGGAAATTTCACTACATTTAGTGTCTTTAATTTATTATTAGGTCTAAAATAAAATTGATTAGTAAACACTACGTTTTTTGTTTTTTTTTCTCTTGTAGTTTTAATGGATTCATTACATCAATATTTCAAGGGTTTATTTTCATACACCTACATACATGGTTACCTGATGTGAAACTGAAAGATCCGTTCTAAGTTCAAGTACAATGCTAATGTAGTTAACTTGGGGATTCAATAAACCCGTAAGTGGAGTAAGCAGAAAACATTTAGGCATGCACGCGCTCTGACTGAGTCAGTAGATAAGATTTCTCTGATAAATTAGCGGTATATAATATCGCAGCATTGTTATAAAGGCATACAAATATATTTAAATACGGAAAAAATATGCTTGAAAATATTTACTAAAAGTTGAATTTCCATTCGCAGGATTTTTGGCGTAAAAAGCATGCTTCAAAATTCAAGCCCACTCCATATAGATTACCAAACTTCGAAGCTTTCTTCTAATTTATAAACGTCAACATTCCTTACTTATGCCTAGTACTATACTCTTCGCGAAACGAATTCAACGGTCAAATCCCATACAAAAGAGCTTTACTGACGAATTGAAAAGTACTATACTCTTCGCGAAACGAATTCAACGGTCAAATCCCATACAAGAGAGCTTTACTGACGAATTGAAAAGCTCTTTTTGTATGGGATTTGACCGTTGAATTCGTTTCGCGAAGAGTATAGTACTAGGCATTTCATAGAATCGTTTCGTACCTATGCATGTGTATAATAAGTAATAAATAAATTTTTAGGTTTAAGTTCCCCGGTCGTTTTTCGACATAGTATATAGCGTTGACAGCAAAATAAACCTAAGTTACATATCAAAACTTAAGGACTAAGAATAAAATTCCCGTGTGCAACTAGATAATCCTTATGAATCTGGTTTTGTTTGTAGTGCTTTCGCTTTCTGGTCACATCTGTATTCTATTTCCTGGAAAGCGGACTGCCAACCGTTGTTCAGATTTATTTCTTCAAATTCCCTTTTGGATAGTAGCGTCGATCATATGCATCGCTTTCTGGTGGGTTTCATGCACTTGACTGGAAGTTTTCATACAACTGGAATATAACTGCACACTGATGTGCTGCGTATTCTCCCGGCACAACCAATCGACAATAGTTACTTGGCTTCCTCGAACGGCACATCAGCGAGGCCCAATTAGGGTGAGAACTGCATCGATAATTGCCAAGCTAGTGTATCCGTCGCCTGTGATGTTCGGGTCGTCATCGTGAATGGAGTCTAGTACAGTTTTCTCTATATTTCCCATTGTTTGAAACGATGTACACGAAAACATGAAGCCGAAGCCAAGGATTAAACATTAATAACTTTCTTATTCATCGTGGAACGTCGAATGGATCTCGTTCCGGGGGTTAGATTTTGTAATAGTCGACGTAGATAATGAAAGCAAGCTCTAAACCAGTGTATAAATCTCGACATTAACTTTTTCTTTAAACAAAATCTCGAGTTCAACACATAACTAGCTATTCACTTGTCCACACATTTGATTATCCGGTCATCATCATCATTGATAGGCACTCAATCAAATGTCATCGCACTTAAATTACACCTGCAGTAGAACGCTCACTAAATTGTTTGCTGGGATGTCACTATTACGTTACACTAAATTCAAATGAGATCTCCATTCTAGTCTCAAAATCACAACAGACACAGCAACCAGTGCTGCCACTTTGGATACCTTCGCATCATTTTGGATACGAATCGAATTTGAAAAATCTGGATGATACGATGATACGTTGTGCCCAAAATGGATACCTTTCTCATAAATATTAATTTACATGCACGAAAGCGTGTATTCATAACAATAACTTTTTCCAATTTCCATTACATTCTATTTCAAATAAAAAAGTTTGATTGTACAATTTAACCATACTGTTATATTTATCCACTTCGAATGGAAGTAGCGGCATTTTCTTTCGAAAAAGTTTGGCGTACTATTCAAAATGGGCATTAACATGATGTGATTCTAGAAACAGACAAGAAAGCAAATGTATCTGAAGAAGTAGCTCAGGAACTATCAAAAATGTACAATAATTTATAATATATAATAATTTATAATGTACAATACTTTATACAGAGCTAAGTAGGTGAATTCTCTCAACCCCCAAAATATATAGGCCGCTGCTGAAATATATTTTATTTCATTACTGAATGCATTTCCTAACTAACCTAAGAGTTATGCAGAATGAATTAATTGCAAAATGGTCTGAATTTTAACAACGAAGCAGAGTAATTCTGGGAAAACTTATACTTAGTCAAAAATGCATATGGCCTTTCTATGGTTGGCAACGTATGTACTTTATTCTTTAATATTATGAGCTTACCTCATACTCCAGCAGCCTCTGAAAGGCACAAGAGAGGCCCGCTATGTCGTATGTATTACTCTCTCCCACTCACCCAAATCAGGAAATCATCTACTTCCTTTAACGAACCGCCCTATCCCATTTAAATTGACAAAGGGGCAGGTCACTCAGCTTTGAGAGAAAGGATGCTGCCACCCTTCTCCTTGCAAAAGCCGGGCACTGGCACATAAGATGGAGGACGGATTCCTCCTCGTCTTCGAAGCCACAGCTCCAACAAAAGTTGAGCAACCCTGTACACAATCATTGCGCATACCATACAAAGAACGCTCACAGTGCACCGCGAAGCGCTTGTCACAGAAATTGTGTAGTAAAAGGACGTTAATGGTTTTCTTTACAAGAATACAGACACGTATTCGTAGGAGATCTGCAGTGACTTCACTATCATTCACTGTTGATAGGGGTTAGGTCGAGGTCCTCCCCCTCGGACATAGAAGCTACCCTAGCACATTCCTCTGCATCTAGAGTCATGGCGTCCAGACAGTCACCCAACTCGGAGGTAGTCCCGACGCTGACCCCATCGGCATATAAAATTCCACATAAGATTCTTCCTCAGACAGGCGACAGTCCCCTCTTTAAGTGGTTCTCCGGCCATCTGAGCCACCTGTTTTGAGTCAGGCTTCACATTTATCGTATCTTCTGAAACAGAGCTCTTGGGCCTGTTGCTTCGATGGATCCGTAGAGCCAATTTCTCGACCCCGCACGCGCACCCGATAACGCCCTTTCGGGCATCCAAAACCGGCAGTGCTTCTTCATTTATAATGAAAAGGGCCTTCCGTCGATTATCTACTATTAGCGGAATATTTGAAACAACAATATTTTTAGCTTCTGACGAATTTTATGCATTTGATTTGTTAAAAGCTGAATGTGATATTTGACTAAGATATTGATATTTGTTAAAAATATATGTTCGATTTTAGTATATGCTGTGGCATGAATTGCTGATTTATGTTAAATGTCGAAAATGAAATGATATATCTTCGACAAAAACGGCTTTATAGGGCCATGCAAAGCTATTATACATAGGTATCAATTAGATACGCATTGCTACAATTTTGGATACGATGGATACGTTTTTCTTACCAATTTTGATGAATTTGGATACGATATGAAAGCTCTGAAGTG
Organism: Nemotelus pantherinus; assembly: GCA_963978885.1. NCBI lineage: Eukaryota > Metazoa > Arthropoda > Insecta > Diptera > Stratiomyidae > Nemotelus > Nemotelus pantherinus. The sequence goes on along the minus strand of OZ022263.1, from coordinate 94,440,724 downwards.
GCAGCACTGACAGCAACGTGGTCGTCGACCAGTAACTCCGCCCACCAAATATCAAAAAATTTTGATATTTACTGCAACCGTTGCAGAGACTAAAAATGCAACTTGAGACTAGCCCACAGACAGAGAATTTCGTTGCAGATATCCTTAGAAGAGAGAGATATAAGGAAATGAAAATGGCAGTGAGAAGTGAAGCAATTTGCCTAAGCTGAGCGTTAGTAGTAGTAAGCGAATTTGACATTCACTAGCTATGCCGAACAGAAAGATAGAGTGAGATAGATAGAGAAAAATAGTTGTCCATGTGCACGCGAATTTAACAATTATGGGCCATTTAGACAAGCGTCCATGCGTCCGCGCGTCCAAGCGTTTTTAGATTACACGAGTCAAGTCAACTCAAATCCAGTTTTTTGAAGGCGGGGCTAAGGCGATAAGTGGATGGATTTTACACGCTTATGATGATGTTTTTTTGCTCCGTACAAATATATTGGTAACAGAAAGTTGTATGTATTTATCAATATGAGTATATATACCTACATATATATGTTTGTGTCTAGATATTCAGATGTATTCAATTTGTTTTCGTAATAGTCATGCACGTAAGGATGCAAAATATATATTATCCACATCATTATATAAGAAAATAATCATCCACAAAACATATATTTAAATGATCACCAACGAATCATCCACACATGCCACTGAGCGAAAGAAATCATTTGAAAATGTATTGTACATGAATCAGCATACTCCACCTCCTTCGCTTTAGACCCGCCTATATAAACAAAATCAAATTGACTCGTGTAAGCAAAACACGCTAGATCGCATGGACGCCAATGTAAATGGCCCATTACTATTTCAGCAACAACAAAAGCTTAGGTATCGGGGAAACCAAGGGGAATATCTGAGGTAGCAATTCTCTCGATTTGTTCTATTTATAGATTTTACCTTTGTAGTAAAATTACTTCACTAAATTTCGTATATGTATACGCTTGTTTCATTTCCTTATATCTCTATGTTCTGAGCAGATATCGCACATTGCAGATCTAGTTGTTGACGAGATCTCTCGTCTGTGGGCCGTTTGACAAATCACTAAGAGCACTGGTCGAGGCATCAAAAACAATTCGCATTTTCGTTGTGATTCTGTCTTTTTTTATAAAACGGTCGATGACGCATGTGATAAACAGAGCGTTTTGGTTTGGTATCTTCCTTTATTTCCTCCGCTATACCCAATAAAACAAATTCACGCATACTCTGATCACAGTTAAATAATTTGAGTTTTGAATGCAATAGGGTACGATAATGTATGCTCATGGTATTGTAATGTTTATGATAGCTAATGTATGATTTATGAATGTATCAGTAAGAGTGAAATATTTTCAACACCAGGCATTAACGAAATGAACACTTAACACATGAAATATTTATTGCATATAAATATATTCTCTCAAATAGTGGAAAGAAACTAAAGATAAATATGCCAGACTTTTTGGGATAGTCAAGCAAAGATTGGTTTTATGACCACTTCAGTTCCCTGCGAAGGTGTGTTTTCGAAAACAGGATACTTACTAATTGAGAAGAGATCTCGCTTATTGGCAAAAAACATCACATGTTTTATTCTTAGACTCTAGCTTATAAATTCTTCATCTGCAGGGGTGGATTTGCCACTAGGCCCGGTAGGCCCGGGCCTAGGGCGGCATATTCAGGGGCGGCAAATTTTCGATATTTTTGGGGCGGCCACTTTTCGATTTTTTTGTGTGGCGGCAATTTATTTTTCTGTCATATATATCTGAGTTGAATGAGCCTATATCTGAGTTGAACACCTCAAGCCAACCGAATTCTCTAAAAAATCAATGCACCCGAAAATTCGCCTCTGAAGATTTTTTTCGGACATTGAAAAGTTTGACTTACAATAAATATCGAAATGCAATCACGTTAAAGGAAAAAAGAAACTAAAAAAAACCTAAAAAGTACCTAGAAAGTATCAGAAAATACCAAAAAAAAGAGCCTAAAAAGACCTAAAAAGGTCCTAGAAAGAATCCAAATAATACCTCTTCAATTTACGAAAAGCTTATCAGAGATAAATATTTGCGTGCGTTGATTTTTCAGAGAATTTTTTTTATTATTATGGTACAGGGTATATCAACCACATGCTATTCTCTCTTTATTTTTGACCGGTTTTTTCAAATTGTAATTCATTACTGAAATTAATTTCTATAAAAAAATGAAATCTAGAACATCATATGTCAAAATATCTCGGGTTCATCCTTAATTAATAACATATCGTACATTAATTTACAGTAGTTGAGTTCAAAGCTGATCTGCAGTCAAGTGTGGAAGCAAACTTTGAACAGAGTAGTAAACTTACTTACAAAAAATATATGAGCGAAGACGTTGAAATTATATGCGATGTAAAAGTGTATACGGTTTTCGACTGTTAAAAATTGGTACGTTTGGATTTTTTTAGGTTCTTTTAGGCTCTTTAGCGTGTGTGTATTATAATAATTATTTGTGCGGCATTTTTAAAAACGAACCGGTGCCGGTTTTATTCTGATATTCCTTTTTAGTGGGCTCGGGTGAAACGAAAAACAGCGAATTATTCTAGGGAATCAAAAAAAATCGCGCATTGTTGCATATAATATAATTCACGAAAAGGGCGGCAAATATTTCTGAGGCCTAGGGCGGCAAAATCGTCAAATCCACCCCTGTTCATCTGTTATCATTATTATTAAAAATTCGATTGATTTTTAGGCAAGGTTTATTTTTGAAGTTATTACGTCTTAGTCTCTTATTATTCTTGAGAAAATAAAAAAAGCAGTCAAGTTAAACATTTGGTTCTTTGAAAGACTATCAAAGATTAGCTCCATAAAATTAATGAGTTTTACTGACCTGGGACCCTATTTTTGAATAACAAAAGTGGAATAAAGTTGCTGTATGTAAAGTTTCGTATGCTTAAATCCTAGACAAACGGGCACCTAAATGGCTAATTTACTAATGATCTGATCACCTATACCTAAATTAGTATTTAAAAGTTGCTAAAACACTGCCTTTATATACATACATACATAAATGATTGTCACTGTTAAGGAAAGCTTTTAGTTTTTGATTAATGGAGAGATCGGAAGTATTTAAAGCTGAAAAGATAAAGACATTCGGAGGGGAATCGTCCTTTTAAAATGCATTGAAGGCGAACCAACCATCAGTTTTGACAAGATAATGAGCCTAAGGTATTCTAAAACAGTTTTGCTGATGATAATTGTACACAGCTAGTTAGGAAGAGTAAATTTGTAAGTTTTCGCTCTCATTTAAAATCTCTTTTATTACATTTTAATCTCTCTCTCTCTCACTTTAATCTATGCGCCATTAAACATCTTTTTCAAAAGCATCTTTGCTGAGCAAACGCTTTACACAGCAGTCAAAACGATTCCATATGTTGAGCTGTGTTCATGCATTGCTTATGCGTACTTAATATGTTTTTATTCAACGAAGCTATATTGTGGTTCGTTGTGTTTTCGGGTGGATAATGACTTTTATAAAAAAAAATTAAATTTATGTTACTATTTAGTTCTTTTAATTCAAAAATATATGACAAGAATAAAAATTGAAAAACATTCTTTTTTTTGCAACAAAAAACATATGCTGCCAAGTATAATTCAAATGAAAAATCTGCTACGCTACGAAAATATCAATTAATCATCAGAACGTGGTGTAAAGCGTAATTCGCCTTTTTATGCCATACTACATGGAGTTGCAGAGCAAAAATTATATTTAAATTCGTTAAATATTTTCAATTTGAGTTGTAGGTCTCAAAAAAGTTTTCTTCTTCTTTCAAGTTTATTTAGGAATAAATTACCCAATTTAGATAATCATCAACCGATTTGTTAGTGATTGATTGTTGGGTCCTGTCGTGGTTATTAGTAAGAAATACCATAAGACAGACACTATTTAAATAATATTTTTTGACAAAGGATCATTAAGAGTGCGCTGTGTGTTTACCATCTTACACTAACCAAAAACTGCAATCATAATTGGATTTATTTCAGTTAAACATTTCACAAAAACCATCGATCCCATTATTAAAAGTAGATTCAAAGGAATCTTTCTATCATTCCTGATTTGCTGGTGTGCTAAACTGAGACCGAACAATTTAAACATTTTATTGAAAATTCAACCTCTCCATTCGATTGAACTATTGAACTAATCTGATCTCCTATTCACCCATCAAGGTTATCTGGTACAAAACATGGATATAAAAAAAGCTTAATACTAGTAATTCATTAAAATTAATGTTTTGCCAAGTGATTTTTTAAGGAACTTAGTTGAAATACAATTACGAATCTAGAATGTGATGTTGAATGTCTGCATCTCCGTGCAGTTTGTTTTATTGATGTTATTGTGTATGCTGCCTAAAAATGATTTGATGACTATTAAAGGTTATTTGAATTCCAATGAAATTGCCATAACTTAATAATTTCCATTGCTTTTAATCGTCTTCTTCACTACTTGTGTTTTTCTCCTTCTTTTCTCGTCTATTTGAATCTTTACTCTTTTCTTTATCACCTGTTGGCTCATCCTGCTTATTCATCTGATTTACCTCTTGTTCTATTACTTCGTCTTTTCTGTGTTTCCACTCTTCGACTTTTTCTTTTATTTTCTCGAGATTATCCTGCAGTTTTTCTTTGACCTTCTCAATGCCTTCCTCGTGGTTCTCAATTCTCTGCTCTTCTTTTGCCAAATTTTTTCTCTCTTGTTGAATATCTTCAATATTCATTCTAATCTCGTTCCTCGTTTCCCTTGCTTTCTTGAATTGCATTTCCACTGTCTTCAAATTTCTCTCAACGTCTCGAAGTTTTCTCTCTAATTGTAGTTTCTTTTCCTCACAATCTTTTTTCAAGTCCTTTCTTTCTTCCTGATCTTCATCAGTTTCATTGCTTTCATCACTCTCCTCACTATCCTCTTGGCTTTTGCTGAAGTCTTCTAGCTTTTCTGTTGCTTTTCTTATTTTCTCAGCATCATCTTCCAGCTTTTCAGACTGTTCATGAAACATTTTCATGTCTTTCTCCTTAGCTTCCAACTCGCTTTTCAGACTCAATTCCATATCTTTCAAAAGCTTTCTGCTTTCGCGAATTCTTAGCTTTTGGAGATCTAAAAACTCTAAATGTTTTTCAACATTTTCAATAGTTTTCTGGATCCTTCGCTTTCGCCGAAGTAATTGGCCTTGCTCCCTGTCTGAAATGGAGGGCCTTGCCGTTGTTTTGATAACGGAGCTGCCAGTGGAAGAGTTTGTCTGGTTTCTAATAGAGCTATCTGTGACAGAGGCATTTGGACTTGTCTGTGGCACTGATTTTGTTGGCTCCATTGGTGGTTGTGTCGTGCCTGCAGTGTATGTAGAGCTGGAAGTGAGCACAGTCTCACTAGATCCGCCCGATGTGTCAGCTGTGGTAGAAGATGGTGGTTGCTCCGTTGGCGGAATTGTAGCAGTCCAATTGGTTATCGCGACTGGCAAGTTTGTGATAGTGTTGCCTGTTGAAGACCCACCTGTTGAAGTGCCTGGTGCTTGAGTAGACACTGGGCTCGTGAGCTCGATTGATGGCTGTGTCGTGCCTACTAGATTGGAGAGAGTAGAAACAGCATCACTACATCCTTCTGATCTATCGGTTGTGATGGCATCAGTAGACGAGGGAAGCTCCGTTGGCATTTTCGAAGCAGGACCTTCGATAGTCACGGTTGTCCAGTTTGTGGTTGGTCTGGTTGTGTAAAAGACATCTGTGGTAGTGAGTGGAGCATCAGTGCGTGATGTGTTCGTCGGCTCAACTGTTGATCGTGTTGTGCTTGCAGCATTGGTAGGGTTCAAAGTGGGCACATTGTCACTAGATCCACCTGATGCATTGGTTCCGGTCGCCTCAGTACGGTCGGTTAGCAGAGTCGTAGCAGAGCCTGCAGATGTTGTGACTGTCCAGATTTTGGTAGGACTTTCTGTGTAAGAGTCATCTGTGGTAGTGCCTGGTTCATCAGTGCGCGACGGGTTCGTGAAGTCAACTGGTGACTGTGTTGTGCTTGCTGCTTTTGTAGGGCTAAGAGAAGTCACAGTTTCACCAGATCCCTCTGAGGCTTCGGTTGTGGTGGCCTCAGTAAAAGATGGAAGGTCCGTTGGCAATGTCGTGGCAGAGCCTTCGGACGTCGCGGCTGTCCAGATTGTGGTTGGTCTTTCTGTGCCGAAGTCATCTGTTGTAGTGCTTGGTGTATCACTTTGTGATGTGTTTGTGGTCTCAACTGATGACTGTGTTGTACCTGAGGCGTTGGTTGGGTTAAAAGTAGGCACAGTTTCACTCGATCCACCTGATGCATTGGTTGTTTGTGGATCAGTAGACGGTGGAAGGTCCGTAGTAAGAGTCGTAGCAGAGTCTTCGGATGTCGCGGCTGTCCAGATTGTGGTTGGTCTATCTGTATAAGAGCTATCTGTTGTAGTACCGGGTTCATCAGTTGTTGATGGTTTCGTGGGCTTAGTAGGCGATTGTGTTGTGCTGGCATTGCTGCTTGGGCTGAAAGTAGTCACAGTTTCACTCGATCCGTCTGCTGCATCGGTTGTGGTGGCCTCAGTGAAAGATGGAAGGTCCGTTGGCAATGTCGTGGCAGAGCTTTCGGACGTCGCGGCTGTGCAAATTGTGGTTGGTCTTTCTGTGCCGAAGTCATCTGTTGTAGGGCTTGGTGTATCACTTTGTGATGTGTTTGTGGTCTCAACTGATGACTGTGTTGTACTTGAGGCGTTGGTTGGGCTGAAAGTAGTCACAGGTTCACTAGATCCGTCTGAAGCATCGGTTGTGATGGCGTCAGTAGACGATGGAAGTTCCGTTGGCAGAGTCGTATCTGAGTCTCCAGATGTCGTGACTGTCCAGATTGTGGTTGGTCTATCTGTATAAGAGCTATCTGTTGTAGTACCGGGTTCATCAGTTGTTGATGGTTTCGTGGGCTTAGTAGGCGATTGTGTTGTGCTGGCATTGCTGGTTGGGCTGAAAGTAGTCACAGGTTCACTAGATCCGTCTGATGCATTGGTTGTGATGACGTCAGTAGACGATGGAAAATCCGTTGGCAGAGTCGTAGCTGAGCCTCCAGATGTCGTGACTGTCCAGATTGTGGTAGGACTCTCTGTGTAGGAGTCATCTGTGGTAGTGCCTGGTGCATCAGTGGGTGAAGGGTTCGTGGAGTCAACTGGTAACTGTGTTGTGCTTGCTGCGTTTGTAGGGCTGAAAGGGGTCACAGTTTCGCTCGATCCGTCTGCTGCATCAGTTGTGGTGGCCTCAGTGAAAGATGGAAGGTCCGTTGGCAATGTCGTGGCAGAGCTTTCGGACGTCGCGGCTGTGCAAATTGTGGTTGGTCTTTCTGTGCCGAAGCCATCTGTTGTAGGGCTTGGTGTATCACTTTGTGATGTGTTTGTGGTCTCAACTGATGACTGTGTTGTACTTGAGGCGTTGGTTGGGCTGAAAGTAGTCACAGGTTCACTAGATCCGTCTGAAGCATCGGTTGTGATGGCGTCAGTAGACGATGGAAGTTCCGTTGGCAGAGTCGTATCTGAGTCTTCGGATGTCGCGGCTGTCCAGATTGTGGTTGGTCTATTTGTATAAAACCTATCTGTGGTAGTACCGACAACATCAGTTGTTGCTGGTTTCGTGGGCTTAGTAAGCGATTGTGTTGTGCTGGCATTGCTGGTTGGGCTGAAAGTAGTCACAGGTTCACTAGATCCGTCTGGTGCATCGGTTGTGATGGCGTCAGTAGACGATGGAAGTTCCGTTGACAGAGTCGTAGCTGAGCCTCCAGATGTCGTGAGTGTCCAGATCGTGGTAAGACTCTCTGTGTAGGAGTCATCTGTGGTAGTGCCTGGTGCATCAGTGGGTGACGGGTTCGTGGAGTCAACTGGTAACTGTGTTGTGCTTGCTGCGTTTGTAGGGCTGAAAGGAGTCACAGTTTCACTCGATCCGTCTGCTGCATCGGTTGTGATGGCCTCAGTGAAAGATGGAAAGTCCGTTGGAAATGTCATGGCAGAGCCTTCGGACGTCCCGGCTGTCCAGATTGTGGTTGGTCTTTCTGTGCCGAAGTCATCTGTTGTAGTGCTTGGTGTATCACTTTGTGATGTGTTTGTGGTCTCAACTGATGACTGTGTTGTACCTGAGGCGTTGGTTGGGTTAAAAGTAGGCACAGTTTCACTCGATCCACCTGATGCATTGGTTGTTTGTGGATCAGTAGACGGTGGAAGGTCCGTAGTAAGAGTCGTAGCAGAGTCTTCGGATGTCGCGGCTGTCCAGATTGTGGTTGGTCTATCTGTATAAGAGCTATCTGTGGTAGTACCGGGTTCATCAGTTGTTGATGGTTTCGTGGGCTTAGTAGGCGATTGTGTTGTGCTGGCATTGCTGATTGGGCTGAAAGTAGTCAAAGAATCACTAGACCCGTCTGAAGCATCGGTTGTGATGGCGTCAGTAGACGATGGAAGTTCCGCTGGCAGAGCCGTATCTGAGTCTCCAGATGTCGTGACTGTCCAGATTGTGGTAGGACTCTCTGTGTAGGATTCATCTGTGGTAGTGCCTGGTGCATCAGTGGGTGACGGGTTCGTGGAGTCAACTGGTAACTGTGTTGTGCTTGCTGCGTCTGTAGGGCTGAAAGGAGTCACAGTTTCACTCGATCCATCTGCTGCATCAGTTGTGGTGGCCTCAGTGAAAGATGGAAGGCCCGTTGGCAATGTCATGGCAGAGCCTTCGGACGTCGCGGCTGTGCAGATTGTGGTTGGTCTTTCTGTGCCGAAGTCATCTGTTGTAGTGCTTGGTGCATCACTTTGTGATGTGTTTGTGGTCTCAACTGATGACTGTGTTGTACCTGAAGCGTTGGTTGGGTCAAAAGTAGGCACAGTTTCACTAGATCCACCCGATGCATTGGTTGTTTGAGGGTCAGTAGACGATGAAAGGTCCGAAGTCAGAGTCATAGCAGAGTCTTCGGATGTTGCGGCTGTCCAGATTGTGGTTGGCCTATCTGTATAAGAGCTATCTGTTGAAGTACCGGGTACATCAGTTGTTGATGGTTTCGTGGGCTTAGTAGGCGATTGTGTTGTGCTAGCATTGCTGGTTGGGCCGAAAGTAGTCACAGGTACGCTAGATCCGTCTGATGCATTGGTTGCGATGGCGTCAGTAGACGATGGAAAATCCGTTGGCAGAATCGTAGCTGAGCCTCCAGATGTCGTGACTGTCCAGATTGTGGTAGGACTCTCTGTGTAGGAGTCATCTGTGGTAGTGCCTGGTGCATCAGTGGGTGACGGGTTCGTGGAGTCAACTGGTAGCTGTGTTGTGCTTGCTGCGTTTGTAGGGCTGAAAGGGGTCACAGTTTCACTCGATCCGTCTGCTGCATCAGTTGTGGTGGCCTCAGTGAAAGATGGAAGGTCCGTTGGCAATGTCATGGCAGAGCCTTCGGACGTCGCGGCTGTCCAGATTGTGGTTGGTCTTTCTGTGCCGAAGTCATCTGTTGTAGTGCTTGGTGCATCACTTTGTGATGTGTTTGTGGTCTCAACTGATGACTGTGTTGTATCTGAGGCGTTGGTTGGGTCAAAAGTTGGCACAGTTTCAGCAGATCCACCTGATGCATTGGTTGTTTTAGGGTCAGTAGACGATGCAAGGTCCGTAGTCAGAGTCGTAGCAGAGTCTTCGGATGTCGCGGCTGTCCAGATTGTGGTTGGTCTATCTGTATAAGAGGTATCTGTTGTAGTACCGGGTACATCAGTTGTTGATGGTTTCGTGGGCTTAGTAGGCGATTGTGTTGTGCTGGCATTGCTGGTTGGGCTGAAAGTAGTCACAGGTTCACTAGATCCGTCTGATGCATCGGTTGTGATGGCGTCAGTAGACGATGGAAAATCCGATGGCAGAGTTGTATCTGAGCCTCCAGATGTCGTGACTGTCCAGATTGTGGTAGGACTCTCTGTGTAGGAGTCATCTGTGGTAGTGCCTGGTGCATCAGTGGGCGACGGGTTCGTGGAGTCAACTGGTAACTGTGTTGTGCTTGCTGCATTTGTAGGGCTGAAAGAAGTCATAGTTTCACTAGAGCCGTCTTCTGCATCGGTTGTGGTGGCCTCAGTGACAGATGGAAGGTCCGTTGGCAATGTTGTGGCAGAGCCTTCGGACGTCGTGGCTGTCCAGATTGTGGTTGGTCTTTCTGTGCCGAAGCCATCTGTTGTAGGGCTTGGTGTATCACTTTGTGATGTGTTTGTGGTCTCAACTGATGACTGTGTTGTACCTAAGGCGTTGGTTGGGTTAAAAGTAGGCACAGATTCACTAGATCCACCCGATGCATTGGTTGTTTGTGGATCAGTAGACGATGGAAGGTCCGTAGTCAGAGTCGTAGCAGAGTCTTCGGATGCCGCGGCTGTCCAGATTGTGTTTGGTCTATCTGTATAAGAGCTATCTGTTGTAGTACCGGGTACATCAGTTGTTGATGGTTTCGTGGGCTTAGTAGGCGATTGTGTTGTGCTGGCATTGCTGGTTGGGCTGAAAGTAGTCACAGGTTCACTAGATCCGTCTGATGCATCGGTTGTGATGGCGTCAGTAGACGATGGAAAATCCGATGGCAGAGTTGTATCTGAGCCTCCAGATGTCGTGACTGTCCAGATTGTGGTAGGACTCTCTGTGTAGAAGTCATCTGTGGTAGTGCCCGGTGCATCAGTGGGCGACGGGTTCGTGGAGTCAACTGGTGACTGTGTTATGTTTGCTGCATTTGTAGGGCTGAAAGAAGTCATAGTTTCACTAGATCCGTCTGCTGCATTGGATGTGGTGGCCTCAGTGAAAGATGGAAGGTCCGTTGGCAATGTCGTGGCAGAGCCCTCGAACGTCGTGGCTGTCCAGATTGTGGTTGGTCTTTCTGTGCCGAAGCCATCTGTTGTAGGGCTTGGTGTATCACTTTGTGATGTGTTTGTGGTCTCAACTGATGACTGTGTTGTACCTGAGGCGTTGGTTGGGTTAAAAGTAGGCACAGATTCACTAGATCCACCCGATGCATTGGTTGTTTGTGGATCAGTAGACGATGGAATGTCCGTAGTCAGAGTCGTAGCAGAGTCTTCGGATGTCGCGGCTGTCCAAATTGTGGTTGGTCTATCTGTATAAGAGCTATCTGTTGTAGTACCGGGTACATCAGTTGTTGATGGTTTCGTGGGCTTAGTAGGCGATTGTGTCGTGCTGGCATTGCTGGTTGGGCTGAAAGTAGTCACAGGTTCACTAGATCCGTCTGATGCATCGGTTGTGATGGCGTCAGTAGACGATGGAAAATCCGATGGCAGAGTTGTATCTGAGCCTCCAGATGTCGTGACTGTCCAGATTGTGGTAGGACTCTCTGTGTAGGAGTCATCTGTGGTAGTGCCTGGTGCATCAGTGGGCGACGGGTTCGTGGAGTCAACTGGTGACTGTGTTGTGCTTGCTGCGTTTGTAGGGCTGAAAGAAGTCATAATTTCACTAGATCCGTCTGCTGCATCGGTTGTGGTGGCCTCAGTGAAAGATGGAAGGTCCGTTGGCAATGTCGTGGCAGAGCCTTCGGACGTCGCGGCTGTCCAGATTGTGGTTGGTCTTTCTGTGCCGAAGTCATCTGTTGTAGGGCTTGGTGTATCACTTTGTGATGTGTTTGTGGTCTCAACTGATGACTGTGTTGTACCTGAGGCGTTGGTTGGGTTAAAAGTAGGCACAGTTTCACTAGATCCACCCGATGCATTGGTTGTTTGTGGATCAGTAGACGATGGAAGGTCCGTAGTCAGAGTCGTAGGAGAGTCTTCGGATGCCGCGGCTGTCCAGATTGTGTTTGGTCTATCTGTATAAGAGCTATCTGTTGTAGTACCGGGTTCATCAGTTGTTGCTGGTTTCGTGGGCTTAGTAGGCGATTGTGTTGTGCTGGCAGTGCTGGTTGGGCTGAAAGTAGTCACAGGTTCACTAGATCCGTCTGAAGCATCGGTTGTGATGGCGTCAGTAGACGATGGAAGTTCCGTTGGCAGAGTCGTATCTGAGTCTCCAGATGTCGTGACTGTCCAGATTGTGGTAGGACTCTCTGTGTAGATGTCATCTGTGGTAGTGCCTGGTGCATCAGTGGGCGACGGGTTCGTGGAGTCAACTGGTGACTGTGTTGTGCTTGCTGCGTTTGTAGGGCTGAAAGAAGTCATAATTTCACTAGATCCGTCTGCTGCATCGGTTGTGGTGGCCTCAGTGAAAGATGGAAGGTCCGTTGGCAATGTCGTGGCAGAGCCTTCGGACGTCTTGGCTGTCCAGATTGTGGTTGGTCTTTCTGTGCCGAAGCCATCTGTTGTAGGGCTTGGTGTATCACTTTGTGATGTGTTTGTGGTCTCAACTGATGACTGTGTTGTACCTGAGGCGTTGGTTGGGTTAAAAGTAGGCACAGTTTCACTAGATCCACCCGATGCATTGGTTGTTTGTGGATCAGTAGACGATGGAAGGTCCGTCGTCAGAGTCGTAGGAGAGTCTTCGGATGTCGCGGCTGTCCAGATTGTGGTTGGTCTATCTGTATAAGAGCTATCTGTTGTAGTACCGGGTACATCAGTTGTTGATGGTTTCGTGGGCCTAGTAGGCGATTGTGTTGTGCTGGCATTGCTGGTTGGGCTGAAAGTAGTCACAGGTTCACTAGATCCGTCTGAAGCATCGGTTGTGATGGCGTCAGTAGACGATGGAAAATCCGATGGCAGAGTTGTATCTGAGCCTCCAGATGTCGTGACTGTCCAGATTGTGGTAGGACTCTCTGTGTAGAAGTCATCTGTGGTAGTGCCCGGTGCATCAGTGGGCGACGGGTTCGTGGAGTCAACTGGTGACTGTGTTATGTTTGCTGCATTTGTAGGGCTGAAAGAAGTCATAGTTTCACTAGATCCGTCTGCTGCATTGGATGTGGTGGCCTCAGTGAAAGATGGAAGGTCCGTTGGCAGTGTCGTGGCAGAGCCCTCGAACGTCGTGGCTGTCCAGATTGTGGTTGGTCTTTCTGTGCCGAAGCCATCTGTTGTAGGGCTTGGTGTATCACTTTGTGATGTGTTTGTGGTCTCAACTGATGACTGTGTTGTACCTAAGGCGTTGGTTGGGTTAAAAGTAGGCACAGATTCACTAGATCCACCCGATGCATTGGTTGTTTGTGGATCAGTAGACGATGGAATGTCCGTAGTCAGAGTCGTAGCAGAGTCTTCGGATGTCGCGGCTGTCCAAATTGTGGTTGGTCTATCTGTATAAGAGCTATCTGTTGTAGTACCGGGTACATCAGTTGTTGATGGTTTCGTGGGCTTAGTAGGCGATTGTGTTGTGCTGGCATTGCTGGTTGGGCTGAAAGTAGTCACAGGTTCACTAGATCCGTCTGATGCATCGGTTGTGATGGCGTCAGTAGACGATGGAAAATCCGATGGCAGAGTTGTATCTGAGCCTCCAGATGTCGTGACTGTCCAGATTGTGGTAGGACTCTCTGTGTAGGAGTCATCTGTGGTAGTGCCTGGTGCATCAGTGGGCGACGGGTTCGTGGAGTCAACTGGTGACTGTGTTGTGCTTGCTGCGTTTGTAGGGCTGAAAGAAGTCATAATTTCACTAGATCCGTCTGCTGCATCGGTTGTGGTGGCCTCAGTGAAAGATGGAAGGTCCGTTGGCAATGTCGTGGCAGAGCCTTCGGACGTCGCGGCTGTCCAGATTGTGGTTGGTCTTTCTGTGCCGAAGTCATCTGTTGTAGGGCTTGGTGTATCACTTTGTGATGTGTTTGTGGTCTCAACTGATGACTGTGTTGTACCTGAGGCGTTGGTTGGGTTAAAAGTAGGCACAGTTTCACTAGATCCACCCGATGCATTGGTTGTTTGTGGATCAGTAGACGATGGAAGGTCCGTAGTCAGAGTCGTAGGAGAGTCTTCGGATGCCGCGGCTGTCCAGATTGTGTTTGGTCTATCTGTATAAGAGCTATCTGTTGTAGTACCGGGTTCATCAGTTGTTGCTGGTTTCGTGGGCTTAGTAGGCGATTGTGTTGTGCTGGCAGTGCTGGTTGGGCTGAAAGTAGTCACAGGTTCACTAGATCCGTCTGAAGCATCGGTTGTGATGGCGTCAGTAGACGATGGAAGTTCCGTTGGCAGAGTCGTATCTGAGTCTCCAGATGTCGTGACTGTCCAGATTGTGGTAGGACTCTCTGTGTAGATGTCATCTGTGGTAGTGCCTGGTGCATCAGTGGGCGACGGGTTCGTGGAGTCAACTGGTGACTGTGTTGTGCTTGCTGCGTTTGTAGGGCTGAAAGAAGTCATAATTTCACTCGATCCGTCTGCTGCATCAGTTGTGGTGGCCTCAGTGAAAGATGGAAGGTCCGTTGGCAATGTCGTGGCAGAGCCTTCGGACGTCTTGGCTGTCCAGATTGTGGTTGGTCTTTCTGTGCCGAAGCCATCTGTTGTAGGGCTTGGTGTATCACTTTGTGATGTGTTTGTGGTCTCAACTGATGACTGTGTTGTACCTGAGGCGTTGGTTGGGTTAAAAGTAGGCACAGTTTCACTAGATCCACCCGATGCATTGGTTGTTTGTGGATCAGTAGACGATGGAAGGTCCGTCGTCAGAGTCGTAGGAGAGTCTTCGGATGTCGCGGCTGTCCAGATTGTGGTTGGTCTATCTGTATAAGAGCTATCTGTTGTAGTACCGGGTACATCAGTTGTTGATGGTTTCGTGGGCTTAGTAGGCGATTGTGTTGTGCTGGCATTGCTGGTTGGGCTGAAAGTAGTCACAGGTTCACTAGATCCGTCTGATGCATCGGTTGTGATGGCGTCAGTAGACGATGGAAAATCCGATGGCAGAGTTGTATCTGAGCCTCCAGATGTCGTGACTGTCCAGATTGTGGTAGGACTCTCTGTGTAGGAGTCATCTGTGGTAGTTCCTGGTGCATCAGTGGGCGACGGGTTCGTGGAGTCAACTGGTGACTGTGTTGTGCTTGCTGCGTTTGTAGGGCTGAAAGAAGTCATAATTTCACTAGATCCGTCTGCTGCATCGGTTGTGGTGGCCTCAGTGAAAGATGGAAGGTCCGTTGGCAATGTCGTGGCAGAGCCTTCGGACGTCGCGGCTGTCCAGATTGTGGTTGGTCTTTCTGTGCCGAAGTCATCTGTTGTAGGGCTTGGTGTATCACTTTGTGATGTGTTTGTGGTCTCAACTGATGACTGTGTTGTACCTGAAGCGTTGGTTGGGTCAAAAGTAGGCACAGTTTCACTAGATCCACCCGATGCATTGGTTGTTTGTGGATCAGTAGACGATGGAAGGTCCGTAGTCAGAGTCGTAGCAGAGTCTTCGGATGTCGCGGCTGTCCAAATTGTGGTTGGTTTATCTATATAAGAGCTATCTGTTGTAGTACCGGGTTCATCAGTTGTTGATGGTTTCGTGGGCTTAGTAGGCGATTGTGTTGTGCTGGCATTGCTGGTTGGGCTGAAAGTAGTCACAGGTTCACTAGATCCGTCTGAAGCATCGGTTGTGATGGCGTCAGTAGACGATGGAAGTTCCGTTGGCAGAGTCGTATCTGAGTCTCCAGATGTCGTGACTGTCCAGATTGTGGTAGGACTCTCTGTGTAGATGTCATCTGTGGTAGTGCCTGGTGCATCAGTGGGCGACGGGTTCGTGGAGTCAACTGGTGACTGTGTTGTGCTTGCTGCATTTGTAATGCTGAAAGAAGTCACAGTTTCACTAGATCCGTCTGCTGCATCGGTTGTGGTGGCCTCAGTGAAAGATGGAAGGTCCGTTGGCAATGTCGTGGCAGAGCCTTCGGACGTCGTGGCTGTCCAGATTGTGGCTGGTCTTTCTGTGCCGAAGTCATCTGTTGTAGGGCTTGGTGTATAACTTTGTGATGTGTTTGTGGTCTCAACTGATGACTGTGTTGTACCTGAGGCGTTGGTTGGGTTAAAAGTAGGCGCAGATTCACTAGATCCACCCGATGCATTGGTTGTTTGTGGATCGGTAGACGATGGGAGGTCCGAAGTCAGAGTCGTAGCAGAGTCTTCGGATGTCGCGGCTGTCCAGATTGTGGTTGGTCTATCTGTATAAGAGCTATCTGTTGTAGTACCGGGTACATCAGTTGTTGATGGTTTCGTGGGCTTAGTAGGCGATTGTGTTGTGCTAGCATTGCTGGTTGGGCTGAAAGTAGTCACAGGTTCACTAGATCCGTCTGATGCATTGGTTGTGATGGCGTCAGTAGACGATGGAAAATCCGTTGGCAGAGTCGTAGCTGAGCCTCCAGATGTCATGACTGTCCAGATTGTGGTAGGACTCTCTGTGTAGGAGTCATCTGTGGTAGTGCCTGGTGCATCAGTGGGTGACGGGTTCGTGGAGTCAACTGGTAACTGTGTTGTGCTATCTGCGTTTGTGGTGCTGGAAGTAGGAACATTTTCACTTGATGCACCTGATGTTTCGGTTATGTTGGTCGGTTGGTCAGGGCCTTTGGTTGTTTCGGCTGTCCATTGTGCTGTCGGTCTGTCTGTATAGAATTCATCTGTAGTTGTGCTTGGTTTCTCAGTTGGTGATGAGCTTGAGGGTTCAAATGGTTGTTGTGTTGTTGCTTCGGGACTGTGTGTTATGTTTACAGTTTTATTTTCAATATGACTGCTATTAAATTCAGTCGTTGTGGCAATAGGTATCGGTGTTGTTATATCTGTTGTAGAATATTTGGTATCTTTTGTTTGTGAGCTTGTTGATGGAACTGCGGTTGTTGATATATTTGTTGGACATTTTGCAATATATGGCCAGTCGCATCGGTTTAGCACATCGCTCCAATGCAATCCAGGTGGGCAGTCTCTTAGATATGCATTACCATTCCAGCATTGAAAGTATTTAGAACAGTTTTTTGGGTACGGTAGAAAGCTATCTTGATTAAGCGCTTTTGGACAGTCTGGTACTACTTCCACTTGTTGGTCATTATTGCCCGGTGTCAGCGAACTCGAACCATTCATACATTCGGAGAGATGCGCATAGTCGCATCTTTTGTACTTTTCACTCCAAAATAGTCCTCCTGGACAGGACATCACGTAGGCGAATCCATTTGAGCACTGAATATAATGTGAACAAAAAGTGGGATGAGAAAGCGTAGGATTTCCAGCTGGCGGACATATTGATTGGATATTTGATCGTTTGCGTCGCTTCAATATTTGACGGGAAATATTGTTAATACACTGCGCTTTCTTTGGATGTTCGCATCGTTCGTTTTTTACACTGAAATGCAAGTTTGACGGACATTCAAGCGAATATATAGTGCCATTGAAACATTTGTAGAATTTTTTACAATCGGTAGGATGCTGCGCAAGCGAAGTTGCATTTGATTCTGTATCAGTGTTGCAGGAAATGCTTCTGAGAGTTTGTGGTTTGTCATTGTCATTGCATGCAACTTTCTCTGCCCAATCACACTGGTCATGTAGATCATCCCAATAGAAGCCCACTGGGCAAGAATGCACTGTTGGTTGGCCTCTGAAACACTCTATAAATTTTCCGCAACGTCTAGGGTAGGGAATGCGAATGATAATATCCGACGCCGAAGGGCAATGGATCCCGTCAGGTGGATCATCAAAGCAGTATGGTGTTAGACTAAATGTGCAAATTTCATCATGTCTTGAAAACTGATAACCGTTGGGGCAGGGTATCTCATAGGCTGTTCCACTCATGCAGATAATGAACTTCCGGCAGTCATGCGTGTGCGGATGAGTAGAGTTGTCCTGTTGGCCATCGCAGTCCTGTAAACAAAGGTGCATAGATTTATTTAAATTATTTATTTAAATCATCAATAAACAATGTACTGACAAATCCTTTGACTAGAGCAGCTAGAACCAAATTGATAAGAATCCCACAGATGAGTTTCCGGAAAGTTCCTGTTAGAAAAAATAACAAGACGCTACATAATTTTATTTTCCATTAATACAGATATGAGTTGACTGACAATGGAATTTTCCACTACTTACCTTTTCCCATTTGAAATATAAATAAAGATCTCGAACTTAACTTAACGTTTTCGGCTAATTCGTTGATACTAAATTCATTAGCTTCTCGTGAATCTTCTTTTATAGAAAATATCTGCAGACTGTGCGATCTTTTATCTCTAAAGATTAACAGTTGTAAGCAAATATCTGCACATGATGTATATTGCGTGTGAATCTTCAAATATTTTAGATGAAAGATACGAAGATAAAAACGATCTCAACATCAAATATTTCAGAGGATTTTTGACTTTCAATCGAGGACTGCGTTGAAAGTTGGTAAATAGGATCTGATTTTTAAGGGCAAAATAAACGTGAAAAGAGGGTTAAATTGAGGGCTGTGAAATATCTACCCGCAATTTAAGTTAAGCATTGATTTTTGATGGGTAAGCAGATAATTAAATTGTTGACATCATACATTTTTATCTTAACGATATGATATCTGTGTGCGAATGAGTTTCGCAGGATGAATTGTCAAGAAGAAGTACTCAGAGCAATTTGCTTTTATTGAAGGTATTGTAAAGAATAATTTAGATATGATGTGATATCGGGATTTCGAAGATTTGTTAGGCGTCAATCCAGAGGTTCCTATTGCTTTGGTATTTTTAAGTGCTTCTGCCGTGATTTCTTTCTGTTCTGAGAATTAATATTTGTTTGAACGTTTTTTTTATGTCAAACTCGAGAATTAGTTGCAGAGTGATAAGTACATGTCATAAAAGAATGTTGTGGATCACTTTTTCTTCGGTCTAAGCAATAAACAAATAAATCAAGCGAACAAAGACGTTTCTATGAGCTTTTAATAATCGTAACATAAAAAGAGATTTTAGGATTCCTGCAAGATTACTTGCAGATTCTTCACTACAACTAATGTACGTATGATTTCAGACACCTCCAAACTGGTGAAGAATTGAGAGTTGTTTTCATTTTTATTCAATGACAGAAAATGAGAAATAGTAAACATGAACATAATAAATTCAATCTACCGGTAGTCATTTGACGTTAGCACGGGATATGCTTTTTTTTTTATCTTAATAATGTTTGCTGTTGTATTTGCAGTGTATTGTTAGTATTAGTATGTTTGGTGTAGATTTGCACGCTACCGAAATTTAATTGCTTTATAACGTTGTTTTGTATTGTTCGGCCGGTTGAGGCTGGTAAGTTGTGAAAATAATTTCATAGTAAATTAATTTTTGGTAAAGCGGAACTTTTTAAAGCTACGATAATAATGGAACAAGGTGGCGAATTTACAACTTTCTAGCTATAGAGCTGCTGTGACTGTTTCAAATTGAACCACGGCTTTATATACTGGTATTGCAAAATACAATTTAGAGCTACTTGAATGTGTTGTCACTTGTCAATAATGCTAAAATTATTGGACAGATTTATTTTTGCATAAATGAAAGGCTGGGCTATATAAGTTCAACAATATTTCTCATAATCCTGAAATTATTGGACTTTACCTTAGTGATTATAATTCTTAAGCTATAAACAGGCTGAATATCAAGAAAAATGATAATTTGTACGTACTACTGAAAATTCTTTCAATTTCTGAGTATACAGTTTTGTTCGCTTAAGTATAAAGTTATTGCCGACCTTGCTAACTTGGCTATAATGTCGATGCTATCATATTTGGCTATGATAACAAATTGGTTTCATTTAATTTATTGGGTGCAGTGTACATTAAAGCTATAATGTGTTGGGTGCAATATTTGCAGAGCTGCAATAAATAAATATTTATGAAATTTAAGTAAGTTTTCACATATTACTTGTAGTTATTCGATTGCACGAGCTAATTTGGTGCAATGCTAACACTGACAAAATCTCTAAATTTCAAACGTCTCTTTAATTGATTGACTCTAGACACATTTTAGTTAAAACAAACTTATATTTTAATTCTATCAGATACATTTGATTCGATTAAAGTTTGTGGCCGTATAAAATCAGTTTCAACCGTAGCTTTTAGTGATTAAGCGGTGAAAGTTGAACCAATGTTCTGGTATTATACACTTATTTAAGAAAATATATAGTATTCATGAAGATTCAGCAATATAATTCTGATAACACATAACTCCATCAATTGCGTTGACGAGATGTTTTGATCTATTCTTGAAAACTGCACTTACAATCATATGCTAATTAGTAAGCTCGCTCGTGCTAAATAATACTTACACTGCCTTTAAAAGCGAGAATGCGGCGACTACCTTCTCTTGGTTGTGAAAATAATACCTGAATGGATACAATAAATACCAATTTTTTGCTGTTTTAGATAAATTCATGCTTATTTTTTCTGATTTGGAGTCGAAAAAATCTTATGATAGAAGAACCACTTTTCAACTTCTTTAAAACTCACAACAGATTGGTAATATATTTGTCAACTTTATATACGTTAAAATATATTTGCAACAAACCATTTATTTTTGGTCATTCGAATTTAAAAACTTATATGAGAAGCCAGTTGGGATTGAATTTATTTGGAAATGTTTTTCCAGTAAGTTGCCTTTCTTCAAGCTCAGCATTTATCGTTTCATGGTCGCTTCTTTAACTGCCTTTGAAAACTAGAAAAAAATCGGAAAAAAAGTTGCGGGTGGTAGCCCTAAAATTCTTTTCACCCTTATAGCCTCCAGCGCAGTCATTCACGGTGGGTTTAACTTAACGTGAAACAGATTTGATATATATTTGGTTATGCTGCTAACACAGGGCTGCCAGCACCAGTCATTTTCGTTTATATTGTACCAGCTGATGTTTCCATTATATATTCATATGCAAAGCGTTTACAATAAAAATAAGAAACCAATGTTTAACTTTTCTCAGTTTTGAAAAGTTTTCGGATGGCAGCCTCAAACGGCGATTAATCGCTGAAACTTTTGATGAAATCCTCTGATAAAAACGAAATTCAAACGATAGATTGATTGAAGTATGGGCCATTTATGGTAGATTTATTGCTTCTTCGTGGGAAAAGTGTTGCCAGCACTGAACATTTTAATCATTTATGTTATAGAAGATGCTGTCGGGAAATCGTTTCTATTGCTTTGAATAAGAAATTGTTGATATGATACTACAAAAAAGCGTATTCAGCTTTCCACACGTTTCGGTCACTCAAGGACAATTTCTTCGAAAATTAGTTTTCTGGCGGTTCTTCAGTCCCTTCTTCATCATTCCCTTCTTCTTTAGTCCCTCCTTCTTCAGCCCCTCCTTCTTCAGCACTTCCTTCTTCAGCACTTCCTTCTACAGTCCCTCCTTCTTCAGCCCCTGCTTCTTCAGCCTTCTCTTTCAGCAACTTCTTCGTCAGCCTCTTCTTCTTCAGCCTCTCCTTCTTTAACCTCTCCTTCTTCAGCACCTTCTTTTTCAGTCCTTTCTTCTTTAGCCCTTCCTTCTTCAGCACCTCCTTCTTGAGCCTCTTTCTTCAGAACCTCTTTCTTCAGCTCCTTCTTCTTCAGCCCCTCCTTCTTCAGCCCTTCTCTTTCAGCATCTCCTTCTTCAGCACCTCCTTCTTCAGCCCCTCTTTATTCAGTCCCTCCTTCAGCCCTTCCTCCAAAAGCCCTTCCTTCTTCAGCCTTTTCTTCTTCAGCACCTCCTTCTTCAGCACCTCCTTCTTCAGCTTCCCCTTCTTTGGAACCTTCTTCTTTAGCTCTTTCTTCTAAAGCCACAGCTTCTTGAGCCTCTCCTTCTTCAGCCCTTCTTTCTTTAGCCCTTCCTTCTTCAGAACCTCCTTCTTCAGCCTCTCTTTCTTCAGAGTCTCCTTCTTCAGCACCTTCTCCTTCAGCACCTCCTTCCTCAGCCTCTCCTTCTTCAGAACCTCCTTCTTCAACTACTCCTTCTTCAGCCTCTCCTTCTTCAGCCCCTCCTTCTTCAGCCCTTCTTTTCTCAACGCTTCCTTTGCTAGTGTTTTTTTTTAGTATTCATGTATAAAAATTCCGCATGTTAAACTTGTTGCCAAAATCGATGTTATAGAAGAAATACTAACTACCTAAATTGGCAAATAATCAAAAACAAACCGCATTCCAAGCTTTTAAGAACATCCAATTCAATTAAAAAGCTTGACAATATCAAAATCAAAGTATCGTTTCAGTGAAAACTATCCTTTTTGCTAACTCGTTGATCTTGAAATCACTAAGAATAAATAGCGCCCAGTGTGGTTTCCCAAAATTTTGTATGAAAAATCATCTAAACTGCTAAAAAAATTTATCCACAATCATTTGACAATCACATAAATATTTCGTTTATTTTTCACGTAAAACAACTCACGTACGTATTGCCTAATCTTAATTTCATATTTATTTAACAGTATTATCATGATTATCTCGACGTGAAAAATATTTGTCTATCAGTCATACAATCGAAGTTTTGGTAAACTATATTAAATTATAATACCATACGTAGACGTGCCGAATCTATTTCTGGATTGCAGAATAAATTCGCATTTTATTTTCGACTGTAAATGAATAGGAAAACAAGCATCTAGTAGATATGTACGTAGAAATTTAATTGAATTTTGTTTTAGGCGAAATATTTTCATGCTTTTTATTTGTATTAATATCAACAGTGAAGTTGCGTTCCTCTGATAAAATTTAATTTTTGTTTACTCCGCACTTCAGACGACAGTAATCACATCCATATCTAAATTCGTCATAGCAGTTGAGCTAACTTATTATCTTGCTTTTGCTCTGAGAGCTATGATGCAATGGGACGTATCATACTGAACGATGTGACTAGACTTCAAGTTACAGAATTTTTTTTCGTAAAATTCTTTCAAACCGCCAGTGCAAACTCGTTTTTTATATGCCTAAGTGTTTTTTTGGGCCATAAATTCCTTAAAAATGGGATATGTTTTGAGTTATTTTCAAATAGCATTGGGATAGCAGACGATGTTTGGTTAAGAATAAGTTAATTTCGTTACAAACAAAACAAAAGATCATTTCAAAACAAAAAATCGTTTAAAAAGAAAAAACTCTAGCGCACCTGAACCGCTAGAAACACTAATGTTCGAAGAACAGTAGAAGAATCGTGCAGGTTTTGATTGCATATTCCACCACATGCGCTGCTTATTACGGCCAAATTGTTTCAAATGCCACGTTTTACTTTTGTCTCAAGAATGCATTATGACTCATATGGTAGAAGGTTTCAGATATTACCACTGGCATGAATTTCAACGTTTATGAGAGCAAAACACGGGTTAATTATATTCGTTATCAGTTGCTTATATCACAAAATTTTGAAAGCAGCATCTCATATAGCATCAATTAAGAAAATGCTCAGTGCCTGCAGCACTGTAACTGAAGTTGGAGTTTGGGGCTGCGATCCGAAAAATTGCAGAACTTTGGGAATTGAAACATCGGTTATTTATTTTCATTGTAAATGTTTCCGGTATGAATACTAATTGTAAGCATTTATTGATACAAAAGTAGCACAACCGACTCGTGCTGGCAACCTTTCGCCAGTATCAAAGCCAAGAATATATAACATCTGCTTCACGTTGTTATATAACATTTGAAGTTATAGGAGTATAAAGAAATTTAGGGTTACCTGCAGCGAGTTTTTTCAAATGATCGAAAGCTTAATATTTGCTGTTTATTGTCACTACAATATCATAATCAATTGAAAATTGTACGATATAACCGCTTAATAAAGATATTGCAAACAAACACAAAACCAACAATAGCTGGCAACCCTATCATGGCTTTTCAACCAAATTTGGCTTGAATAATGTTTGTAACAGTTTCCAGTAATTGTATGAAATTCGTATTGATTTCATGACTGCACTGGAAGTTAAAGGGCAAAAAGTTTTATTTTCCTGAGCGAATTTTCAAAACCAAAGACACAAAAATTACCATAGCTGCCAGCACCAATCGAATTTTTCAACCAAATTTCGATCAAACAGAGTTTAGAGTAGGGTGCAGCTACTGTGTAAATTTCATGAAAATCTAGTTACTAACTCACATTTCATAGGGCAAAAAGCATTTTTTTTCTTTGTAATTTTTCAAGATGGCACCACTGGAACAGAGTTGCCTACAATTCAAAATCGCTTCTATCAGACCTGGCCCTTTTTAAGTCCAATGCATTCTGTAAATTTCAATTCTATCTGATTATTGATTCGTGAGCTCCCGTGAACAGCAGTTTTTGATGCTAAAAATATAGGTTAACTGAGAAAGGGTTACCGTTCTTGTCCGACATGAAATTTCCAAAGTTTTACTTTGACTGTGTAGATTGAGCATAAGATTTGTACACAGATTGGTTTTATTGTAGAAACGGACATTTTTTAGGATATTCGATGGTTTGAATGTTTTCACTTCCAAATTTTGATTTTTTCAAATTTAAGACACCAAAATTATCATAGCTGGCAGCTCCAACCGAATTTTTCAAGAAGTTGTGGGAAATATAGGAAAAGAAATGGAACCATTAAAATTAACTCTGCACGGACGACTATGAGGATAGGAAGAAAACCAGGAGAGAAGGGGACCAAAAACACCGAAACCATTAAGTTTAAGGAGCAGCAGGTTATGGTTCATCGAATCAAACCCGTTCGAGTAGTCCGTGTAAATTACATCAACTTGACGTTGACAATCGAAGGCAAATGCTACAAAATTACTGAACTCCATAAGGTTGGTCGATGTAGAGTGACCCTTGATGAAACCGTGCTGCTCAGGAGCAAGTAAGGGCTGTCGAGAAGGATAAATTCTATTGTAGACAAGACTTTCAAGGATTTTACTGAAACAGCAGAGGAGGGATATAGGACAATAATTGGAGACAACGGAAGGATCACTACATTTGAAGATATCGAAATTATTGGCGGATTTCCATAAAGAAGGGAATATAGCAGATGCAAGGCTTACTTTGAAAAGAATAGCTAAAGGAACACAGAGCGAGGATGAGAAAGATTTGACAAGGATATTAGGAATGAAGAACTGGCATTAGAATTTAAGGTATGCAAAAGGATTTCAACTTCCAAAGGATTGGTACTAAACACAGATAATTCAGGAGAGGTACGGGAGACAGTGGGATCTATCGAGGTATTCAGAGGGTTCTTTTTTAAAGGAGGAGGAAAAAAAGCAGAAAAAAATCACAAATAGCCTGAGGAGTGGAAGCAGTAACATCATCAAGAGACATATAATCAGGAACTGAAGAATTGGATTTGAGGGAACGGATGTAAGACCAAAAGGATTTAGATTGATTAGAACAGGTTGAAGCCTCGATGTTCGAAAAGTAATCACGCATTGCCTGCTTGATCACTTTTTTAGCGTCAGAACGCAAATTACGGAATTCCTGAAGGTCAGTGGGTGAACCCGTTTTCTTCAGCTTTTCAGCTTTTTCCTCAGCTTTAAGAGCGTCAGAGACTTTCAATGTGAACCAAGGGACATCATTAGGTTCGAGAGGACGTTTAATGGGAGTAAAACGAAAGATAAGGTTAAAAAAAAGAGTAGAACTTGGACAATGCACAATCAACATCCAATCCTTTGAAAACTGAAAAACAATTGATAAGATTGATCTCAGAAGACATTTTTTGAAACTCCGCTTTAAAGAAATTGTAACGCTGAAAAGAAGGACATTCATTCCTTACCTGGAAGTTGAGGTCAGCATCAAGCAGAAGAGGAAGGTGATGAAGATCGGGTTGCACATATGCAAAAGGAGCAGGAGAGAAAGAAAGGGAATCTAAGGGAACGCTAGTAAGGACTATGTCGAGGATTTTGTTATTAGTGTTACGAAGCTGGTTAATTTAGGAACAAGAGCAAAGTGAAAGAAAGGAAGAAATCACAACAGAGAGGTTGTTGTTGAATAGTAAACTGAGGCTATTGGTGTCCCACTCCACAGTGGGCATGTTAAAGTCGCCTAAAATTAGGAGGGGAGTTGAAGGAAATCGAGAGAGGATGAAGCTTGAAAGCTCAGCGTAAAAACGTTCGTATGCAGTGACAGACAAATTACAAGGGATATAAACACAGTAGACCAGAAGTTCGGAAGACGGGGAAATGATAGCACGTACAACAATACACTCAACAGGAAGAGAAGGAACAAACTCGGCACAGATTGTTCCACCAAGAGTGTTATGGTTAGTGAGTGCTATCATCACATCTTTGAATTATTATCCACATCATCATACGTATATTAAAATAAGCATTCACTATAAATGCCAAAGAGCAAAAGGATAGCATCAAAGTCTATGGTATGTTCATTAACGTCCACCTTCAAAACTCCGCCTTCAAAACACTAGATTTAAGTTTACTTGTCTTGTGTAATCTAAAAACGCATAGACGCATGTGTAAACTCAGCCTAAATCTTCGATTCTATACAACTATTTCACACTTTTTGCTTATTCGAAGCCATTTTGCGAGCATGAATATTAGCTTGGCGATGATCAACTGAAGCAACTGTCGCGTAATTATATTATGAGACTAAAACGTCAGAAAGTGGTAATAATACAAGGGAAAGAGATACAATTCTAGTTTCAATTCCAACATAACGGTGCAAATTAGCCTTAGCAAATTAGCCTTAGGTATGTCTGAGGAAAGAGGACTTTTAACATACAGTGAAAAAATATGCCTAAGTCAACTTAAATCTGTAGTTTTCCCCGGAGTAGTAGATGGATCAACATCAAAACTAAATCTTGATGCTAACGATCCTGGTGGTTTGGTTTATTCTGTTAATGATAACGGTAGAGTAACTTAAGTATTACAAGGCCCAGTAAGTTTATCCACTCGACAAAAGTAATCGACATTTCTCTGATTTTTATCACTTAAGCACGTTGAATAACAAACAAAAACAGGACAAACGGTATTTAGTATGCTCTCAATAACAAGACGAAGTTCATTGTTTTGCCTGTCGTCTATTTTCAACTCTAAATGTTTCTATTTTCACAAGCACTGGAGTGAAGAGTTTGAAAAATTTGGGAGCTTATTTAAAATTTCTGGCCTTCTGCTGAAACTTCTGCTGACCATATAGATTGTGTATTAAAATTGTTAGAGTTAGTATAAACTCTAGTGCACCTGAATCGCTAGAAATACTAATGTTCAATGAACAATAGAAGAATCGTCCAGATTTTTAATGCATATTCTATCTTGCGTGCTCGAACCTGTTTCGAGGGCAAAACATTTTTCATGTTAACAATGCGTTTAAACCCATAGGGTGGAAAGGATTTCAGGGCTACCACTTGCATGAATTCCTAGATATAGGAAAGCCAAATATCACAAAACTTTGAAAGCAGTATAACGTAATGCAAACAAAGAAAATTAGAATCAGGTTAATTTCTTTTTAAAACGTGGTCGAAAAATATTTCGACTCATAGGATGGGAAATCTTTACATAGCATTGATTTTTTAATCATACCCATCTGATTTAATTTTTCCTGGTTACCAGGTCGAAAGGAAAATTTTTGAAAATTTATCACTGTAGTCAACTGTTTCTGTTGATATGACATATCGAAATACGTTCCAAAAAGAGCAAGTGTAAGAAAAGTATTAATTATATAAAGTCGTACTCTGGATGCTGTTGTTTGGCGTGGATTACCGCTAACCTGCACTACTCTAGATGCAAAACAAAAACTCACATATTATCGAAATTCTTTTTTTTTATTTATCGAGTTCTTCTAATACAGACTAGTAGTATTTATATTAAAAAATATAAATAACATACAAACGAAGCCATCAAAGTGGACTATTTTTAGCCAAGCTCTTTTTCAAAAGTGAAAAACATTTGTTAAAATTGAGTTTATTGGTAAGCAGTCATAAGCGTCGAAGGTGAAAGCATTATTCAAAAGCACTCTTAAATTGAGTACCTTGTGAGAATATCTGAAGGAAATACTATTTAAACAGTTTTCAAAGCTTAACTGACTGACTTTAAGTGTGTAGGAAACAACGGTACTCTTATAAATGCCAATTACTAATTTATTGGTATCACAGCAAGTCGTAAGGCTATCAATGTCAGCTTGAAGTCCCACGCAGTCAAGAATATTGAATTCCTTTTAAAAATTTTAGTATCATCCGCATAGAGTAAAACTGAAAAATGTTTCAGGACAGATGAGAGGTCATTTATATTTAAAAGAAATAGTAGAGGTCCTAAATGACTTACTTGAGGAACACAAGAAATAACATCAATTTCTGATGAAAAGGCGCCACGGAAAGATACATATTGGAAAAGACATTCCAAACAATTTACACGACAATATGGAATGATCCAGCTTGTCAAAAGCCTTCGTGAAGTCCGTATAAATAGGATTTACCTTAAGTCCTACCTCGATTGATGGAATAACGATGTTGGAGAGCTCTAGTAGGTTGGTAATTGTGGAGTTGCCTTTCGTGAAACCATGTTGGAAAGGAGATAATATTGGATTGCTGTGAAACACCACAACATTACTATAGTTTAGCAGCACACGGAAGTTTTGCGATGAGACGATAGCTGCTTACAGCATTTATATCGCCTTTTTTAAGAATAGGTGTGACGATTGCATATTTCCGAAAACTAAGGAAAATACCGAGAGACAGAGAAAGATTAAATAAGTAGACAAGAATAGAAGACAGGGAGAAAACACAACTTTATAAGATAGCATTTGAAATGCCGTCAGGACCTGGTGTCTAATTATAGAGAACGCCTTACCTCGCAACATTTTACCAGTACTGCAACTAAAAGTTTCCCACAATTTCTTCACGTCAAAATCAAATAACTCTATTGATCTCGATTTTATCCGATGGTTTTGTCAAAAGTTACAGGGATAGAAATATGTTTGGGATCAAACAATGAAAGATAGTTGGGACCGAAAAACTTCTAGAACTTAGGAAATTTTAGCATTGGTAACTTATTTTCATTGTACATGTTCGCGATATGAATATTTCTTGTAAGCATTTATTGATACGAAAATAGCTAAAACGCCTCGCGCTGGCAACCCTTCGCTAGCATCAAAACCAAAAATATATTATACCTATCTCACATTGAAATCAACGTACCCCGCGAATTTCGATCCAATCTGATGACTGTATTAGAAGTTATAGGGGTACGATGAAACTTAAGACTACCACCCGCAAAAGTTTTCAAATTTTCGAAAACTTTATATTTGTTGTTTATTATCACTACAAGATCATTACCATTTGAAATTTCAAGATAAAATCGCTTAATAAAGATATTGCTAATGAATACAAAACCAACAATAGGGGAACCCTATCGTGGTTTTTGATCCATATTCCTTCCTAATAATGCCTCTAGTAAGCTCCGTTTATCGTATGAAATTTGTTTTGATTTCATGACTGCGCTGGATGTTATAAGGCAAAATGCTTTATTTTCCTGAGCGAATTCTCAAAACCTAAGACACCAAAATTACCATAACTGGCAGCACCAACAGAATTATTCAACCAAATTTTTATCAAACACGACTTAAAGGATAGTTCAGCTTCAGTTCAGAACGCACAATGCGCTTAAGCTTGGCTCTCTCCCGCAATCTTTTTTACAATTCAAGCATGTATTGAAAATGTTACCTTGAATTGATATTTACCTTAGTCCTAATGTTAGTTTTCTATATATTCAACTATTTTTGTTATTTCTTTTCCTTTTTTATGTTTCATTATTTTTTTTTTGCTTTCTTGACGCTGTATTTGGAGTTATATCTGTAGCGCAAGGGATTAATAAATAAATAAATAAATATTGATAATTGTTTCAATATTATCCGAATACATATATATATATATATATATATATATATATATATATATATATATATATATATATATATATATATATATATATATATATATATATATATATATATATATATATTAGTGATGGGAAATTTCGTTACTTTTGAGTAATGATAACGAATCATTACTTTCAATCGTAGTAATCATTACTTTTATATCGTTACTCATTACTTTTACTACTATCTGCGAGGACAGCTCAAAAAAATGTGTACCCTTACGACAACAACGGAAAATATGTACTCTTATGAGCATGACATTCTTAAAAGATTTAAAAAAGATTAATTAGTAAGAAAACAGTTTTATTTTTAAGAATATAAAAAAATTGCTCTTGACAAATACCAATAGAGAAGGAACTTTATACCAAGCTTAATGAAAATTTAAAAATTTTTTATTCGAAATTAAAATAAACCATCATCCGCAAATTTTTGGTCTTCGTCTACTTCGCCTGTCCGATATTATGTGGCCTGTTTTTGGAAATATTCTCTCACACAGAAGTTGCTGGTATTCCTAAATATTTTTTCGCGAACTTTCCTAATCTTGGATAAGTTTGTGACCTTGTTTCCCACTATTTAAGAGGATTTTGATTCCTCCGATTTTTGGGCTCTTCACTGAATTGTCATATTTAAATGAGGGTCTTCCGAATGTTGGGGTTGATCTGGCACATGCAACTATTGTTTCTAATACAGACCACAATCTAATCTAATCATCAGGCCTAGTTGTTGTGCTTGGGATTGAACTGGCTGTAGATTCTTCAGTCCCAAGATCATTACTTGAAGTTTGAATGACATCAATTGAAGCTTGCATGTTAGTTTGTTCAGCTTCTTCCTTCAGTTCGTCCTTCTCTTTCACTACAGTCAAAGCTGATTCATCGCCGAACTCATACTTTTTGAAACGCGGGTTTAAGTATGTTGCTTTGGTAAGATGGGACCAACTAACCCTGTTGTCATCTTTATGACTTTTCATGGATACCAAACTTTTCCTGAATAATGTTAAACAGTCGATTCTCCACTTCGCCTCACTGAAGCAAGAAGTTTGCGGAAAATTTTATTAAGAAGTGTTACAAAAAATGTTTCGCTTATTAAACATGCACCCACTAGGGGGCCAACCTCCTCGGTAACGCTGGACATGAGTCCAGGGGCATCTTACCTCCGGCGGTCTCGTAAATTTTACAACCCCGGTGGGGTTGGAGATACCCTCGTGGCAACCTGCAGTCACGAGGATGGCCTCAGCACAGCCAGAGAAGCCAACTGACGACCCAAAAAGTATCTCGACCTGTTAATCCTTAGCAATTTAAGTGCTACTTTCAGTTTTCCCGGACGGTTTTCCGGCGGATTTTATTTTGCCGAATCTTCGAAACTAGGCCGCTTTTTCCCAGACTTGTATGAAAATTTTGCCCGAAACAACTGAGAAAGGTTCCCGAATTTACCCTAGACAAAAAAAAAATTTTTTGGAAAAAATTGACGTTTTTGCCCAATTTCATCCCATCAACATTTTTTTCGCCCTTAAAATATTACTATTGTACTCCCCGATCACTTTCAATCATCGAAAGCGCCGCAAAGGCATTTTTTGCCAAACTATGGTCAAAAAACCCCTTACTCCCCTACAAAACTGAAATTTTTGTATCACAGCAATAGGTCTTGGCCCGTTATGTCCCAAACCACTCTAACCCAAAATTAGCTGATTTCAGCTAAATTTGCCGTATCTTCGAAACTTGGCCGCTTTTTCCTAGACTTGCATGGAAATGTCACCCGAAACAACTCAGAGAGGTCCCCGAATTCATGCTAGACCAAAAAATAGATTTTAGAAAAAATGGACGTTTCTGCTCAATTTTCCCTATCAACATTTTTTCACCCGTAAAATATTACTATTGTGCTCCCCAACCACTTTCAATCATCGAAAGCGCCATAACGGCAGTTTTTGCCAAACTATGGCCAAAAAACCCCTCACTCCCCTACAAAACCGAAATGTTTGTATCACAGCAATAGGTCTTGGCCCGTTATGTCCCAAACCACTCTAACCCAAAATTGGCCGATTTGGTCCGATTTCAGCTACTTTTACCCTAAAAACTTTTTGAATATTTGAATAAAATACTTCCAAATACGAAAATACTCGACAGTACGAAAATACTCGATACGAAAATACGCGATACGAAAACACTTGCAAGTACGAAATACTCGTGATAACGAATAAGCCATCAAACATCCAATAAATCGAAATCGTTACTCATTTCATTCCTTACTTTGTGAATCGATCACGAATTCAAAAGTAACGAAATGGTCAGAATTCATTATCGTTACTCGTTACTCGTTACTCATTTCATTCCTCAAAGGAACGAAAAGTAACCATTACTTTGTACACGTAGAGAGTAGAGACCGGTCTCTAGATCACCCCAAGCTTGGATATCATTGCTGCCCGTTGACTCGGTAACGAAATGCATTTTGTGTGTCGTTTGGCCTTAGAACGACGAAGGAACGATTGTGAGAAAAGTAATGGTTACTTTCGTTTTCCGGTAATGATTACTTTTCGTTACTTTGAGTAACCATTACTTTTAAGTCGTTCATTACTTTTTGAACACTACTAATATATATATATATATATATATATATATATATATATATATATATATATATATATATATATATATATATATATATATATATATATATATATATATAGTCCTAATGACAATATATATATATATATATATATATATATATATATATATATATATATATATATATATATATAGTCCTAATGACTATATATATATATATGACTATATATATATATATATATATATATATATATATATATATATATATATATATATATGTATATATATATATATATATATATATATATATATGTATATATATATATATATATATATATATATATATATATATATATATATATATATATATATTTATATTTATATATATATATATATATATATATATATATATATATATATATATATATATATATATATATATATATATATATATATATATATATATATATATATATCTATATATATATATATATATAGATATATATATATATATATATATATATATATATATATATATATATATATATATATATATATATATATATATATATATATATATATATATATACATATATATATATATATATATATATATATATATATATATATATATATATATATATATATATACGTTTGTGTATATATTATTATATCTATATATTCCAAATTTTCCGCAATAGGCTTACACATCATGATGCTTAAAAATTATCATCAATCGCCATATAATAAAATAATCATTCTCAAATCATATATTAAAATGATCAGCCACGAATCATCCACAAATGACACTGAGCGAAAGAAAGCATTATCAAATCTTGTGTAAATGATTCAGCATACTCCACCTCTTTCGCTATGGACCCGCCTTCTTACACAAAATTGAGTTTAATCGTGTACACAGAAAACGTTAGCTCGCATGGACGCATGTGTAAACTCAGCCTTAAGCGCTTTTCAGACATGCGTCCATGCGTCTACGCGTCCATGCGTTTTTAGATTACACGAGTCAAGTCAACTTAAATCCAGTTTTTAAAGGCGGGGCTAAGGCGATAAGTGGATGGATTTTACACGCTTATAATGATGTTTTTTTTTTGCTCCGTACAAATATATTGGTAACAGAAAATTGTATATATTTATCCATATGACTATATATTCTTACATATATATGTTTGCGTCTAGATATTCATATGTATTCAAATATTTTCGTAATAGTTATGCACGTAAGCAGAGATTTTCCTACACCCCCCTAACGGATCATTTTCCCACACCTATTCAATTATATGCACTCACAGGGTAAAAAGGAAAGCACAAAGGTTAGGCAATAATTCCAAATATTGTGATGGCAACTATGCAGAAAATATAATTCTCGGAAATAATTGTTCACTTTGACAGTTTCATCATATTTTCTTGAACTACTTAGCAGAAACAAGCGGTGTATGGCTATTGTGTTTTAAATTGGAGTGTCGTAAATAGTAATTTTGTTACATGTAATTTATGTTCCTGAAAAGTGTATGCTTATAAAGTGAATTGTGAACAATATTTGGTAATTGGCGACCTGAAATTCTGAATACGTTTAAGATTTATTGAAACCTAGAGGTTTTAAATGATACACCCGTTATGCAACCAACGAAAATTACTTATTTTTTTAAACTCCAAGATAGTCGCAGCATATGTTCTGGACAATCGATTCAGGTATGTTTTTTTCTTGATACAAGTTAATAACGATTCTGTTAGTTGTGAATTCTTTAGCAGCACCATTTACCAACAACATTTGAAACGGATGATAATAATCAGCGTCCTTTCAAGAAAGCTATGAAATTTAGTGCTTATTCACGATATGAATGGCTTGAACGCACAGCATTGGGATACAAATGTAAAATTTGCTGCACCCACTCTGCAATAAAGTCTGGCACATGGATAACTGATTTAGTGTCACTATCAGCTTCCAAGAAGCTTTCTGAGAAGTGTAGCAAGCACAATGAAAGTGTGAAGCACAAAACAGCTGTCGTTGCTGCCGGAATCATATCGGGTCCAGGAACTCATGGTAATGTATTTGACTGAGTTCTTGATCAATACAACCGGCAACATAAGGAAGAAGCTAATTCTGTTAAATACCTTTTGCGCTTGGCCTATTACTTATTTCGCTCGGAAATAGCCCACACAACTTCCAACTGGCCAGCTCTCGTTGCTACTGCTGCAGGGACATTATATGAAATGATTGTTAACAGTCCTGCGAACGCTCATAGACAATCGGCGAAGACGGTTACAGGTTTCCTGGAATCATTCTCAGAAGCGATATCACACCAAATTTTACAGCGTTTAAAAAGCAAGGATGCCTTTTCTGTCATGGCTGATGAATGTACTGATATAAATGGGCGCGAGATACTGAGCCTTATTATTAGACACATCGCAACGAAAAACGGTACTTCGTATGTAGAAGAAGTGTTTGTTTCTACAGTATATTTACATTCAACAACTGGGGAGCATATATGCGAAATTCTAGTAAGAAAGCTCCAGAAAATGCAACTTGACCCAAAAAATATTGCTGCAGTGCCCTTTGATGGTGGTGCTAACTTTAGTGGTAGATTAAATGGGGTACATGGAAAACTTAAAGAATACTCACCTAATTTGCTATTTATCCACTGTCGAAATCATCTTTTGCAGCTAGCGTTATTGCAGAGTTGCCAGAAATCGCCTGAGGTAAAAAAAATATTAAACGCCTTAAACCCATTGTACACCACATTTAAAGGAAGTCATAATAGACTTTCTGTTCTAATGGAAACCGAAAAAGCATTAGATGGTGAGTGTCATAAGCTCATTCAGCCCAGCGCGACAAGGTGGCTTTCATATGATGGAAGTATCAAAGTAGTCCTTAAACACCATGCAGCCATTTGCATTGCTCTGGAGCATATTTATGTGGTAGCTGGAAATCTCTCCACCGAAGCAGGTGGTCTTTTGCTTATTTTGCGTAAAGCTACAACGGTTGTTACGCTGGTTCTTCTTGGGAAAATTTTTTCGATGCTTTCCAAATTAAGTAAATCACTACAGGTGTCCGCAGGACACTTGACAGAATCATTGGCATTGGTACATGTTGTATTAAGCTCAATTCGAGATATTTCAATGGATACTATTGAACTGGAAGCGCGAGAATTACTACAAAAGGCTAAAGAACACAATGTAGAAGTTGAGAATAATGCAGACTCCATGGAAAGGGTTTTTAAAATGCTGGCAGTATTTAAAGCAACAGTTGAAGACAGCCTACATAGTAGGTTTAATGATAAGTTCAAGGCATTAGCAAACTTTCACACAATCCTTTTAAATAAAGATGACCTGACTACTGGATTCGCTGATATTTCTGAAATCTGTGGCGTTAATGCTAAAGACATGATTGAAGAGTATAAAATATATAGGCGATATCCTGGTGATCTTCACACTCAGGCGAATATTTTATCTCTGGCATGTGATGAGCAAAAAAAGTGTATGTTTCCAGCATTGTCAGCTGTTGCTAAAATAGTGCTCTTGTTGCCGGTTGGAACCGCTGCTGTCGAACGGTCATTCTCAACAATGAGCAGAATTTTGTGCTCAGAAAGGTCTCGACTGCTTCTTGAGCATGTAAATGACCTTATGAAAATTTCTATTGAGGGACCGGAGATTCTTTTGATTCGAGAAAACGATCAATCTGATGATTACAGCAGGCTAATTGATAAAGCCTACAGCATCTGGCTTAAAAAGCCGCGTCGTTGAATTTTTAACTCTTTGAAGCGTGAAACTTTAGAAAAAACCATGTTACACAGATTGTTTTCAATTGAATAAAATGGGATTATTTTTATTAATGAAGTAATAAAATAACAAAAATAAAATATTAAAAAATCATTTCCGTCTTTATTTATAGGGTGGGGAATGAAGAGCCTCACATTGCCATTTGGGCTCATAAGTAATAAAATTCATTTATTGAAACATTTCATTTTTCCAATGCACAGAGGCAATTTACATACAGTACAAGGTCATGATCTTTTTTGATGCTTAAAAGCACACGTCGAACACGAATAGAGTGTTTCAGTTGATGTTTCGAGTCTCTTTTTGTATGATAATAATGATAATGTTACATAAAAATAAACAAGTGTGCAAGTAGCACTATAGTATTTATTAATTAAAAATTATATATTTATATCAATTTATAGACATATCGTCATGTTTATCCAAAATTTACATATCTTCAGCACTTTGGCCGTGGTGGGTATTTTAGTGAGTTTTTAGGTACTCCTTTATTTCTATGCTAATAAGCTATATAAAAGTTTTGGAAGATATTGTTGCACACAGGAAATATCTTTAACTCTTTAACGACAGCGGGCTTTTAAGTTAATTTATAGGCACAAAACATTTGGAAAAAAACATTAGGAAACAAAATATTAGGGGAAAAAATGAGTATAAGAAATGAGAGATATTTATGTTTTAGCTTGGTTGTTAGCTTGGTGCATGTTTTCAAAAGTTTTAAACGCATGCGGGCACTTAGTGCCAAACTGCATGTAAAACCTCAAACGCAATCTTCGCACTTTCTCTGCGAAAGCAAATTTTTCTAGCGCTAGGCAAAAGGAAAAAAAAAAGATATTAGGAATTGAAACCTTTATGCTGGAGTTACAATCAGTGCAACACAGCATTTACAGTCATCTGTCACTGGCTATATTAACGAAATTGTTGTTCGATAATACGGATCCTTTAAAGTCTCGGAAAGTGATATCAGTGAGTATTTTATCCTTTAAAAGCTGCAGAGTATATTGCAAAGCAAAAATTTCATTTGCATATGACATTTCTTATTTCCCGGACATTCATAGGAACTGGTGGAATAGAATATTTTCAAAAATTTTGTTGCCATGCCAAGTTTGAGGTATGAGTTTCCTGCGCAACAAAGTTGTGTTACATCATTGTAACTGCTCTCATACGTTCTCATGTGTTCAAACTCGTTTTGTTGTGCAACTATGCTATGTTGCATTGATTGTAACTTCAGCTTTACTGGTAAAATAAGTACTAAGTACAATATATTTCCCGTATCAATTATTCTCTGCTTTGATAAGCTTTAGAGACGATATACGTTGTCTATGCGATTATAGACAAGAAGGGAACAGTGATCACAAATCAATAACCTTTATGAGTACAATATAGTAAATGAATAAAGTGACACCACTCCTAAAATTTGAGGTTCTGAGGTTCACGGCCGCACAAGGACTCAGGCACCGCCTAATTCGCCTTCGCCTTTATGCAGCGGCAGCGAGAGTTGCACACGTTGCGGCGAATAGCAACACTAAAGAACAACACAACAGCATCGATCAACAGCCGTCCTGAAAACAAGAATTCTTCGTGACCAGGGAACGAGTCCGATGTGGCTGAGTATGATCACTGTAGACGAACATCGTGCATGAAGACTGTGAACGTGAGCTAATTTGTAAATACACTTTTTTTAAAAACAGTAGCACAGCCTACATCCATTATTTTACCAGGTTTTTAAATGTTCGATGCTGTAGACGGGGGTTAAAATATGAAAATTAGCTGGAACTTAGCGCTAACTTTAGTTTTAAGCACTATTTTTGCTTGTGTCATGAAAATATTTTACATCAACTTTACTCTTGTGAAAAACACATTTGACAATATATTCATTGACTGCCGTCACATGAATTTTATCACATAAATTCACCGTTGTGGAGAATTCTGTTCAATTTCGCTTAACATATGATTTTACTGCTATCATTGGAAGAGTTCGATCCAATTTTTTTTTTTGCCGAATATCCGAATTTGGCTTTAGCACCAACATCAGGTTAAAATTCTCCAAAAAATTTCATAAACTGCATTATATTGCACATACAGCCATTGAGAATAAACAAATTGTCAGCACGAAAAATTGCGAGCGATAAAAATTGAGCTCATAGTGGCTTTAGTTTGATTGCTGCCAGTGTGCTTATATTTTACAAGAGTGCCTGAAAGTATGCAATTTCATGTGTTATTATTAATGCTGATATCAAAAGCTATTTCTAGCAAAAAAATTCATGGTAAATTTAGATACGAACAGTACATCATTATGGAAGCATGTCAAAAATTTGTTAGCAAAACACGGTTAATTTGAAAATGCTGATAAAAGGTCCACGTTTATTGTTCTTTTTTATAGGTTTTTAACATTGCATGATGTCACCGTTGCTCAAATGACTTCATATATAATTTTTTTTTCTTTTAAATTTATGAATACATCCAAGGAAATCCAGTAAAATAACATGATGGCGGTAAATTAACTGAGCACGTGCCCAGCATCGGATCAAAATAAAGACCGTATGGGCATGGCTTCATTACACCATAGCCATCAGTACACAAAATGAATATTTGGCAGTTGTTAGGTACGGCATAGACTCTTGTACCGTAGCCAAGTGGACAAGGTATATATCCTGAGCTCGAAATACCGCCTCCACTGCATGATCCTGTTGCTTCATTAAAATGCATATTCGACGAACATTGAGCTACCTGTAGCTGATTGTTAATGCAAATATAATACAATTTGTTGCTGCTTGGGAAGGGGAACGTTGCATAGTCGTTGTAGTTGTTGCAATTGATTTGACTGACTCCTGTGCCCGTTCCAGGATTCGTTACACTATTCGATCCCACACATTGTTCTTTTGAGCAGTCGTATGTTGAACCCACAGCACAATAGCCCTGAATCCATACTGAAATAGCTCCTAAAGTGGCATTAGTCTGAGTACAGTACCAGTAGGTAGTGTTGCTCGATTGATCGGCGCATTGTGTTCCGGCACAGTCGCATGTAATGTAGGCTGGCGAAGACATATTGCGAG
The DNA here is from genome assembly GCA_963978885.1 of Nemotelus pantherinus. NCBI lineage: Eukaryota > Metazoa > Arthropoda > Insecta > Diptera > Stratiomyidae > Nemotelus > Nemotelus pantherinus. The sequence continues at coordinate 94,401,698 of OZ022263.1, read as the reverse complement.
CTGGAGGACAAACACAACTTGAAGACGATTGACATGGTGTCTGAGCTCTTAGTCGATCAACCTGAAAATTTTATGTGTTTTAATTGGCTACATCAACATGTTTGAATTCAATTAAAGACTAGACGAGGAATACATACAACAGTAAAAAAAAGCTCAAAATGCAAATTGTAAATTTAGTTAATAAAGTGAGATATAAATTAGGATAATGGAAAAAAAGGAAATTAGTCTATAGAACAAATTAGTCAGATTAAGGAAGTACTTTACACCAAACTTGGTAATAAAATTTAAGGACGCGGCGCACAAATGAGACATACTGCAGAAAATTTCAACACAAAAAAGATCTGAGCATTCAAAATATGGAGCTTCAAAAGTGATATCCTTATAAGAAGAGTGCATGGCTGATATTCCTGAAGCTTTGTCAGTTATATAGAAATTAATAGTGTGCGGTAATTGGAATACATGTGGTTGGAATATATCGAAAGTTATGCGGCCGTTAGAGAAAAGATCACCGACGAAAATCGTAGTGGCCGACTTAGCACGGCATCAACAAATTAGCACGGCATCAAACAGCTGGCGCGGCGGAGCTGAAAAGGAGGTTCACGTTACGGCTTTTGACGGTAGAATGAGAAATGGCTATTCGAAGTATTTTTCACATTTTGCACGATATTCTGCAGTAGCAAAAAAGCTCGTTCTCGATAGCAACCAACGCAAGGAGCGCGGAAATCTGCTACTTTTACAACCATTCTCTACGGAAGGAAACCATTATCCACCACTATATCCCCGGCAGGAAGCGGTCGTAAATATAGTGAAAATATAGCCCAGTGACATAAAAAAGGCGAAACTTCAGAAAAATTAGGGGAAAGCTGAATTTTGGTGTCAACCTTGGTACTGGCATGTTGAACAAAATGTCAAAAGTTTCCATCGATCCGAGTGCTGCGTCACTTTTTATACGGGGTCAAAGGTCACCAAAATTAACCTGTCCTAAATATCTCAGTAACGGCTACGTCTTCAGAAAAACAATGTATGACGAATTTGTAGCTTAAAAAATGTTCAACAAAAAAAATGTTAAAACGTTTTCCTGTAACCATAACCGTTTTTGAGATATATTGATCTAAACATTTGTAACTAACAGCATCCTCTTTCTCAACGGCATGTTGATATTATTCGATTTTGATTGCGACTTGGCATGTTTGTGATTTGTTTTCCTATGTTTAAGAGGCGCATTAAAAAAACATGTAAACAAACTTATCTACCATACTTCAGGGTAGATGGAAAAGTGTGCTCCGAAAAGTTCCCACCTACCCCCGCCCCCTTTTTCCCCTAATTTTTCCGAAGCACCATGTTACATTTCCCGGTGCTAATACTCCAAAGACAAAGAAGTATATGGTGGCGCCGTCTACCGGCAAGGTGTTCTGGGTGTTATACTCGTGGCGTTTTTGAAAAGTTACTGCTAACTGATTCTGCGAGACCTTGACATCAGTGTGTAAAGCAATGATTAGCAAACGACGGAAACTTGTCACTGAGGGCGTCGTCTTTCTCCAACGGCAACGGGCAATATCAGAAAACCATCACTCTGGACACCCAAGAGCAGAAGTTTTAACAGGAGGGAATATTCAAACTTATCTCACGAAGCGTCAAATGTCTAAGCCGATATGAAGATCCAGTCGAAAAATAACCTAATGACAGCTGGTTCTATTGATAATTATGAAATAAAATGTACACGTTTCACAGCAGGCTTTGTAAAAATCAAATTTAAATTTGAAATGAAATACTATACCACGGTCCTCAAAATCATTAATAGCACTGAAATATGAATGAAGCTTAAATCTTGAAGAGAATCTTAAGTCTGTGGAACATTTGGAAACATTTCGCAATATTTAGGGTATGAAAATTAGCACTAAGCCACTTGCCCAGCGCGCACAAATCATTCCGCACCAGAGTGCGGTCACTTCCTGCTCCACTGCTGCATAAAATATATAGGGTGAATTAAATAAGAAAGAAATATCATTTATAAAGAAAATAAAAGGTGTTGGTCCGAGAATTGAACCTTGTAGAATACTAAAAGTTGAATAAAAAGGGAAACAAGGACGATTACATATATAAGATAAAAATAAGAAATAAAGTTAAGAAAGTCAGCAAAATGAATTTTATCTAGCTTCTACAATATATTAAGTTCAAAAATTTTGTAAAGTTTGTTAATATTACATCTACTTGCCTTCGCTGATTAATAGTTACAGCAGCAGCTCTAATGAATCCATGCTGCTCATGAATGAGGAAAGGCTGAATTATCAAGTGTAACCTATAGCAAAGTCCTTTCGAAGAGCTTACTGACACAAGTCAAAAGATAGGGAACTAATTGGAAATACGGAAATTGTACACTCCACTAACTCGCCCCTTGAGAGATCGTTTGGAGATTCGATTGTCGCTCATTCATTCGACGTGGCCAGCCCATTGTAGTTTCTGGAGTCGTATGACGGTAGAGATTTCCGGCTCGTCATATATGATATACAGCTCGCTGTTGTATCGGATTTGCCATCCATCTTCTTCCCATATTGGACCAATGATCCTTCGCAATACCCTTCTCTCACACGTATTCAATGCTTTTTCAGATGCCTGGGTCAGCGTCCAGCTTTCGCTTCGGTAGCATAGCACAGGTCTAATAATTGTTTTATAGATGCGAAGCTTCGTATTCCTGTGTACGCTTCGAGATTTCAAAGTGGGAATCACCGAAAAGAATGTCTTATTCGCTAATTGAATCCGTCGTTTGATTTCGTCCAGCTCATTTCCATCCTTCGAGAGGTTCGTCCCTAGGTACACAAAGTTGTCTACTTTTCCAAGGTTAAAGTGCCCTATCGTTATGTTTTGTCTAATTGGCGTCCTTTTCTTCGATTGAGTCATAACTTTTGTTTTTTGTTCGTTAATTTGAAGACCAACTTCCTTGGCGGTCTCATCCAGAGCTTCAAATATTTCCCTGGCGTCCTTGAATGAACGTGACATAATATTGATGTCATCAGCGTAAGCTACTAGCTGTGTCGACTTAAATAATGTAGTTCCTCTCATCTTAATGGGGATTGTTCTGATGACATACTCAAGCGCTAAATTAAAGAGTACCGGAGCTGATTCATCCCCTTGTTTTAGCCCTGTATTTGTCGAAAAGGAGTTGGTCATATTATTCTGAATCAGCACTTGTGACGTGGAGCCGGTCATGGTTATTTTCACCAGTCGTACCAACTTTGCTGGGATTCTGAACTGCAGCATGATGTTATATAATGCAGTTCGGTTGATGCTGTCGTACGCTTGCTTGAAGTTGACGAATTTTTGATGGACGAATGAATTCCCAGCATTTTTCCAAAATTTGTTTGACCGTAAATATTTGGTCAGTTGTTGATCTTCAACGTCTGAAACCACCTTGATATTCACCAAGAATTTTCTCAGCGTGATTGAAAATCCTTAACTCTATATCAGTTTTGTCAAGAGCTTGTACGACGTACAAAGTAGTGATATGCCCCTGTAGTTTTCGCATAGCAGTTTATCTCCTTTCTTGTGAATGGGACATATAACACTTTTTCGCCACTCATCCGGCATCGTTTCTTGTTGCTAGATGCCTGTCACCAATCCATGGATTGCCCTTAAAACGGAAATCCCACCTGTCTTCAGGAGCTCCGCGGGGATCCCATCGATGCCCGGTGCTTTGTTGAGTTTCAAGCGGTTCATGGCCTGTCGGACTTCATCTAGTGAAGGACGGTGAAATGAGGCACTGTCAAGGTATGTGCCAATTAATGATGGCGATTCGTTGGACATTTCCCTTCAGTAATTGTCCGCGGGGACATTTCCGTTTAGTAATTGCTGGAGATAGGACGCCCATTTTTCCTTCCCTTGTTCTGAGCTACTTATGATGCTTCCATCGGCAGCCCTACATAGACTAGTTTGTGGTTTAAAGCCTAGTTTTAAGTGTCTCACTACTTTGTACGCTTGACGAGTGTTGTTAGCCATAAAGCTATCATTCATATTCTTCAGCATGGTGTCAAAATGCTTTCGTTTTTTACGTCTTATTATTCTGTTAGCTACTCTCCGAAGATCGTCATATTTTTCTTTCTTGGTTCTAGTCGGTCGTTCAATGTGGATTTTGTAGGCCGCATTCTTTTCATCCAACGCGGCTTGATATTCCTCGTCAAACCATTCATTTCTGCGTTGCCCGGCTATATACCCCACTACTTTTTCGGCTGCTGCGTTCACTGCGCTTTTGATAGTAGTCCAGACGTCGTTAATAAATGTGGTAGTAGGCGTGAAAGCTAGTTCCATTTCCAGAGCAGATCTATACTCGGCTTCCATCGTCTTGGTGCGAAGCTTGTCTTCATCGAACTTGCGTCTTGAGCTTGCTCTGGCTTCATACGACAGTGAGCGAATTTACAGCAGTTCCCAATTCGGGATTGGGAATATACCGGAATTCGTGAGCTTTGGCCCGATTTCCATGGATGTGTGCGCAGACTGTGTACGTGCACGGAAGTTCCTCATGAGCTTGATTTGCGAATACCGGTTTTGTACGAAGCGTTTATATGTGTGTGCGCCGGATAAAATTGTATGGCTACACGAAAATCAGATTAAAACCGGTTTGAAATCCCGATTTCATGTAACCATACAAATTTGAGCGGCAATTTGGTTTACAAACACATAGATTGTAATTTGTTTTCATTAGGGCGTGTCCAAAAGGGAAATTTCTAAGATCGTGGCTTCTAGTGGCCGCTGTTTACTTCAGCGAACAGTAACGTGGCCATCCACCAAACAAAATGCATCGGAATGGAATATCATTTCGAAAATGCCTCTGAGCGGAGAGCACGTGCGCTGTATCTGAGCGTTGAATGCTCTTAAGGATTTATTTTAAGTGCAGGGTGAAGAAATTCTGCTGCTGATGAATACTTCACGTGTAGGATATATAACTTTTTGTATAAGCAGATCAAATTTTGTCGCAATTTTCCACAATTTAAAATTCTGTAGACTATTTTGATTGCTGAACGAGATCTTAAACTCCCTATGAATTTTCTTATAAGAAACGGAGCATGACCACGGTTCAACGGCATTCTGAAAATAAAAAACTGTCAAAATATTGGCAGGCAGATGGGCAAGCAAATGGCATACCATATTGCCTACCATTTATGGCATGCCATCAAATATGGCATACCATAGGCCGACTCCATTAGCAATTTTAAATGTTATGCCATGGGAAATCGCTAATGGAGGCGGCCTATAGCAATGAATTAATGGGTTAGAAAACATGCAGTTTTAGCGAGTATATATCACTTATATACTCGTTAAAAGTGACACTTTTATGAATTATTAGCGATAATTTTAACGATTTCAAATATATAAGCTTTTGCGATTTAAAATTAGTTAAAATTATTTACGCATAGTAGAGTGAATTTGAAAGACTGGAAGAATGAAGCAATATAGGCTGCTGAACAAAAATCGTTACATTAGAAACAATTTAGGAAAAATATCTAGGTAATGTTGCCTTTTAATGAGTTGCATGGGCCATAGGGTACATACACATGGCATGCATTATTATTATTTGTCGCTAATCGTAAGGAAAATCAGTGTTTGCTGATATATTTGCAAACAGGCTCGGTTTCGTATGAGGGATAAGTCTGTTGATTGTCGAGAAACTATCGTTTTTAGCAAACGCTCACTAAATTGCTTGCTGGGTAGTTTATGCTGCCGTTAGCAGGGCTAGATTTTAAGTAGAAAGAAATGAAGTAGATGAACGATTGGGATCACTTAATGTAAAGCATTTTTTTTTTCATATAAAGTTGGTGAACGTTATCATTTTTACTACAACGGAAAGCAACGTCAAAAACTCAAATTAGAAGTTATTTAAAAAATCAATCGAAGCGTAATATAAGTTTTATATACAAAACATAATTATATTTGCAGTCTTGACCATTTCTTTGCGAAACAGTATGATTTTTGAGTTAAGTTTAGCATTAGTGACTTGCAGTAAGTTGTTCTTTGCATTGAAACAGCATTAGACTAGAAAAGTTTTGCTGCCGAGCCTCGATGCAGGAAAAAAAGAATATGAAAAAGAAAAAAATTCTCTCTGATTCAATTCGAAGCGAAAATGGAGTAGAATCTGAAAAAACTGAAGTTGTGACGTAGCTATCATTTTCAAAAAAAAATTAAGTAAATCTACTTCAAATTGAGTAAAGTGTGAGCCCTGGCCGTTAGTACATAAATTATTTGCGATTATGGTTGTGTAAATTTATGAAAATGAAAATGGGACTGCATCGTTTACAAGAATCGCGCAAAGCTTTAATTGCTTGCTAAAATAACGGTTACTATATTTTACTAGAATTTACAGATTATATATCCTGCAAGGCTATTTAGTTCCGCCTGGATACGATGTATACAATATACATGCAGACTTCAAAAATAGTGAGCGCGGGGCAGACTGGCTCTTATTAGGCGTGTTTTTTTTTTACTCCGATACAAAACAGAATATAACTATGACGCAAAAGCAACGATCTAGTATAAAACAGCAGTGCATTCGCTAGGACTGACATAGGTTCCTGTATTTGCTGTGATAGCACACAACATCTGAAAATAAAGGGAGAAAAACACTAATATACACTACCACAATCGATTGAAAATAGAAAATAACTAACAGAAAATTACTTCTTTTAACTTTCTACATATTATGAGGTCTTTTTCTAATTTCCCAACTACCAAAACATTCAACATGACCATGAGAAACCCAAAGCCACGTCATAGCGAAAAAACAACTTCTCATGAGCTTTTCCTTTTTCTATCAGCACATTCTATAGTTCAGCACGTGAACTACAAATGAAGAATAGAATTTCTGTACTAGTGAATTCACTGGTACAGGAGTGTTGTTGTTTCCAATGCGTATTCTCTATTCTCTTCACGCATATTGTTTATTTGTTTAACCTGATGGTTCTTTGAAATCAAAATGTTATATGCTATACATTCTTAAGTTACTTAAAAGGAAAGGATTAAAAATTAACCTATTTTTAACCTGGTTTTTTTTTATTGCAACTACCGTGAACGAGATTACTATCGCCACTCTGGTTGGTGTTTTACAATTCAGCCATTTATGTTTATGGTTTATTGAATTTACGCAGACGATTAGGTAAGCAAACAAGGTACAAGGTACAAAATATTAAACGTTCAAATGAATGAAACGTTATGAAAAATGGAATAACCGCACTGTTTTCTCTCATACAATTCAATTTGTAGTTAAAATCTGTCATAAATCTGAAAGATATCATTTTGTGTGATTGCTTCTTGCTAAGCTGGAGCTCGACTTTGAAACAAAATATCATACCATAAAATGATTTGCTGTATGCCTGCAAACATACCACAATTTGAAATTGCTCAGATTCTGCGAACACTTTGAAGCATATATTTTTAAATAATCAAAATGTGCTTGCTTGAATCTTCCAAATATTTTTGCTTTCACAATAATCAATCAGAAATTGAGTCAAACACCCGCTCTGCCCTGATTCGCACAAACTTTCTATCTACAGTTTTGTCATTTTTGAATTAACACCGGACTCAAAAACTACAAACTCTATTATATAATTCTGCGAAATTTAAAAAACCTATCTTTTGTGGAAATATGTTAAAATCAATATTGAAATATGCACTCTCCATATATTCCCAGTACACATCAAAATACAAATCATTGAATATCTCGAAAGCGCTAAAATATGGACAGAACGTTCAGCGCTGCCGCCAAATGCCTACACCACATAACCATCATCGCTAATGGTTCATGTAACGTTCATGCATAAAGTGGCGACGTCGCTTTTCGCGAGACATGCACCAATTAAGTGAACAGCACTCGCCAGAAGCCTCAATATAGCAAATTTCCCTGTTTCCACACGCTTCAGCGAAGTAAACGGTGAATTTCAGAAGCCGCCACATTGGAATACCCTTACATGTATACGCTTCGACGAAGTGAACTGCACTTGCCAGAAGCCAGAAGCTTATGCTTCAAATACATATTGGCCCAAGGTAGAGCATCTCGGGTTGGGCCACCACAGGCCAATTCGAGAACAGATGCTGCTGTCCACAGCATGGCCAGAGTATGTGAGCTTCAGTTGTCTATTCAGCCTGTCAAATCCGTTTGGTAGGTGGATGTTGGTGCCCAAAATCCACTCAGATCGGAATGCGGGCCAATATCGACCTATTGTAGCCATCTCAAACCAAGATGGTGTACACATATTGGCCATAGGCTTTGTTGGTCTAACTTGGGCCAATATGTATTTCCTACATTAGAAGTGTGCCCGTTTGTACACGCTCCTGCCAAATGAACAGCGTTCTTCAGGAGTTGCCATGTAAGGAATTTTCGTGTATGGTAATGCCCTTACGAAATCAACACCAATCAGCAGAAGCCGCTAGGGGAAATCTTATGCTCGAGCATGCTCGCACGGTATGAACAGGATAAGTTAAAATCTGCCATATTGGAAATCTGACTACACGGACGTGCTGACACGAAGCTAGCAACATTTGTCAGAAGCCGCCATATCGGAAACCTCCGTGCATGTACATGCTCGAACGAAGTGAACAGCAGTAGTCAGATGGCGCCATATTGAAAGCGTACGTGTACGTACACAGAACTATCGTCTACACACAAATACAACGACACGTAGCAAAAGCTCACGAATTTCGGTATATTCCAAATCCCGATTTGGGAACTGCTGTAAATTCGCTCTGTGGTATTCGACATCGATATCGAGTCTTGACTTAGTAGTGGTCAGAGTTGTAGTTGGCCCCACGGAAGGTTCGCACATCTAAAATACCAGAGTCCCACCTTTTCTAAATCAGAATATTATCAATAGCCTCGTATATTACCAGGACCGACTTAGAGTGACTTGGTTTAGAACAGATTGAAATTACACTTCAAAGTAGGTTTTTGGTGTGACTGGATCAAAGTGGATTAACTGAATAAAATGCAGCTAGTTCTACTAAAGTGACGTATATCTCATCGTAACGTCACATATATGAATAGAACTCAAGTTGGCTTCACATTTTTCAATCCTCAATCGCTCGATCCGCGTCTTTTAACGCCAAAGTCGATCCAATCCAGTACAATTTTGTGATCCGATCGATTTATCTCAAATCAATCCACTGCGCGTATACAACGTGGTTTGACTAATCCTAAGCCGGTTTGAATCCACGTTATAAACAAGGCTATCCTGATGAAAGGTGCGGCCGTCCGGGGATGTCTTTTTATGAATGTCACGATGCGGAAAACACGTGAAGCTTACGATGAGATTTTTGCTACTCGCAAATTAGTAAAAACATAATTTTTCAGGAGAAGTGTTTAAAAGAACCGGGACCAATGACGCGTCAATTTTCGATTTTTCGATTATATTTTTACAATCTACTCGCTAGATGTCGTTCACAAAGGTGCTTACAATCAGTTTGTAACCGGATCATATTTGTAATATTTTTGATGACATCCCTTACCAAAATAACGAAAGAACCATGCCCTCACATCAAACAACCATAATTCCTCTAATCGCTTCAAACGCTTTAGGTTATAAATTAAAAATTAAATACTTCTGATTGAAATTTTGAAACGGGACAAGTTGCAAAATGCGCAGAAAGTGTTGTAGAATTTTTTATTTGTAGAATATTTTTCATGATTTTCAAGTTCCGAGCCCCCTTAACTACAATATTCAAATATAGGATGGACTAGGATAATAAACAGATGGAAAACGAAGTGTTCCAAAAGTTTTGAAAGGCACGGAAGAATTGAGATTGTGCGATAGTTAGAAGCAAGGCTATGTTCAACCGATTTGAAATAGGAAATAATGATTAAAAGCTTCCAAGAGAACAAATGAACACTAAAAGAAGCCGCAAGATTTTTCACGAAAAAATTGGGATTGTCATCCGGACCAGAGGAAAAATATAAGTCAAGTGAGAACAAAAGGAGTTCAACCTCAACATACATAGTTTGTCCCAGCAAAGGAGGCACAAGCAGAGAAATCAAAAGAAAGCAATTAGTCAGGGTTGGTGAAAACAGAGGAAAGAATATCGCAAAGAGATTGCAAATATCAAGAGGGCTGGAAGCAGTAAAAGCATTAAATACTAGGGAGTCGGGTAGAGATGAAGAGGCTTTTAAGGTGTGAATAAAAAACCAGAAGTTTTTATGTTGTGTTCAGACATGAGTCCATGCGTCCATGCAGTTTTAGATTGCAAGAGTCAAATCAACTCAAATCCAGTTTCTTGAAGGCGGAGCTAAAGCAAAAGTGGTCGGATAGGTGGATTAATATTTCATATACTTTATTGCTTTCCTTTCGCTGTTTGTCTTTTGTAGATGATTAGTGAATGCTTATTTTTCCATACGCATGTATTATGCACATGATAATTTCAGTATATGCTGATGTGGACACCACTTGGATATATTTAGAGACAAGCAGTTCAAGTTACGCCAACTAAAGAGAGCATCTAAATTTTCCTGAAAAAGCAGATAATCAGCAAAATGTTTGATCACCTGGAAGATTATTAAATCATCTGCATAGAGAAAGCAAGATGACTTAAAAGCATAGAAAAGATCATTGATGAACAGTTTGTACAGAAGTGGCCCCAAGTTGGAACCTTGAGGTACATCAGAAGGAGGAGAAAAAGGAGAAGACGACAAGCCAACAACACAAGTGCGATTAGGTAAAAAAGCAGAGATCCAGGAAAGTAAAGGTTTGCGGATTCCATAATGCTTAAGTTTGACAAGAAGCTGCATATGATGAACAGTGGCCAAAGTTTTGGCGAAATCAGTATAAGTGACTTCAACTTGATTGTTGCTGTCAGTTCCAGAAGCAATTACACGCGTTAACTCAAAAAGGTTCGTAGAGGCGCAGCAGCTTTTTACAAAGCGATGCTGTTGCACTACAAAGACACAGCTGAAAACATCATAGAAACCATTGAAAGCGAAGCGTTCCAAACATTTTGAAAGGCAAGGAAGAATTGAGATAGGGTGATAGTTAGAAGTAAGGTTATGCTCAATCAATTTGAAACTGGGAATAATCTTTGAAAGCTTCAGGAAGACAAAGGAATAAAAAGAAGTTGCATGATTTTTCACGAAATAATTAGGACTACCATCTGGACCAGGGGAACAACTGGAGTCAAGTGTGAACAAAACCAATTCAACCTCAAAATGGTTCGTCACAACAAAAGAAAGACAAGCAGAAAAATCAAAAGAAAAGGTAAAAAGAAACAAGACTCAATGTTAAAGAGGATTAGGTTAGGTTAGGTTAGGTTGTACTGGCTGGTACATGGCCACACATAGACCTACCGGTCCGTAGTGATACCAGATAAATGGATCTCAAGAAAGGAATTCAGTCCAAGCGGCCATCAAAGGCCCCGGACTTTTTCGCGAACTGAAGGATGTCCTTCAGCTTTTGTTCTGCCACGTGCGAGAGATCCACCAGCCAGGGCTCACCGAAGTATCGCAGTCTGGTTTTCCCCAGTGCCGGGCAGTGACACAGGAGATGCTGGATAGTTTCTGATACCCCCGGCTCTTGACACCTTCTACAGGTGTCGCTCGTTAGGAGTCCCATTTTCATAGCATGTGCTGCTACAAGACAGTGACCAGTAATGATACCAACGAGTCGTTTGCAGTCAATCCGCGCTAACTCGAGGAGGTAGTTGGTCGATGCGAGATTGTATGACCCCCTTATGATTTTGGTTACCCTGCAGGTCTGAATTGCACCCCATCTGCGCGTTGCACCCTGCATCATTTTGGAGTCGATTGAGTACTTAATCGTCTGGATAGGAGTAAGGATGTTAACCGCTTCCAAAAGGGGAAGACTAGCCCCATACTTGGCTAACGCATCCGCCTTCTCATTTCCATCAATACCCTTATGACCGGGAACCCAGACGATTCTGACTCTTCTGCTGTTACCCAGTCTGTTCAGGGCCTGAATGCAATCGAATACACACTTCGATTTGTATGTGTGAGACAACAGTGCTTTTACCACCGCTTGATTGTCCGTAAAGATGTTTAGTACGTTGCTAGTAGTATCCTTGGCATGTATCAGATCTGCGGCTTTACGTATCGCAAACACCTCCGCCTGGAAAATACTACTGTGATTCGGAAGCCTGAAAGTTGCTTCCATAGCTGCATCTGCAGAATATACTGCAGCACCCACTCCTGCAGCTGTCTTCGAGCCGTCAGTGTAGATGCTAAGAGCTGCAGGACACATTTGTCGATTCCATTCTTGCCCATCTCCCACAGTCGCTCGATATCCCCGCTCAAAGCACAGAGTGGGAACCAGGTAGTCAGTGCTTCCTGCGTAACCCCGTTCAATACTACTGTGGCCAAAGGATCTTGGCTCGAAGTGCCCTGATTCCCTAATCCTGACAGCAGCCTTTGCGACAGTGCCTCTAATAAAGAGATCAAGCGGGGAGAGATGAAGCAGGACGTTCAGAGCAGACGAAGGAGTCGAGGCTAAGGCACCTGTAGTGCAGAGGGCCGCAAACCGCTGAACTCTATTCGCCATGTTAGCAAAGGTGCTTTTATTCACTGCTGGCCACCAGAACAATCATCCGTAAACAAGGATCGGCCTAGCTATCGCCAAGTAGATCCAGTGCGTTAAAGCAGGGCTTAGACCCCACGTTTTACCCAGCACTCTCTTGCTGGCATAAATCGCGTTGCTTGCCCGCTTAACTCTTTCCTCTAAATTCGCCTTCCATGTGAGCTTGCTGTCCAGAATAAGACCCAAGTACTTAGTTTTTAACTTGAGACCTAATCTGGAGCCGCCCAGCATGATATGGTCTAAATCCGGGGTTTTATACTTCCTAGTGAAGAGCACAATATCCGTCTTATTGGGGCTAACGCCAAGACCCACGGTATTCGCCCACTCCTCAACCAGCCCTAGAGAGTACTCGATGAGCTGACCAAGGGTGTGTGGAAACCTACCCGAGACTAAAATTGCAATGTCGTCAGCGTAGGCCACAACCGTGAGTCCCTTGCTTTCCAACTTTTCCAGAATTGAGTTTGTTACAAGGTTCCACAAGAGAGGAGAAAGGACCCCTCCCTGCGGAGTGCCTCCGCAGACTTTTCTTGTAATTTGCGCACCGGACCACTCCGCTGATATGAGCCTGTGCTTAAGCATGTTGCCTATGAAGCTACAAATAGCGGGGTGAGTGCTGTGTGCGTGGAGGCTCTCCATAATAGCTGTTGTGTGCACATTATTGAAGGCGCCTTCAGTATCTAGAAAGGCTCCCAAGGCGTATTCTTTGTAATGGAGTGCCCTTTCAATTTTGAGGACTACCCTATGGAGAGCCGTTTCCACAGATTTTCCTTTCATATACGCATTTTGGGCTCTCGATAGAGTTTGAGTACCAAGTCTTTGTTTGATGTGAAGATCAAGTAATCTTTCGAAAACTTTAAGGAGGAAGGAAGTCAGGCTAATTGGTCTGTAGTCCTTCGAATACGCATGGTTGACTTTACCTGCCTTGGGTATAAATACAACCTAAGCAGTCCTCCAGGCTGCAGGTACATGGCTTAGCACTAGGCAACCTCTGTAAATTTGTGTTAGCCAGGAAACAGCAAGCATACCTGTTTTTTGAAGCATGATCGGCAGAATTCCATCCGGAGCTGGAGACTTGAAGGACTTGAAGGTGTCAATTGCCCAGACAAGCCTCTGCCTGGTGACAATTTGGCCAATGCCTTCGATGTCATGCAGATCAGACGCCTGCACACGAGTTAAAGGGGTGGAGTCATCCAAACAGCCCGGAAAGTGAGTGTCTACGAGGATCTTCAGCATTTCCGAGCTGTTGCTCATCCACTCCCCATCAGACCTGCATAACAGGCTAGGCGTGACAGGGCGTTTAGCCAGCAAGTTTCTAAGTCTTGCCGTCTCCGAGGTGGATTCAATCCTACCGCACAGCTCTTTCGAGGAGCTCCATTTGGCTTCAATTATTTCCGTTTTGTAGACCCTAAGTATGTCCTAGTATTCGTCCCAACATTCCCTACAGTCAGCTACTTTGGCCAACTTAAAGAGTTCTCGTACCTGTCTTCTGCGACAACCCAGGTCTCTGTTCCACCAGGGTGGCTTAGGTTTGCGCTTCGGACAGACTTTGGGACAGGATCGTTCAAAAGCTTTTACCAGTTTACCAGTAAGAGTGTTGACCGCAGATTCCAGGCCAGCTATAGAGCTTATCCTGGGAGGAGGGCCTAAGTCGTTGGTCACTTCCCGTTTGAAGTTCTCCCAGTTTGTTTTCCTGGGGTTGCGAAACGACCGAGAAATGCGAGTTAGATTGAAATTTAATAAAGATGATTAACTCAAGGATCTTATTATTAGCATAAGGGAAACCGTTAAATTAAAAAAGCGAGGAGGAAGAAAGAAAAGAAGATAAGGCAATAGAGAGGTTCTTGCAAAGTCAACGTGTAGAAAAGCGGAGTCGCATTGTACAGAGAGCATAATAAAGTCGCCACAGATGGTGATAGTCGACGAGGGAAAGTTGATATTCAAAAATGTGGAAAGTTCAGCAAAAAACCAATCATAACTCGAAAAGGGCGTGTTACAGGGAATATATAAGGACGCATCAAACAGCGAGGAAAAATATTTTGTGAAAAATATTTTGTGCGAAGTTAGACGTTCAATTAAACTCACTGCTTCGTTTAGCAAGGTGAAATTATCTGGATATTATTCACATCAAATATGTAAAACAAATGTGCTGCATTTTGTTTTAAATATGTTTTCCTGAATAAGTAAGGAAAATTAAGATAAGCGCACTGGCTTGTAGCACGTGATGTCCAGGTATAACCGAGGTAGCACGCAATGAGCCTTGAGCTAGCCTAGCTCTGTACAGGTACCTGAGTCAAATCAAATACGAGTCATTAAACACTTATACAGAAAAGCTAAAAGTTGAAATGCAGTTACTTACATTGGATAAGACTAAAGTGAATACTAGAATCTATAAACTATAAGCAATCAAATTTAAATCAATAAAAATCAAGTAGGCTAATTAAAATTTACTCACCTGATAACAAACCAAAAACAAAATTATAACACAAAAAATATCTGAAAAAGTCGATTATTGGATAGATTTCAATGATGCTAAGTTTTAAATGCATACCTTTCATAGCGAGCGAGTCCTGTTTCTTAAAATCCACAATTCACATAAAATATTTATTGAACCTCTGAACAAAAGTGAAAATATTTGATAAACTTGCTGTAAAACTATGGGAATTTCGCATTCTTTTATACGAAAAATCTATTGCTTGACATTTGTCTGACAAATAGTAGGGTAATGAGACCCAAATCCATTTTTATAACGTCGATAAAAAACAATACTGCATAACAACATAGTTATAAAGAAACAGACTTCAATTTGAAACGTTCTCCTGTTACGATTTTTTTTTGTTCGCCAATCAAACTCGAAAGAATTTTGTTGGGAAGTATGTGTCAGTGAAAAAAAAACACGGTCAATATATTGGTGTTTAATTTTTTCGATTATTTTGCTATCTACTGATGTGATCGGATTTTTAATCAAGATATAATATTAGTAATTTTCGGTGGTGGTCGTTGTGACAAGTTTAAAGAAAATTGGTTTGATAATTGAGCAGAAGCGTGTTTGATGCCACTGATTTTTTTCGATGATAAGGCGATGCCGAATTCCAAGAACTTGTTTGGTTTTTTTGAAAGAAATTGTTGCTTTTGTTGAAATACCTGAACTGCGTAGTGCAGAAAAGGAAAGTAACAAAACGATTACTCATGTACTATGCTAAATTCAGAAACTCTGAACTGTTTTGTCAACATAACCTGATATAACCTACAGAATAAATTCACGAAGGCTGCTGATTCCAAACTTAATATACCATAAAATTAAAAACTCATAAGCTCATATAGAAAAACGCCAGAAACATCTTTAATTCACATAAATATTTTGTCCGTTATTCGATGGATAATAATAATTTTCATCATAATTTCCGTTCGGGTATTCGCCAATTGGTACATTAATATTTCCATTATTTGGATAGTAGTTATTTCCATTCCAATTATTATAGCATGATGGCGGCATGTTCTGCGTACAGGCACTTACTTCCGGGTTGAAATAGAGTCCCATTGGACATTGTGACATGGTTCCGTAGCCGTTAACACATGATACATAGATTTGACAGTTGTTTGGTATACCGAGCAATATATTGGCACCGTTGGGACATGTCACTTGAGAATTAGGATAGTTCGGATAACCAGGATAGTTCGGGTATCCAGGATAGCTTGGGAAGCTAGGATAAGTAGGATAGCCAGGATAGCTGGGGTAGCCCGGATAGCCTGGGTATCCCGGATTATTTGGATAACCATTATTTCTGCAGGAACCGGTAGCTTGATTGTAAATGGAATTCGTTGGACACTGGGCGACAAGAGCCTGATTATTAATGCAAACGTAGTACTGCGTATTGGAGTTTGGATACGGGAAAGTTGCGTAGTTTTTCTGGTTGTTGCAATTTACTTGATTTGGATTTGGATTCGGGTTTGGATTTGGGTTGGGGTTTGGAATTGGACTTTGCGTAGTGGTTGTTGTAGTAGTCTGTCCCCCTGTACATTGTTGTGTTGCAGAATTGAAAGTTCCACCAGAATTACAGTATGCTGTAATCCAAATTTTGTTTGTGCAAAAAAAGAAACTTGCGGTATTGCTTGGATTAGCACAAATTTTCCCTTGGCCACAGGCAGTACAGTCAGGATAATCATCTACCGATGTTGGACATGTACATGTTTGAGCAAATCCATGGTTTATCTACAACAATGAAGCTTAGTTGAAACGAAAATTAGCTAAAATGTCCACAACTCACTTGATAAGCAAACAAAAGTAACGCAAATGTAGCTAAAAAGCCTGTAATTATAAAGAATTTTATTCGACACTAACAAAAAAGAAACAATTCTCACGAACTTCTTGAGTCCATTATTCGTAACGTTCTTGGAATTTTATAGTTTGAATTCAGCCCGCTGAAAATTCAAGAATATTACTGACATGCGTGTACAAATCACTAGCCTTTATATATGAAATAAACGCAAGTGATTGAACGTTAGAGTTTTGAATAGCATTTCCAAAATAATAATTTCTGATTAGCTTGATTCGAAAAAAATTCGACTTTTAATGAGTTTCTAACACGTCATCTCATCGAAAATGAAATATTCACTGAGCTGGTCAGTTTTTCGAGGGGCAGTGGTTGTTTTTTTATCTATTTATTGAGAAATATTGGAATTTAATAGATTGATTAATTTTGCGTGCTCGTTGCTATTGTGTAGATTTTTTTGATAAAAAGTAGTTTTTTAAGTGTCTGTACACATAGATAGCTAAATGAAGGCTGCAACTATCAAGAGACTATGTTTGTATATTGGGGATATAGAACATATAGATGTAGAACACCTTAAATAGCTGCAATAATCGGTATAAAGTTCTTTGAAAATTCAGGCTAAAACGTTTATCTTTACATTCTTAATTCATAATACAATACATTTGAAGCTTATTTGCCTCAAGTACGTTTTTGTCGAATTGGCAATGCTGACAAGTATCTAAAAACAACTTATTGGTACCCTTTGCTTCCCCATTATTTAAAAAAAATCATGCTTAAGATTGCAATGTTATCTGAAGTATATATTTTACTAGATTAGGCTAAGTAACTGTTTAAGAAGGTCAGAATAAACGAAGTTAGATCTGTTTGCTTTCGAAGAATCTTTAAAAATCGCGGCAATACATAACATATTTTTGGCGACAAAGAAAAGAAGTCTAATGTCTTAATCTATATAATACTATTCCTATAAAATTTTTGATACAACGACAAACGAGTATCAATTAATTCAAGTTTATGTAGTGTAATAGCGTGTGAATGGAAAATAAATTGTTTTCAAAACTATAAGTGAAATATTTCGAATATTTTGGTGAGTTTTTACACAAATGATTTGATGGAACCATAAATTACAGGCGAATCTATTAGTTTATATAAATTACAACTACTACCACAATATTCTGTTCATGCTATCAGTGATTCTCATTAATCCCATTAAAAACATCTGCTCTATCCGCTTTTGGAAGGATTTAGTGGAGGCTGCATCCAAGCAACAGCCATTTGTCAAGTAAGATTGTAATTTCGCCCATTTGCTCCTGACCCAAGCAGAACTTGAAAAAACAATATTGGAGAGCTTCTTCTCATCCCGGTGAATCAAATTTATTGTGGCTGGCGATCTCAGTAAAGCAATCCCACGACAACCCTTGTACGGGTCTAGGGGTTGAAGCTGGTAGAGAGCTTCATTACATTTTTTTTAATCATTGTGGATACGAGTGTGGAGTGATTAGTTCCATGACTCACTTTACCCCTGATTTAAATCAGGTACCTAATCAGAGCTAGGTGAACTCAAAGCTTGGTGCGCGGACCCTCGTCCGAACCTAGATTCGAACCAGGGACCCCACACGCAAGAAGCCAGTGCTCTAGCCACTAGGCTACTCAAGATCTCAGTACGATACACACGTTTTAGAGCTTTCGACTCATAGCATCTGGGGCAAAGCACTAGTTGGAGCACTACAAACCTACAGCATGGAGTATACAAGACCAATATATTGACTTCGGATATCAATAAACCTCTAGGTCTCATAGACCGCAATCTCGAAGGGCAAAATCAGAAATATTTCTCGATCTGTCATCAGATCAAATTTTTCTGGACATAACTCCCCACTTCGCAAGCTGAAAGCGTACATTTTCAAACAAACCCGACTGAAATGCACTCAAACGGCACCTCATCAACTAATCGTTTGTAAGAGTTTCACTGAAGTTGGTAGAAAATATTAATTCTTTTCAGTGAGCATGTCTTTGAAGTATTCGCCCCAAAAATACCTAAAATTAAATTGCATTCCTCGCTTTGGAAAATAACCTACTCATGATCAATTAAATTCCAGTAGAACGAAAAAGACTAACACGAAGACAGGGGCAGCTCCACAGGTCATCCTAAACTACAGCACGTCTTAATCAAGCTTCTAGAGAGCTCAGGCTGGCACTTGTGAAAGGGTAATAAAAGTTTGAGTCATTCTAAGAAGATCTCACCCCCACTGAAGGTACCCTTTATTCGCCGTAAAACATGGTATTTTTGATCAAAAATCAAAAATTAATAAACTTGCCTTCAGGGAAGCCTCATTTAGAACTGCCAACGAACAATATGTCAAAATTGATGCAAAGCCGAAGAGCCATCGCCTTTGTACTTCACATAAAACATGCTTTTACACTTTGGTGACTTTCCATCTGAGCTCAATCGTCAGGTCTCACAGCCAATCAAAACTTCTGCTAAACAGGTGTAATATATTATCGTCCTAAAAACCTGCTCTAAAAATTCTCCGGGAATCGATCTGATCACCAATGCTGTGTTCAAACACGTGCAACCGGTCATATACTCTTGGTTTTCTTATCTCTCTGCTGTCTTTCGAATCGGATATTTTTCTGAAGTATGGAAAACAGCCGTGGTCATAATGATTTTCTTAAGTGATCTTATTCAGACCTATAATCTTTTATCTTTTGAGAAACCTCGTTCCAATAACCTCCAAGACAAGTTCTAGAATATCAACTTGGGTACTGAAAACATCATGGCTTTGTTCAACAGGCTCACTGAACCGTATCAGATATTAAAATATCATTCGATGATAAGAAGTACTACTTAGCAGACTTTCAAAAAACAAACCTTCAAAAAAGTCTGTCAGGAAATATTGATCTTCATAAGCAAACACATGCTTCCGAAAAGCTTCTATAAAATTCTTTCCTCTGAACTAACAAACTGCATATTCCAGGTTAGATACAAAAGTCACTCTACCGCTAAATATCATGCGCATGCCGGTAAACCTCAAGTAAGTGTTGAAGGACCTGTACTCTCACAATTTCCACAATTCGATTTACCAATAAACGAAATAACAACTACAGCTAGCTTTGAGAATGGCGTTGCCATCCTATGTACTGATTCAGATTCAGTTATGGCATCCCAAAAACTGCAAGCCTACATCCCACTTATTGAAGAAAGAATGACTCACAAAATAGAAAATCAGAATCAACAAAACTAAATGCACCCACGTCATTTTCACATTGCTAAAACTAACTTGTTCTCAAATATGTCTGAACTATGTAACAATAATTTGAAGTGACGAAGCGAAATATTTTGGAATGCACCTTGGTAGCAAATTGAATCTTAAATTCATCAACTTTAAATGGATGCTCAACATCATGTCAAAACTTTATCTCGACTCGAAAGTGCTCACGTACAAGTCAAGCCTGAAGCCAATTTGGACCTTTTGTTTACAACTCTGAGGAGTATGTTACCCATCAAACATTAACCTCGTCCAAAAGACTCAATCAATAATACTTAAATGTATTACCGGAGCCCGGTTGCACTTCCGTAATGCTAATTTCCATAAAGACTTGCGGATCAAGACACTTGTCGGCGAAATCAAGAGCCGCAATGGAAAATATATTGACACTCTTACTCACCATCCCTAAAATTACATTCCATTTCTAACCTAGAACTACTGGAATACTGATCTCAACTTTGCACTGCCTCTCATTTTATGACATAAACGAAACTTACGTCCAAATTCTACACATCCTTAACTGCTAGAGGTGTGCAACATTTGTTCTGGTAAGATTCTCCAACTAACTGAAGCTTCTTGTACAAAGATAGAAGTTAAAAATGGTACTTGTGAAAAAGTAAATTTTAAAGTAAAAAATCTGCCAATTATTCGAAAACAACACACAAAAATTGAACGGAAAGGTCGTCGAGGTCGTAGCACCACAGCCTCCTTGGGCCTGGACCTCTAACAGATGATTATACTTCGGTTGCCGATTTTGAGCAGCGATTCAGACCAGCGTTTCCAACTGGCCTTCAAACCAACGCTTATCTTTTAGTACTCGATGTTCGTCCGATCATTCCATCAGTTGGATGACTGTAGCGACGTCGTAAATTACAAAAATGGTCTTAGCTGGGAGCCCTTTCATGATTTTTGTACGAAATTCCTACGACATTTACTTCACATTAAGATCCATCTACTGCATGAACTTCGTTTTGATTTCTATACTGGACCGGAAGTTATAGAGAAAAAAGCTTTATTTTGCTGAGCAAATTTGCAAGATTTATGAGACAAAAATCACCATAGCTGGCAGCTGTATTCTAATTTTTCAACCAAATTTTCACCAAATGTTACGTAAAGTAAGATCTAAGTAACGCGTGTTAAAAGATCTAAGTAATGCGTGTAAATTTTGTTAAAATTTGATGGCTGAATCGGAAGTTAAAATTTGTTTTTTTCTCAGTGATTTTTCAAGATGGTACCACTGCCACAGGGTTGCCCGCATTTCAAAATCACTTCTATCAGACCTGGTCCTAGCTAATACCAACATGTCCTGTAAATTTCATTATGATCGGATAATCCGGTCGTCAGTTCTCGTGAACAGAGCTTTCGAGTGCTCAAAATAGCGGTAGTTTGGTGATGGGTTGCCGTTCTTGTGCAAATCGGGATTTTCAAAATTTCAATTTGACATTATGGACAAAGGTAAAAATTTATCAATGATTTGAATTTTTTCTAAAAAATCAAAAATATTTGAGAAGGGTAAATATAAAAAAAACATAAATTTTCGGCGAAACCAGTTTAATACTAATTTTGTTCGAAAATTAGTAAAAAAACTCTAGAGCATCAAAACCGCTAAAAAACTGTCTTTCGAAGATATTGTCTTTGAGTGAGCAAAAAATGTGGAAAGAGGTTATACACTTTTTTGTAGTATTGTATCAACCATTCCTTATCCAAAGCAATAAAAACCATTTCCCGACAGCATCTCCTATAACATAAACGATGAAAATGTTCAGTGCTGGCAACGCTTTTCCAATGAAGCAACAACAAGTCTACCATAACAAGCTCATGCTTAAATCATCCTATCCTTTGAATTTCGTTCTCATCCTAGGATTTCATCGAAAATTTCTGCGATTAAACCATGCTTCAGGCTGCCATCCGAAAAAAATTCACAACTCGGAAATTTAAACATTGGGTCCATATTGCAATATTTACGAAAATGGCTGGGAGTGGCAGCCCTGACAACACTGCCACAGGACTGCCTGTATTTAAGAATCACTTCTATCAAACGTGGTTCTAATTAATACCAACATGTTTTGTCAATTTCATGTTGATCCGATTACTCGGTTGTCAGTTCTCGTGAATAGAAGTTTTGAGTGCTGAAAATAGAGGTAATTTGGTGATGGGTTGCCGTTCTTGTGCAAAGCGGAATTTTGAAAATTTCAAACTGACATGGTGGACAAAAGTAAAATTTATCAAGAATTTAAATTTTTTGTTTTTTCAAAAAACTAAATTTTTGCAGGAGGGTCAATACAAGGTTGCCTTAACAGTCTTGAAAGTCCAGGTATGTATAGTTTTAGTTAGCATCAATATTTTACAGCATTAATACCTTGCCAATTTTTGGGCTCAGCGCCCAGATAGAGTTTTTTAATTCCCAATTTTTTATCATGGACCAGCAAAATACATAGTTAGTTTTCATTTTAAGTACTTACTGGAGTCTACTAATAATCTTCTTCGAAAATTAGTAAATATAAAAAATTACCATGCAATAGGAGACAGCTGGCCAAATAGTGTAGCCGCTAGATATTAGATATTTATGTTAAATACCTCTTATTTTAAGTAATGTATGTACAATATAAAATTAATATAATATGTATTATTAGGTTAAAAATGTTTCTCATTGATAATTCCTTCCTAGCTTAGCATAAAAGAAGTGTACCGTCTGCAAACAATATGACGCAGCTCATTGGAGGTATATCTTGTACACTGTGGAGGCGAAGAAAGAGTTAGATTCTTTGCTAGGACAAGGTTTATATAGCATCCCTGACAGATATCAGATATTTTTTAAGGACTCATACTTGACTCAAAGTTACTATGGACCTCCAACATATTATGTTTGAGTCAAGGATAAGCCCTAAGTACTTGACCTTCTGGCTCAATTCAATGGAGACCCCATTTAATTTGGGTAACTCAAAAAAGGGACTTTGTACTTCCTTGTTAACAATCCTAGCTTTTTTAACCTCTCCAATAGAGTAGATAAATACTTTCCTGACACTGCCACGGCTATGTCGGCACGGTCCACTTTCATTAGGAGAGTATTCACTGTGATGTTCTACAGCAGGGGAGAGAGGACCCCAACCTGGGATGTGCCCGTACTGATTCCTCGTCTTACGCTGACATTCCCCAGGGAAGAGATTACCACTCTATTTTTGAGAAGCTGCACAATAAAAGCAATCAGCCACTCATCCACGTGCAGCACCGAGAGTGCCTCAACAATTGCGTTAGATTTTACGTTGTTGAAGGGCCCTTCGATGTCCAAAAAGGCAGCAAGCGTATATTCCTTTAGATCAAGAGATTTCTAAACTTGCTCAATGAGGATGTGAAGTGCAGTCTCAACCGACTTACCTCCGGTATAGGCGTGTTGTGACTGCGAGATCAACACAGGATCGATTGATCTTTTACTATGGTAATCAATGATCCTTTCCAAAATCTTAAGAAAGGCAGAGTTAAGACTTATTATTAAGACTTATTATAGATCTTTCTGAGCCATGGTAGCGATACTTCCATGGACTGCTGAATGTTAAACGCAAGGACGCCATCAGGGCCCGGAGAATTAAACGGTTCAAAGGAGATAATAGCTTACCTCAGTTGAGAATTTGATATTCTGAACGGCGGCATTGAACTGCACCACTTCTATAGGGCAATAATTGCCCGGAAAATGTGCGTCCATAAGAACGTTTAATGTATCTTTGCTCGAACTAGTTCAAATGCCCTCAGGGTTCATGATGCACCCCATAGCCTTCGGTGTCGTGTTTAAGACCTTACGAAAGCGGATTGCCTCGCTGAGACTCTTTACATTTCCATAGAAAGATCTCCGTGACGACCTCTTTGCTTTGCATACTTTAAAGTCTTAAGCTTCGTTTTGTACATCGACCAGTCATTAGACCTTTTCGAGCTGTTGAATTCCCTCCTACACTCTCTTCCCAGAGTGCTGATCTCCATATTCCACCAGGGGGGCTTAGGATTCCTCCTTGCTGTGGGTGGTTTACACGCTGCCCTAGACGCGGAGTTGAAAGAACTAGTGAGGGTGTCCACCGCCTGATCTAATTCATGGTAGCAGTAAATGCTCTTAGGAGCATTTTCCAGTAAGGATTGGACCAGAACTTTAAATAACTTCCAGTCCGTCCTTTTCCTGTTAATAAAGGCAACCTGCTCATCAGAACTGCGGCCAGCCACGTTGAACGAAATGTGCCTATGGTGAGAAACAAAAACACTCCTGTAGGACCCTCCAGTCTCATAGAAAATGTGAGTGCTGTCCACTGACCAAGGTGACGTCAAGAACCTCAAACACCGTCAAAACACCCTTGACAATGTCGCAGGGAGGGCTAGTGCCATGAACGTGTGCCATGTAGCAAGAAACAAACTAGCATGATCTCTGATCGATTTCCACTGCAACAGCCATGTTATCTTTGTAACAGAAATTGTGCAGTACGAGGACGTGAAGTTACACTGGCAACAGTTGTTGTTCTATTCAATGTACTTACCTAAAGCTCTGTCATAAAGAGCTTAACTTACTCTGCCCAAGAGTGCAAAAAACGCACTTATTGCCATTAATTTGAACGTCGTTCAAATATGCCAGCTCACACTGGGTTTAATTTTTTTCCAATATTATGCGTACTTAATCCGAACTAATATATAAGTTTAGTAAACCAAAATAATAATACAGGTGATTTGTTAGCATTTTAGATTTGAATTTACAAAATAGCAAAGGAAACAATTCTGCCTGGGAACTCCCAATATCCAGCTGCTCATTGACCTTGTTTTCAAGACCAAAATTAATGCAATAAAATATTTAAATATTGTCTATGGGCTTACTTGGATTCAATGGGGAATTTTCATTTCCTTCGTCGATGATCAATCATTCCGGAAAAAGCAGAATGATGACCATAGTAACTGATAAGATAACAAAATTGCAATCAGTGAATCTGATGTATACGATTCGCATTCTTAAAAGCGTCTAATAATCAATATCAACTTGTCGAATTTTCGTCAAACGAAATCTATTTGAATAACCAGTAGCAGAAAATAATTTCAAAGTTTTGTTATTGAAATGATTGCATTTTTGATTTGATCGCTATTAGTTTTAGATAAGGTTTGTGCGACATTTATTTATTATACGATCGAAAGACAACGGCCACGCAAATCTATAATAAATACATGTAAATGTAGTTAATTTTGCGTATATTCGCCTGAAATTGATTTTGTTTGCGGCGTATGAGTAAGCGCAGTGGAATTTGGGATGGGAGGAGCCGGTAAATTTTGATTACCCTTTTGTCTATATAAAGAGCTGTAGTTTTGATGAAATTGGTCACTTTGAAATCCCGTTTGCCGTAAAGAACTTATCCAAAAACGTGATTCGACTTGCGAAAGTGTTTTCTTTTTTCTAGCTTAATAGAGGGAAAAAAAATGGGCGGTATGTTATAATTATATCTAGTGTTTTAATTGTTAATTTTCTTTGCTTTTTTTTCTTATTAGGTTTCATC
The DNA here is from genome assembly GCA_963978885.1 of Nemotelus pantherinus. Lineage (NCBI taxonomy): Eukaryota > Metazoa > Arthropoda > Insecta > Diptera > Stratiomyidae > Nemotelus > Nemotelus pantherinus. Next base: position 94,376,094 of record OZ022263.1, on the reverse strand, counting down.
CTTCTAACAGTATTGCTTTTGAGTGGATACAAGGTAATACAGTGCTTTGTTATGGCACAAACTAATCTCCGGGCTCAAATTAATTAAAGTTCTGGCTTCACATCTTCTGATAAAGATTGTGCAGTTTTCAAAAACAAATGATCACTATATTGAAGGTAGAATAAGTAACAATGGCTTTGATTACAGATCTCATCTACCGAAGCAATCGCTCCTGGCGATTCTTGCGTTACAAATGGAGCACTCGCAGGAAATCCATTTAACAATAATCAGTTTTATTACTGTCTCAATGGGATTGTCTACTTAGGAAGCTGTACAAATGGTAGATATTTTGATTCGAACACCGCTCAATGTGTGTACGGTGGGAACAATAATCCCGGACAAATGAGCTGCTACAGCAACAATTTCGGAACGTTTCCCTACCCGTATGATAATACTCGATACTATTATTGCTTGAACAACCAAGCTATTATCGTTCAGTGTCCAATTAACTATTACTACAACCCATATGCGTACACATGCACTGCTGCCATCATATCTGGTGCTTCGCAATGTTCATATGGGGTGAATGCTTTGATTCCAGTTCAAAATAGTTGTCAAAACTATATTTTGTGCACGAACGGTCGTGCATCTTACCAAACTTGTCCAATGGGACTCTATTTCCAAGAATCTGGTACTTGTGGTCCAACCGCTCGTCCAAACTGTGGTAATGGAAGCGGTACTGGTGGCAGTGCAGGAACTTGCACATCTCAACAGGAGCAGCAACTGTCTCCCAACAACAACAACTGTGGTGGCTACTATCAATGTGTGAATGGAACTTGGATATCATTTTTATGCCCATCTGGCTATTACTTCAACAAGAATACCTTGATGTGTGGACCATCATATTCAGGTGGATGTTCCAACAACTATAACAACAACTACAACTACTATCCAATGATACCCAACTATCCAAACTATCCAACTTATCCTAGCTATCCAATTTATAATCCTATAAACGTTGGTAGAAGCATTTGCTCTGGCCTAGAAAACGGTGTAGTGGCTGACACTTCCAACTGTCAAAGATACTTCTACTGTGTGAATGGTTCACCGAATTCGATGCTTTGTCCAACCGGCTACTATTTCAACCCAATCATGGGAAATTGCGGATCCACCATCCCAAACACTTGCTCAATATCAACTGACGAAGAAGATGCAGTCGTATGTCCGACAAACGCTGAAGTCACGCTAGCAGATCCAAACAATTGTAAGGCTTATATCCTGTGCACTAATGGATTTGGTACCAGTCTGACCTGTGGTCCAGGTCTTTACTATAGTGTTGAAGAAAACGCTTGCACTGCATCGATGCCAATGCGTTGCTATTAAATTTACAAAAATATTAAAGCTGTAATAGTAAAACTACAGTGAACTCTAATTCCGGACCGAGAACAAAAGCTTTCAATTCAAACAAATCCAATTATATACAACACTTTTTCTCGCACTTACTAAGGACACTTTGTGTATGAGAATACATTGAAAAACTAAAATAGCTTAATAAATTATGTTTTATAATAAAATGGGAAAATTTAAATGTTTTTTTGTCACAGCAGTATGTGGATGCATGAAATAGTGGTTGTGACTCATAATTAGGTATTTCAGTTTGTGATAGCCTTAAATACATTTGTTTGTACTGATTCCCCACATATGCCATGGAACTATCTAAGGACATATTTTCATGCATATTTTCAGTGCGATATAGGTTCTGCGGTAGGACATCTTGATGCTTGTGCGACAGAAAACTTAACATTCCGTCAGATTGATGGGCTAACAGCTTAATGACATTATAAATGAAATGGTTGTCCAGAATACACGCTTAATCACACTTAAGGGGGGAAATACATGTAAAATCGAAAAAAAAAATTTCAGATTTATTTAAAATATATATATTGTTCATTTACAAAATGTTTAATATTAAATCCTTAAAGTACACGTCTTACAGTAAATGAAAATAATTTTTTAATAATTTTTCAACACAAAATGGCGGCGCAAAAAACACATCAAAAACTGCCTCGTACAACTTAACGCCTTTTCCGGCGAACTTGTAACATTCAGAGAAAAAAAATATGCTAATGAAATATATAATTCATAGGTGAACCAATAAAATTTATGAAAAAAAATTAAATTTTTACATTAATTTTAGATTAAACAAAAAAATCGATCATTTTTCAAAAAAATCACGTTTTAAACATTAATAAACAAATTATTTTTCTGAAATTACAATAACATTTAGGTTCAACGAGGAGATAATACTCTTTTGTAGATGTGGTATAAATTTGAGCCGGATCGGCTCAATATTTTTTGAGATATTTTGTACGGCAGTTGAAAAAGTACTACTTTGAGAAAAACGCGTTTAATAACTCGAGAACTAATGTGAATATCGCTTCAAATCTTATTTTGGTATATTTTAAGAGCATTTCAAACATTTTGATGTAATAAAAATAAATCGATTTTTTATTAGCAGTTTTTGTATTTTCCCCCTTAATAAGCATCAGAATCATGAGCTACCGCCGAACATTGTTAAATACATGAAAGTGAGACACATTTAGTACTGCAAGATAAAGCGCATTGCCCACAGACATAGAAGGGATCACCCGTTGTACAAGTTACTACTCTCGAATACCAGCTGTATACAAAATAATTGCTGATATGGTTGGTAAATTTCTCAGTGAGCGTGTTGTGCAGCGGCTGGCTGACATCTGATCAAGCCCCGACATGTTTAGACAAATTAGTCTGCTTTCTGACAAATTCTGGCCAGAAGATGCTGGCAATGATTGACAATGTCACTGTGCGCAACCCTAGCCAACAGTCTGAAGTGTTTCTCACTTGAATGTTGTTCCGCCTGACTGTTCTGCTCCTCACAGCCAAATAGCAAAAGAGAAGGTAAATCGCTTCCTAAATCCACAATGCGATCCACTGGCCACATTTAAATCCGAAAATCCTTCGGATGATCCGCAAAATGTAGACGACTAGTTCCACTTTGTCAACGGTGAGCTCTTGATGCGACTACTGCGCGGTATAAAAAGCAAGAGGTCTTATGGTCGTTATCTAATGTCTAGATTCATTATTAAAGACTTACCACTTTCTTTGCTCAGAATTTTCTCCATTGTATTTAACAATACCCTGAACAAAGATTACTTTCCAAATTCATGAAAAAATGCCAAGATTGTTCCTAAAGTACAAAAGTTCTGAAAGTAAAGAAGTCAGCAATTTCCGTCCTATCTCTCTACTTCCTAATTTGGGGAATATTTTTGAGAGAGTATGGAGTGAAATGATAAAAAACCATTGTGAGCTCACAAAAGTAATTTCCGAATACCAGTTTGGCTTTAGGCGCAAGCACGGCACCCAGCATGCCATTTCATACTTGCATGCCGAAGTCGTTTCTCGCTTGAATGTAGTATGTGCATTAGATATCGAGAAGGCTTTTGGTTCCATCTGGCAAGAAGGCCTTATATTTAAGCTGATCAAGTTTGTATTCTCGGAAGAGGTAATCATCCACACCGCAAGCTTTCTTATAACCAGACAGTACTATGTGTGCGTTAACGGAGCAGACTCACTCATAGAACCTGTGACATCAGGAGCGCCACAAGGTTCTGTCACTGGACCAATCCTATACACCATATCACCGCTAACCTTCCCACCACAGTGGGCTAGCCCCAAGCTCAAATCACAACAAAACGCCAATAAAACGCTCTTATTTGAATCGAACCAAGATCCGCCCTAATCAGCCAAGAGCATGAAATACTACTTGGCAGATCTTAGTGTATATTTACTTTGACGAATAGGGGATCAAAACAAATAGCAGTGAGACACAGCTTTTGTGTATTTCGACATCCTTGTAACTATCGGGGATCCCAAACTTTTCGCAATTAGACCACGAAACTCGCTGTCATGTTCGGAACGTCTATGATTACTCCTAGCTCATAGTTTAAGTACTTCGGAATCGATTTCCACGAGTCCCTGAAGTTTAATCCTTAAGTGCGGCAAAAAATCAAAGCTGCAAAATCTTTATTTGAACGCATCTGACCTGTTTTTACCAAAAAGATGGACATGCCCACCAAATGGTGTAACGGGCACACCTGGTAACCCTTGCCCAATTTACCTATATTTTTAGCATCAAAAACTTCTGTTCACGGAAACTCACGATCCAATGAGCAGAATTAATTGAAATTTGCAGACTGTATTGGTCTTAAATAGGACCAGGTCTGATAGAAGTGATTTTGTAATGCGGGCGATTCTGTGCCAGTGGTGCCATCTTGAAAAATCGCTAAAATATAACTGGTTATAGCCCTATAAATTCTGATTGAATCGTTCGATTTTAACGAAATTCATAGAGTAGCTGGACCTTACTTGAAACCACGTTTGGTAGAAATTTGATTGAAAAATTCTGTCGGAGCTGCCAGCTATGATAATTTTGGTGTCTTAAATTTGAAAAAATCAAAATTTGGAAGTGAAAACATTCAAACTATCGAATGTTCTAAAAAATGTTTGTTTCTTACCACAAAACTATTCTGTATACAAATTTTATGCTTTGTCTACACGTTCAAAGTAAAACTTTGGAAATTTCAAGTCGGATAAGAACGGTAACCCTTTCCCAGTTAACCTATATTTTTAGCATCAAAAACTTCTGTTCACGGGAACTTACGAAACAATAATCAGATACAATTGAAATTTACAGAATGCATTGGACTTAAGTAGGACCACGTCTGATAGAAGCGATTTTGAATTGTAGGCAACTCTGTGCCAGTGGTGCCATCTTGAAAAATTACAAAGAAAAAAAACTGCTTTTTGCCCTATGAAATGTGAATAAGTTACCAGATTTTCATGAAATTGAGAAAGTAGTTGAATCTTACTCTAAGCCGTGTCTGGTAGAAATTTGGTTGAAAACATCGATTGGTGCTGATAGCTATGGTAATTTTTGTGTCTTTGGTTTGGAAAATTCGCTCAGAAAAATAAAACTTTTTGCACTATAACTTCCAGTGCAGTCATGGAATCAATACGAATTTCATACAATTAATGGAACCTGTTATAAACATTATTCAGGCCAAATTTGGTTGAAAAGCCACGATAGGGTTGGCAGCTATTGTTTGATTTGTGTTTGTTTGCAATATCTTTATTAAGCGGTTTTATCGTAGAATTTTCAATTGGTAATGATATTGTAGTGACCATAAACAGCAAATATTAAGCTTTCGATTATTTGAAAAAACTCGCTGCAGGTAACTCTAAATTTCTTTATACTCCTATAACTTCGAATGTAATATAACAACGTGAAGCAGATGTGATATATTCTTGGCTTTGATACTGGCGAAAGGTTGCCAGCACGAGTCGGTTGTGCTACTTTTGTATCAATAAATGCTTACAGTTAGTATTCATACCGGAAACATTTGCAATGAAAATAAATAACCGATGTTTCAATTCCCAAAGTTCTGCAAATTTTTCGGATCGCAGCCCCAAACACCAACTTCAGTTACAGTGCTGCAGGCACTGAGCATTTTCTTCATTGATGTTATATGTAGGGATTCCAATCCCGAACCATATTTTCAATCCCGGGATTACGGGATTAAAAAATCTCAAATCCCGGGATCCCGGGATTTGAAATTCAAAATACAACACAACAAAATCAGTCAAATTTCTAGTAAACAGATTATATAATTTGCCATCATTTCAAAACTACAACAATAAGTAAGCTCAAAACTGTATAAAAAATTGCATTATTACTAATTTCTATTATTGATGCAAATAAAAACAATAATTTTAATTATCCAAAACGTTGACAGTATGAAGACAGATATTAAAAATTACATCTATTACAAATTACAACAAAAAATCACGACAAAAAACCACAACAACAAAACACATCTCTTAGAATTGAGATACATAATAAAGTAACATATAAAAAATTCGGCCAAAGTTCATTAGGTTTTTCGGAAGTAACATTGAAGCAATAGCATAGCATCTAAGGTAGCATCTCCAAGCCTGCTTCTAAATTTATTCCCGATTTTGGACGCCGCGGAAACGGTCGAGAAATATTGGTACGCCTGCTCCAAACTATGCAAGTGCCACCACTTTCGAAAAGATTCATTTCTTTTGCAATGGTTTTAATTAGATTAGTTTCTTGCGGCATTTCATGATTGATTATTTTCATACTTTTGCAGCTTTTCTTGTAGCGTTAATTGACGACTATCTTGTTCTGATCAATATAGGTATCTACTGGGTTCTCTTCATTTCTTTGGCTACCAAGCATAGGGTTCAGCATCTAGATCATTGTAGTATTTTTTTTAATATTTGCGTTGCTTGGTTTCAAAAATAGAGATTTTATTTCATTTGGTAAATTTTCGCTGGTACAATGTGGATTCTGGAGATAGCTTAGCATACCACTGAGGCTCTTTTATTCGGTCCAATATTGCAATTTTCATAGCAGTCAGAAGAATAGACCGTTTTTCTCCTAACAGCCTAAATACAAATCTTGATGAAGTATTAGCAGTGCATAAATTAACAAGTCTGCGACTAAAGGCCGTCACAGCCAATTTTACAGGGAGTAAAACTTCAATAATTTTCTGAATCGAATCAAACTCTGTTGCTTCTAATTGCTCTGAATATTGCAGGCCTATTAATTTATACTATTTTTCAAAATGGGAAACTATTTGAGCATTGTCAAGAGACTATTTCATCTTGTTTTACAATCCATTTAAAGGAGACAGTTAAATGCTTGCTCGGATCCGACATAGTTTTAAAGATCGTTATTATTTTTCGTTGGAGCTTTTTTAAAATATAAAACTACCTAACGAATTTTCTTTATGCATGCGCTGATGTCCTACGTCTGATCTAGCGTGTCTTACAAGCGACCGGGTTCAACGTAGTTAGCTGATTCAAGACCATCCAAATCTTCGTGGTCGTCGTTCAGACTATCAGCTGCTTCATCAACTCTTTAATCTGGAATGGACCTCATATTATAGCGAACATAGCAAACTGCCAAGTGGATGCTATGCGCCAAACAAATATGTTGCTCTGTACCAACTAGTCTGCCTACTTTTCGCATTTCGTTTGACCCATCAGTTACGATGGTAACAATGTCTTTTCCTAGAGAAACATTAAACTCATATCTAGGTAGTTTCCAGCTGTCATTAATATTCTTACTCGCACCAAGCTCCAGTAAGGATTTACTAAGTAGATGTTTATATTTATATAGCGCTTATTTGCAGTCAAGGTCCATTAATCAAACATCAAACTGAACCGTTCACCTGAGATACTAGCCTGTTATATCTTATTTTTTATTATTTTCTTTATCCTGCTTGCATAGCCAACAACCTTTTTTTGATTGTTGTTAAGGATTTTGGTAAATCTGTGTATGCATTCGCTAGTATTAATTTCCTCAAATCATTCGATGTAACGAATGCACTAAATGTGAAACAGTCCATACTTATTTATTTACAAACCCCTTTGTATTCTCTTGTTAACTGTTACATCGGTTTGTTTTGCTCTATTCTTTACGCATTTTGATGTGAGCTAATTGTTTTCTCATAAATATGGATTCTATTTGCACTTTTCGAGTCTTGCTGTAACTTGATTGCCGATAATGCTTGACTCCCGGCTCCGAAATTCCAGTCAATTTCTGATCCCGAAAATCCCGGGATTAGAGCTCATCAATCCCGGGATTTTCGGGACCAGAAATTGGCCGGGATCCCGGGATCCGGGATCCCGGGATTGGATTCGCTAGTTATATGAGATGCTGCTTTCAAAGTTTGGTAAGCAACTGATAACGAATATAATTACCATAACAAGTGTTTTTCTTTCATAAACTTTGAAACCCATGCCAGTGGTAATATCTGAAACCTTCTACCATATGAGCTATAATGCATTCTTGAGACCAAAGTAAAACGTGGCATTTGAAACAGTTTGGCCGTAATAAGCAGCTCATGTGGTGGAATATTCACTCAAAACCTGCACGATTCTTCTACTGTTCTTCGAACATTAATGTTTCTAGCGGTTCAGGTGCGCTAGAGTTTTTCCAAGTAAAGGATTCCATGTATCTAAGAGTAAATGGTCTCATTATTATATAAAGAAATTTTATTATACATACATATAATTTTATAAATTATACATACATATCTAGAGAATAATATAAATTACCAAGTAGAAAGTTTGCGCATCGTTCATCGTTATAATTTTTAAGTCAAATTTATCTGGCTTCGACTTGATATACATTCGGAATTTGCAGCGGCCACGAAAAGAAAGAATTTGTTGATGGACCGTAATACCGTTACTTTAAATATAATAAGTTTCACAGTTTCTAATAAATGTATCTCATATTTCCCTAATTGGCGATAATCTGTCATACTCAGATCGATTTTTTCGAATATGAAAACGTTAATGAATTTGCAAGGGACTCAAACTTAATTTTTGGCATTAAACTTGTCGCACACTATTCGGGCACAACACGTCACAACACGACACGACAAAATTCTGTGAGAATCAATTGCATGTAATTGTATGAACGCCCGCACACTTGACCAACACGTCACGACACGACAGGACAGCAAAATATTTTTGTCGTTTGTGATGTTCGAATTCAATCCGATCCGACGAATGATGTACGACGCTGTAGCGTGGCATGTCAGTTAAGTGTGCGGGGGTGGTGCGGGGTTTCATATAACTACATACACTTTATGATGAACGTAAAGGTATGTATCCATATGTATCATTTTCGCGTATCGTATCACCGTTGCGTATCAGTGGATACGACAAACGTATCTTCCTTGCGTATCAAAATTTGATACAAAGAAACGCAACGAACTCGATCGGTCATTTGGCGGTTTCTTGCCGTCGCATCAAAGGAATGAAACGATACGCAACAACTCCTGTTATGGATATGGGGGGGTTGTTGTTGTTTACAATGCCTCTGCAGTGGATAGCATTGTTCTGTTATAGATAGAGGGAGCAAAAAAACTCGCCTATTATCTTCTTCGCCTGAAGCATTGCCGCCAAAATTCTCACCAGTTTCATACTCTTGCAATATAGCACCGTGGATACGCGAACGCAAATTATACGTCCTTGTACTTAATTTATGCACTTTAGTGATTTATATTTATATTTGCACACTTGCACAGTGAGTTGTTTTTTTTAGATCGAGAAAAAATGTGGTGCTCTTTTAATAAAGTCAAATAAAGTCCTTAGCACTCTGGAATATTGCTTTTTGAAGTTATATGCCTATATGCATTTCATTTCTTGTCTCAGTCGTTCAACAGCTGGCTGCAAGCAAAAATAAACTTACGGAATTGTTATTTTTCATTCATTCGAAAAACACATTACTTATCAAATCGCGCCGGTGATTCCCGGAAATTTTCAATTCGGTTTGTGAAATTCGTATTCAACTATTTACTATCAAAAACAAATACAAAATCAATGAAAAAAAAAGTATTGGAAATCAATTTACTACTGTTGCGATAGGTATTGTGTTTCAAACGATAGCGTCATTTTTATTTTAGTAGCAACGCTTCATTTGTATAATTTATAATCTTGTAGAAAGCGTGGTATTATCTCTTGTACTGTATTTGTGATAAGAAGTGAAATCAGTTTAGATACGATTGCAATAAAATGCTACCTAAATTTTATTGAGCTAATAAGACTCTGTTGTACATTGTTAACTTTAACGGTGCAATTACCATTCTGATTAGAATGTGAATTTTCAAACTCACAATGCCTCCTTTGAATCAAAGTAAAGATTAAATAGTTCAACTTTTATTGTCTAAAGTTTAAATTTGTTTTGAAATATAATTTGATCCTGCGCCCATTGTGGGCCAGTATACCTAGAAATCGAGTTAGTTCTCCAAATAAAATAATTTCGATCACAACGTTCTTTTGTTATTCAAAATTTTGTTATATATTTCATAGTTTTATGTGGTTTCCACATTTTGCCCATGTCGTGTTATGCCTAAAATTAAGTAATCAGTGCAATGAATAGAACGAATACAGATCACATAGAAATCACAAACTTTCCTGTCAAGTGTTGACCGAAATTAATGTTTTGGTTTGAATAATACAAAAGTGTATCCTCTTCATAAATTAAATTTTTAAGGCTTTTTGTCTTGGCTTTCTTATGTTGAATTGACTAAGATACATCAACGAACGTACATCGAACTATTTATCAAGGCATTATGCAATTTCTTAAGGTTCCTGTGGACATTTGTCAGCTTTGACGCATGAATTAGCCATTGCGCTATAGAAATAGTTTTTTTCACACTGAACTGGGAGTGGAGTACCCTCAAAACAGTATATAAATTGAGTGCAATCTTCCGGAACTGGGTAAGTTTCAGGATTAACTGATTGACAAGGTGGATGAATGTTAGGATCTGGAGTTGATGCTGGTTCGGTAGTAGTTGTGGCTTCGGTGGTTGTTGTTGTAGTTGTAGGCTCAGTGGTTGTCGTTGTTGTAGCTTCGGTAGTGGTTGTGGGGGTTGTAGGTTCGGTTGTTGTCGTAGTAGTGGTTGCAGGCTCCGTTATGGTCGTTGTAGATGGGTTTGGTGTTACTTCGCCTCCCCCTCCTGGGCATTCGGTAGCTTCAATGCAACGTCGCTCTTTTTCACTATAAAATTCTCCTAAAGCACATTTCACAACAAACGGTTCGCCATCTAAACAGTATGTGTAGACTGTACAGTCATCAGGATCACCAATTGTTTCTGGATCTCGAGATGTACAGGGTTTCATAATGGGTTTGACAGTAGTGGATGGCATAGTTGAAGGTTCAGAAGAAGTGTTTGGTGGCGTCGTAGGTTTTGTTGTTGTAGATGGACATTCATCGGCTTCAATGCATGTTTTTTCTTCTTCGCTGTAATACTCGCCAATTGGGCACTGGACTATGTGCGGATATCCATCGAGGCAGTAAAAATATTGTGTACAATCATCTGGTTTTCCTATGATCTCCAGCTCTAGTGATTTGCACGGTGGATAGATAGGAGGTTTTGTTGTTGGACCCTCAGTCGTTGGTGGCTTGGTAGAACCTCCTCCATTTGCTGGACACTCTGAAGCAATAATGCAACCGCTATGTTCTTTGCTGTAATACATTCCAATAGGGCATTGAATCAAATACGGCAGACCACCTGAACAAGAAAAGTATCTAGTACAATCAGAGGGGTCTTCAACTGTTTCAGCATTCAGGGATGTGCATGGAGGCTTGACGCCAGGAGTCGTTGGCTCAGTAGTTGGGTTCGTTGTTGCTGGTTTGGTGGAGGTGGGCTCAGTAGAATGTGGTGGGGGTTGCGTGGGAGTGGGCTCAGAGGATGTGGTAGTAGGCAGAACATTTTCCGGGCACTCGTCCGCCGCAACGCAACTTTTGTCTTTCGAACTGTAATATTCACCTAAAGGACACTTCACTACATGAGGTTCTCCATTTAAACAGTATGTGTAAATTGTGCAGTCCTCAGGATCTCCAATTGATTCTGCCTCTAGAGAAGTGCATGGCGGCTTAATAGATGGTCCTCCAGGAGTGGTTGAACTAGGTGTAGTGACTGATCCACCATTCGCAGGACATTCGCTTGCCTCGACACATGCATCATCTTCAGCACTATAAAACTCTCCAACTGCACATTTCACAACATGTGGGATTCCATTACTGCAGTAGGTATAAATTGTACAATCTTTGGGATCTCCATGAGTTTCAGGATCGATTGATGTACACGGCGGTATTACTGTGGAGCCCCCAGGTGTTGTTGGCATTTGAGTTGAGCCTGGCGGAGGAGTTACGGGACCACCTGTTTCTGGGCACTCTGCAGCTTCTATACACGCATTATGGTCCTTGCTATAAAATTCACCTATTGGACATTTTACTATACTTGGAACCCCGTTAAGGCAATATGTGTACATTGTACAATCGTCGGGGTCACCAATTGTTTCGGCTTCAAGAGAAGTGCAGGGCTCTTGTATGACTGGTTTTCCCGTTGTAGTAATTGGAGTTGTTGCACCTGGTGGTGTTGAAGGTTCAGGTGTTGTAACTTGTGGTGTTGAACGTGAAGTTGTTGTCGAACTTAGCGATGTAATACCTGAGCATCCTGCTAAATGGGGGTAATTACAAAGTTTCAGAGAATTATCGAAATGTAGACCAGCTGGACAATCCATCTTTATACTGAAACCGTTTGAACAGTGGTAATAGGTGCTACAGTCATCTGGATTAGGTAGTTTCTCACCATCGTCATCAGGACCACAGGGCTAAAGTATAAGAAAGCAAAATTATTGCAAACTGAAAAATTAATATAACGATCTTCTTGACTGACCCCTGGGCTTTTTGATATTTCTGTTGTAGTTACTGTCGATGCCACAGTACTAGGCTTTGGTGTTGTTGATACAGTTGTTCCATTTCCACTACCAATTGTACATTTCGCTATCAAGGGCCAAGTACACTCTCCTAATTCAGCACTAAAATGTGTTCCGGGTGCGCAATCCATGTGATATTCAGTAGCCGAAACGCATTGATAAAATTTAGAGCAATTTTGGGGATCTGGAATTAGGTCTCCAAACTCTTTTCCGGCACATGGCTTGGTTGAATGAAGAAAGAAAAGAGTTCAGATTCGTATTTGATTAAACAAAATGAATGTAAAGAGGCTTAGAAAATTTAGAAATTTGTTGAGGCTTGTCCTAGTTATTTATCTTTTAAAAATATTGTTTTTAACCAGAATAAATAGCTGACGGAACTAAAGATTCACTTTTCTGGCCTCTCTTACGTGAGGAGCTTCACGTGGAAGAAAATTTAAAAACATGAAGATAAACTTGAGTATCATAAATAAATTTCACTTACTCCGTCTCCTGGTATCTGAGCCAGGTAGCCTGTTACCAAGCAGGCAAACGTTAAAAAAACTGTAAATCAATCAAAAATTTTATTAATTTTCATTAATATACTTATTTTTAATCAAAGGTTTAATCAATTAACAACGTAGTAAATAATAAATAATCACTGATCTCTACCTAACATTTTTTCTGCGCTATTGGCGATGCTCGATATTATGTCTTAATGTTTTCACCCCAAACCTTGTTCTTCTAATGGTCAAACGCTAATGAAAACTTTAATACTCTAAAAGTGACCGAGTCTATTAATCAAAAAAATATTATCTCATGTCTGATTTTATATAAAATATGGTTTTGATGTTGTTCTGTTTTAGCTCTCGCACTCGTTTCGTCTCACTCATGCTGTATCTCACGCACTCACAAAATCTTGTTGATTTGTCAGGGGATTTGCAAGGCACTATACTATTTAATTTTGAATGAAGTCAAAAGAGAGATAGAGAAAAAACACGAAGAAAATCTTCAAATAAGTACAAATTCAATTTTTATCAATTATTGCTTCAAAGATATGAACTAATGTCTATTATTGTTTGTGGTGCGGTATGTATTTTTTCTATTTTTACAAATGATTTTTTTTTGTTCTGGCTTCTTAAAATTAATATGTCCATGCTATCATGATGTCTTTCATATTCGAAACGACGCTGCCGGGAAGAAAAATCTTATCTGACCATCGAAAAATTACGGTAGAAGTAAAACACATAGGAAGTTCAAATGTTAGGTAATCGATGTTTGATTAGAAAATTTATCTCTATAAATAAGAGCAGATAAGAGCGGAAATAGATAATTTAATCTTGAATCTGATAGTAAATAATTTTGAGATCACGGTTTTAAATTTGAATAGTATCTTGCCCACGTATCTTATTCATCCATTCATTCATCAATTCTTGTACTATTGAATGTTTAATACGCTCGATAGATTGATGTAAGTAAATGTTGCAGTTTACCAAAATCATAAACTCAGATTATTTTCTTAGTTTTAATTTTTGCTTGATATGAAGTCTGTTTGCGTACTCTTTGCATTGCCATGAAGTCGTTTTTGTAAGCTGTTCGATTGAAAACTGAAAATTTATTTTCCTGCATGAAATACCAAGATATTTCAGTCGGATTTGAGATACTGAGAGATCCAGAGCATGAAACTCAATCGGCGTCAAAATTTTGCGACATTTGAAATCACGAAAATCAGCAAACGATGGCGACTGTCGAAATCTCTGACGAGAGTCGACCGACTATCGATATGTCATCAACATCCATTTTCGTCTGGTGACACGATAGCTGTCCATTTCGAAGCTTTGTATGCGAAGAGTGAACGATAGATGAAGAATTGTCGAAAAGATTCCGATTTTTATGTAAATGTAAGTATTATGATTAGGTTTTAACATTTTGTCTAAAAATGTCTACCGCATCAGAACCGCTAGAAACACTAATGTTCGAAGAATAGTAGGGGATTTGTGCAAATTTTGAGTGTGTATTCTACCGCTAGCTACTTAAGGACACCCTTAGTATTCATAGACCCTACGCCAATTTAATTTCGATGACTTCATCGAAAGTTACAACGATAGAAAGCTGTTTGGGGCTGCCATCCAAAAAATGCCCAGACCTTAGAAAATTTAAACATTGGAAGGGTTTACAGCGATTGGCCCTCGTTTGTAAGTGACAGCTGTCATCTAGTTCAATTCCAGTTCATACACTGTAATTTTTTTTTCATATGTCTCTCAAACGTCATTATTTGAATGATTTGAGAAGGTTTCTAGCTTAAATTCACCGTACATATATTATTAATAGTAGCGCAAAAGTCAAGGCTTAGGTCGGGTGTGTTTACAGTGATATAGTCCACGACCTATTTTAGGTCAGATCGCTTGGAATCGTGTACTGGCCTATCGCTTGGGTTGGGTACTGAGTGTTAACAGCAGGTGGACTAAATAATTTAGGTGAAATTTGGTGTATAGTATAGCAGACGTTTAGTCCGTGGGCTAAACGTCTGCTTTAAACGCCACCATTGTTTACTTATTTTCATTGCAAATGTTTATGTAAGGATTTATTGGTACGAAAATAACAAAAACGCTTTGTGCTGTCAACGCTTTGCTAGCGCCGAAGCCAAAAATGTGTCACATTTACCCCACGTTGAAGTCAACCTGCCCTGCGAATTTCGTATTGATTCGATGACTGCATTGGAAGTTATAGGGATACAAAGAAATTTAGGGCTACCACTCGTGAAAGTTTTCAAATTTTCTAGATCGTCATATTTTTTCTTTATTTTTACTACAAGATCACAATGGTTTGAACTTATTCGTTCCCTGCACTGAATCAGCAGATTTGCTCATCAGGAGGCCATCTACAGCAGCATGCAACTCATGGAAATCTTGGCTCAGCATCCGTCCTAGCAACGCCAGAGGCGAGTCATTCGTTTCGTACAATAAGCAATTACACAAATACAAAAACTTCACTGTACAGTGATATCGTCAGACGTCATCCCACAGCATCAATGACAGAATCAAACGATTTGTTTTCTCCTCAGGAGCTTTTAAGCATATCAACTGAGCTTTTTGCAAGCTTATCCAGATGTAGAACCAAGAAAGACCAGTTTGATACTATAGTTAAATTGGCTTTAAAATTTCTTTCTGGATAAACTTACTCTAAACATCCTTCTATGGAATGCGCAAAGCATCAAAAATAAAATCACTGAAACTTCTGACTTCCTAAAAAACAATAGCATTGATGTCTGTGTAATGACCGAGATCTGGCTAAAACCAAACGATAAAATGTATGTACCAAATTTCATTGTGCAGAGACATGATAGAGTAAATGCAAGAGGCGGAGGAGTTGCCATATGTGTTAAGAATAATATTAAATATAAAACACTACCTTTCTTACCCACCAAAATCATAGAAGCTATTGCAATCGAAATCATAGACATCAACTTAGTTGTTTGTGCCGTATACTTTCCTGGTACAAAGCTAAATTCGGAAAAACTAGAGTCTCTAAAAGCAGACTTGCGTGCTCTGAAGAGAACTTATAATAATTTTTTAATCTGTGGAGACTTCAATGCGAGACATCACTACTGGAATTGTGCTAAATCTAATAAAGCGGGTAAAATACTTTTTAACTGGGTCTTTCAGGAAAATCTACATATACATATCCCTCCGGAACCGACCTTCTATTCTGGTGTTGGTAGGCCTTCAACTCTGGATCTGATTATTAGCGACAAAATCACGGAAATGACAAACATTCAGGTTATGCAAGCCCTCTCTTCGACTCATTTGCCTGTCTTTAGTGAAATCTTTCTTTCGCACACAATACAAAAGCCTCATTCAAATATTCCCAGCTTTAAACACACTAATTGGAAACGATTTAGGGAGATTCTAAGTGGGAAAATTTGACTAAATACATTAGATTTGTCCAACATCAGCACCAAACAGATAGAAAATCTAATAACAAACACTAATATGAATATCTGGAATGTGATAAATGCTACAACCCCTTGTATGGAATTGAAAAACTACCAGAATTCTCCTACTATCAGCACTAACACCAGAGCTCTGATCCAAAAGCCGAATTATATCCCACGCCAATGGCAGCGTAATAGAGATATTAGCATCAAGATTCAAATAAATAGGCTAAATCGGGAAATAAAGGAATCGATCCATATGGCCAAAAACTCTGCATAGAACAACTTACTTTCAAGAATGGATCAAGGCTCCTCAAATTTATGGAAAATTAAAAAAGTTTAAAAAATTAACATCTTTCAAACAAGATAATCCTAGAAAGTGACGGTAAAGTAATTGGCTGCGACTCAGAAAAGGCGGAAACGCTCACAAATCATTTCCACAATGCACATAACATCACGTCTCACATGGGCAACACTATCACGAATAGTATTGTTATGGCAGCAGTCCAAAATTTTACCAGGGAGGAGGTAGATATTAAGGGGTAACACCTATGTGGAACGCTGTTTTCGAGGGTGATTTTTTGCATTTTTTTCCAAGGAAACTTTATATTTGATTGAAAAAATAATAACATGGCTTTATTATACATGTTTTGAAGTATACAAACTAATTTTTACAACGTCCTAAAATACAAAATGGCGGCTGTACCAGGCTACGAGCATCAGACGATTTTTCAAAGATGCCTCAACGGCCCGCAACTTTTCGTCGTCGCAAATGGTCTGAAACACAAAAATCAAATTTTTTCTTAAAGTTTGAACTAAAAGCAAGTGAAGTACGTACGGGTTTTCAAAAATATTGAATTTTGAAAGATTGGCGTACGGTTTTAAAAAAAAAAAATTTTTTGGTAAAAAAAATCGTACAAAATCAGCCGTAAAAATGAAAATTTTCAATTTATCAACAAAATCGTACGTACTTCCCTAGAAAATGATGTTGTGAAGCTTGCACCAAAATTTCAAATTGATCGGATACAAATTGGCTGAATAATCGTGCGGGCCGTATCAAAAAATGTGATTTCGAGAAAAACGCATTTAAAGTTTGAAAACGAAGGGCGGCTCTTTCACGTTTCTCGTTTTCGCTTTGTGGATTTATTGCCTTTTTTGTGGCAAATGTTGGTCTACTACCTGTCATACTGAATGGTAATTTACTAATGAGAAAAGTCGCTAACGGATACCTGTGGTAGGTATAAGGACTTTGGAGCAGAGCGTGCCGTACGCGCGCCGCATAGGCCCCGACCGCACGTTGGGGCGTCCAACGTTTATGCTCATAACTCGGAAAAAAAAATTTTATTTTTGAAAATAACTTAAGACGTTATTCTAGACATGTTTCCCTGCCATTTTAGCAAAAACAAACAAATAGATTTTTTTGAAATTTCTACATAGGTGTTACCCCTTAAAAAAGTTATGTGCAAGCCCAAAGATTTGGTGTTGGTGAGTCAAACCCTTAAAAACCGCAAAGCACCTGGTGGTCATTGTATTCCTAACCTTGTTCTAAAAAACCTGCCGAAGAAAGCTATAGTGCTTTTCACATTTATATTCAATGCCTGCATCAAGCATGGATACTATCCCTCAGAATGGAAAAAGGCAATCATTCTACCCGTTAAAAAGCCGGGAAAAAACTCAAGATCTACAAAAGACTTCCGTCCTATTAGCCTACTCCCTACGCTCAGTAAACTTTTTGGAAGAATCTTACTGATAAAGAAACATAAACTTAAAACTACAAATCAGCTTTACAAAGTGTCTCAGTATATTTCTGAATCTTTAAAAGCTAAAAAGTCAGTAGGGCTTGTCACCTCAGATATAGAAAAGGCGTTCGACTCGGTATGGCATCAGGGTCTTATATACTAATTAATAAAATTAGGGTTTCCAAATTACATTACAAACATTTTAGCTTCATTTTTTTCTGGCCGCAAGTTCTCGGTGAAGGTCAATAATCAGTTCTCGTCTTTGAAAGATATATCAGCAGGTGTACCTCAAGCAGCTGTTTTGAGCCCCACATTGTTCAACATATACACAGCAGACATCCCTATTGACTCACAATGTGAAGTGGCTATGTATGCAGATGACATTTGTTTATATACAAGTGACCACTGCCCCCACAAGACCACCCACACTTTGCAAAATAAGCTTGAAAAGATCTATCAATACTTCTTTAGGTGGAAAATTAAAATAAATGCAGCAAAAACCACAGCAATCTTTTTCACCAAAAAAAGAAAACACACCAATCTTCCTTGCAGCCCTATTAACTTTTTAGGACAAAGCATTGAATGGAGAACCAAAATCAAATACCTCGGCATGATGTTTGATAAAAGCTTATCATTCAGTGAACATGTGAGCTGTATTTGCGACAAGATACCAATGTCCGTTAAAACCCTCTATCCCCTCATGAATCGAAAATCTCACCTCTCAAAACCCAATAAACTGCTCATTTACCAACTTGCAATACAGCCCATTATATCGTATGGAGCTCCCGTATGGAGTAAGTGTGCCAAGAGTTACATCAAACAAGTGCAAATTACCCAAAATAAATGTTTGAAAATGTCATTAAACAAACCATGGTACTTCTCGACATACACTCTGCATTGCACTCAGAGATGTCACCGCCGAAAGATATTTCTGAAGTAGATATGGGGAAAAATATGTAGTAAATTAGGGCCTTTTGTACTAAAATTTCAAAATCAGTTTCCTTTAAATTAAAACCGTCATATACTGGTAAAATCTGTTTTCTAGCCCAAAAATAACAACAATCAAAAGATTAAAAAAATTCTACGATATCAAAGCAAATGAATTTTTCAGTTCTATAGCAAATAGCAGTAAATAAATCATTGTTTTTCAAATACATGTGTACATACATAAATTTCTTACTTCTCTACATAAGAACCTTCAAACAATTTAAACTTACTGAGAAAATGTATCAAGTCATTTGAAGGTTAATCTATTTTTTCATAAATATGCTTAATAGTTCTCTGGCGAACAGAACCGAGCGATGATTAGCTGTCATAGTAAAAAATGTGAGAAAACTGGGCACCTGATGGAAAAAGTATTTTTGAACGACACTTCATGCAGGTTCTGCAAACAGCCTAACGTTGCAAAGTTAGCGTTGTCGCCTTGTGTTTGACATAGCCATGACGCCCGATAGCGTTCTGTGTGCCCAGCGCTTAAATCTTCTTCAATATTACATTCTCGATACAATATGTAGTAGATTTAACAATTTGAGTAGTGAAGTAGAAAAACGGCAAAGGCCGAAAAAATGTAGTAAATTTGCTACAAATGTAGTAAGGTGACAACACTGATTGCACTGCACAATTTCCAACGGTACAGAAACTCTTAGAAAAACACACGATTGCATTCTATGCTAAGCTTCGTAATACAAATAACCCTCTTCTTGCATTTATTAATCGTGACATATTGCATTGACGCATATTTTATTTATTTTTATTTTTATCTTTGCTAATTTAAATTTTTTATGGTTAGGTTAACAATAGGATTAGTATATATGATATTATTTCTTTAGATTTATAAGCAAAGTTTTTATGTAAATTTTCTTTGCAAAATTAAACTAAGTATTAGATTAATTCTTTATTAGCAAAGCTTTAACTTATAATTAAAGTATGTAAAGACTCTAGTAGTCTGGGTCACTTGAAGTTCTATTCTTGTAATAACAAAAGAAAAATATTAAATAAAGGTCTATCTATATAAAGGTCTATCTAAATTGCTTACTAAAGATATGCAAAAAAAATAAATAAAAGTACCCATAGCTGGCAACCCTATGATTTTTTTCCAACTAGATTTCTGATGAGCATTATTCAAAGTAATTTCAGTTTGCCATATGAATTTCGTTTTGATTCCACGACTGCACTTGAAGGTATAGGGCAAAGAAATTTATTTTCCTGAGCGAATTTTCAAAATTTAAAACACTAACATTACCATAGTTGGCAGCTCCAACCGAATCTTTCAATCAAATTTTTATCAAACGTGATTCAGCTACTCAGCTACTCAGCTACTCTGTGAGTTTTGTCAAAATTTGGTAACTGGATCAGGAATTATTGGGCCAAAAGCTGTCATTACTAATATATATATATATATATATATATATATATATATATATATATATATATATATATATATATATATATATATATATATATATATATATATATATATATATAGGGTGTTTGGTGCTCGGTGGACACTTTTGTAAGGACGCATTTCTTGATATATTTTGAGCAAAAAATCGTTCTACAGGGTGGTCCGGTTTTCAAAATCTGCGAAGTTGCAGGGTGGTCAAGAAAAGTTTTTCGGACCTGTACCCTGACTCACTTAAATCGTTATATCTTGAAAACTAATGATCATAACGAAAAATTATGTGGCTTGTTTTTTTTATGGAATCAAATCACCTTTAATTTGATATAACATCCTAAATTGTAACTGTTAGTAATTTTGAGATATTTACTTCAAAACACAAAATTTTGGCACTTCTACCCCGAAAATTCTGTGTTCAATGTCGTTTTTCTCAGAAAACCTCATTGAAATATGCCGTTTTAATTTTATATTTTTATAGGCGATATAATTGGCTACAAAAGTTGCATACATATCTATGACTTAGATTTTATCATTTTGCAAGTAGTAAGCGAAAATACATATCGCTTAAAAACTGAATATGCCATAAAGTGGTACTCGTGTTCGATCTACACTCTTTGCTTGAAATGAAAAAATTTAATAATGGTTTTTATTCTTTATTTCAAAATTTTTGAGCTACAGTAAATTTCCAAAATGGCCACCTTCATTTTGAATTCACGCTAAAGCTCGTTTCGCAGGCGTTCTTTTCATATTCATACTTCTCAACTGCTGCCTCACTTCTGTTGCAGCCGCATCGATCCTGGTATTTAGGTCTTCCAATGTTGATACTTCCGTTATGTAGACAAGTTGCTTCATCCGTCTCCATGCGAAAAAATGCATAACTGTTAGATCAGGAGGTCTCGCAGGCCAGTGTATTGGTCCATTTCTACCGGTGGTGGCTTGTACTTTTCGGAGCACACTTTTCCACCTACCCTGGAGTCTGGTAGATAAGTTTGTTGACATGTGTTTTTTTATGCGCCTCTTAAACATAGAAAAATAAACTCACAAACATGCCAAGTCGTAATCAAAATTGGATAATATTAACACGCCGTGAGAAAGAGGATGCTGTTAGTAACGAATGTTTAGATCAATATATCTCAAAAACGGTTATGGTCAAAATAAAATAATAACATTACGTTAATGGATTGTGTTGACCATATAACTAACGCATGGAATATCGACGTCAAACCTGAAACAATTTCTAACTGTTTTAAAAAAAGCCGGTTTTGGTCAGTATTCCGAATAGAAACAAGAGAATGAAATTCCCTTGATTTTCACAAGTGAACGCCTGAAAGAAAAAAGTGAAGACGAAATTCAACTACAAATCGAGTACGAAGCTATGACAAATATTTAAAGTATAGAAGAAGGCAGCACCATATACGATTTAATGCATGTGCATGGCGATATTATTACTGCGGAGTTTCCCACCGATGAAGATATCGAGTCCTGCAGATCCGAGCCGGTAAAGTTGGACAACGGAGATGACTGCCAAAGTGACACGACGGAGGAGGAATTGGAAGACGATTTACAGGAACCACCTTCAAACGGAATGGTTGAAAATTCGTTCAGTGTCTTGCGTTCCTATTTAAAAGCCAGTGAATATACAACCAATTCCCTGTACAAGAGTTTAAATAAAACCTAAATAATGAAAACCAAAATAAAAAATCCAGTCGTCAGTCACAAATAACTAACTTTTTTACAGTAAAATAGTAAATATATACATATATACATATAGGTACATTATGTATACTTGTACCTATATACACATATATGTTGAATGCACTGGTTCATAATTTTGTTTTTTTTTTTAAATTAGATATTAAGGCACTTATATAACATATATTTACGGAAATAAATACATAAATATTCATTCACAAAAGAGGTACACGCATATGTACAGTTATTATTGATAAGTCGAAGTCTTGATAGCTCAAAGTCTTGATAACTCGAAATTTTAAAGCGCCACATCGCAGTTCGAGTTATCAAAGTTCTGAATTCGTCAATGACCTTATGGAAAACATTTGTAAGTTATTAAAAGTCCAACAAATTTTCTCAACACCATATCATCACAAAACACTCGGCTCCGTGGAACGAAACCACAGAGTACTAAATGAATATTTGCTAAATTTTGCTAATGATTATGAATGGATCAAATGGATACCCTATTACACTTTCACGTATAATAACTACCTCATATGTAGATACACAATATTCTCCACATGTAGATACACAATATTATCATACAACAAGTCTATGGAAGATTACCTTAATTGTCCGACGATTTCATAGAAAAAAAAACGAACCGATAAACAACATAGACAATTTTTTTTATGAACTAAAGATTGAACTTTAAATAGCATTAGCTCAGCTCGAAACATAATTGAGAATGTGATAATGGAAAGAAAATACAGATAAGATAACAACTTAGCGAAGTTTAAAGTCAGAGACCTAGTTTTAGTCAGAAACATTAATAGAAAAAAACTACAAAACACATATCACGGACCATATGAAATACTAGAAAGAAATGTGTTAATACTCATATATAAGTAAAAGTAAGATGTCAAAAATATCACAATAACTTGTTAAAATTATACACACCTCTACTTTAAAATCAATGCAAAAAAAAAATATACATATTTGAATATGTACATTAATGTTTAAATATGCAAAGAAAAATGCATGTAGCAAAAGAAATATATTCAATTAACATAACAAATATATATATATATATATATATATATATATATATATATATATATATATATATATATATATATATAAGTATACATATGTATATGTCTACAAAGAAATATGCAAAGTAAAATTCATATAGTTACTTTAGCCAAAGAAATGTATTCAAACCCAAAAAAAAATAAGCATACAAAATTATATTTAAGTAAGAATTACCTAAGCAAAATCAAACAAAAAAAAAGGTATATATTTAAAAAGGTTTACTTAAGATATAAATACATCATGAATTATGAAGCTAGAGTCAAAAAAAAATGTAAAAGTGTATGGTTTTAATTTAAAAAAAAATTTCATTTACTACTAAAAAAAACTTTTACGCTGACGATAGCAAAGAAATGAAAGTACGGATCAATACAATCTAATGTGACCTAGTTATGCTTAATACACTAAACAGCTGAAGGTCAATAGCATGTTGAAATCACGAGACTGAGAACGAAGTACTGGAATAGGTTTTTTTCCGGCTGCATCGAGTTACATTTTTCGTCATCTTGTAACTTAACGCGATAATGAAGTTTAACACTAGGGTCAAGCTTGTGTATCCGATCGCGATCTGATGTGTAGATGTTGTGTTATTTGGTAACTCAAAATCTTCAAGTGTGTCTATTTTTTCTCTTATTTTCTCTAGTTCGTTGATCTCGTTCTCGACAACCCTTCTACACTTTGACAAGTTATAGTTGAGCATTTTCTCTTCAAAACTTCCTTCTGCATTGAATGGGTATGGCTTCATGCGACTCTTTGACAGTCTGAAAGCTGATTCTCCCAGAATAACAACTGGGACATCCACTCCAGACATCGCTTTCGACATGCTGCTCAGAAGATTGCATTGGTCGATTGCTCGCAGATCACGTCGGGGTCACCAATTTAGCTTCTTATATAAAAGAAATAAAACCCTTTAAAACTACAATGATTAGAATTTTATCATATTGATTTTAATATGAATATTTTATCTTATGTTAACACGCTTTTATATTGAATTCTACTAAGTTTTCAACTGAACCATACCAAACAACTATATATCATCCAATTGACAACTAAACTAATTTTTCATAAAACTTCAACAATTTTTTTCACTTAGCCTACTTGATTGTACAAATTTTCGTGTGGTGAGTAGTGAAAGTGTGAATGATATGTGTATGTGTTTGTGTACCCACACAAAGCAAATTTTTCATATATTTGTGAATTGTGGCAGCGACCAGGACTACCCACGTTTATGTACATAAATCTATACCTGCAAACATCGAAATGTTAAATATAATATGTCATTAGCATTTTATAAATTTACCTGAAATCCACTAGAGCAAGCAACACTGTTGAGTACCAACCTTTATAGTTATAGTAATCAACAGCATCTTCCTTATGTGGGTGCACTTCAATGAGCGTTCCATCTGAAAGAGAAAGTATATTAAAAATGGTAAGATATATTTGATGCCACATTAAACCCTAAAACCTAAAACCTAAAACCACAACCCTAAAACCTCGAATCCTTGAACACATTCCATAATCTTTTCTGAAGTCAAGGGGAAATGGTTCAATGTGCTTGCATGCAACACATTCCATACTTCTGTACAGAAAAAAAAAAAATTGTTCCCCTAAAGGGAGAGGGTGCTGTGTACGATTGATGACAAAACGTCAAACGTTTTTGCTTCTTATTCTCGGTGCAGACTCAAATGCTCATTATGACGTGCGGGGCAGCTCCAACACAAATGGCCGAGGCGAGGAACTTTTTGATTTCATCCTTACCCTATTCATTGCCAATGCTGGCAGCGATCCAACCTTCTTAACGTCAAACCATACAGAGATTCTTGACATTACTCTGGTCCGTGGGCGATGCTCGCATATTCCCCGTGACTGAAAAGTAACTTTTATTAACAGAAAGAGGACGGACTGGAAGTTATTCCAATCCTGATTTCACTGGAAAGGAACTGCTCCGAAAAACATTGACTACTACCTTGAATTGGACTAGGTGATCGACACTCTTATTACGTTGCGGAAATGCAAGCCTCACTGGTGGAGAATGGAGATAAATACATTACAAAGAGAGTGTAGAAGAGAGTTCAACAGCTCTGAAAAGTTTGATGGAAAAGTTGAAAGTTTTTAGCTATGCTATACGCAAGGCAAAGAAGTTCTCATGGACATCATCCTCCAGTGGAAACAGCAAAGAAAGCCATTTTTGTCAGATTTTAGCATGATACCCAACGCTCTGGGGTGTATCATGAACCGTGAAGACATTTGGGTATTTTGAGCGCAGATACTCTAAACGTTCTCATAGACGCAAATTTTCATGGCAATTATTGCCTTCCTGGAGAAGCAGCGTATCAAACAATGTGAGCTAACAGCTCACCGTCTTTGTTCAGGATATCCAATTCTCAATTGAGGCGGGTCAATAACTCATTGATAACGTTTGCGGCTGACATCCAGCAGCTCATGGAACCTACTATGGAGCTAAAATATAGCAAAAACAGATCGGAAGGCTATCAATGCTTTTTACAGCTGCAAAAGACACATAGAGGTGAATTGGGGTTTGCAGCTTCGCACTGTTGCTTGCCTTTATACCGCAGTAGTTAAACCAATTCTTTTGGTTTGGAATTTGAGGTAGCGTTCTGGTAGCAAACTGCTTCAAAGGCTACCTGCAAACATCAGATTGAAAAAGTGGGGTGAAAAGTTACACTCCTGGTGACTAGAGCACTTCGCCTCATTCCTGTGAAGGCATTTTGTTCTGTTTTATTGAATATGAATAAATCTACTGATCTTATGACAAGCTAATATTGTTGCTGTGAGATTGAATTGTATTTCAACATAGGAAAGAGCAAAGCTCGGCTATGTCAACCATTTCTTACCCAATACAACAAAAACCACTTCCTGACAGCATCTCTTATAACATGAATGATGAAAATATTCAGTGCTGGCAGCATTTTTCCAACTAACAATCAGCCCATCCTTTATATTTCATTTTCGTCCGAGAATTTGATCTAAAGTTTAAGCAATATAACGATATTTGAGGCTGCCGTCCGAACATTTTTTCAAAATTGGGAAAAATTAAACATCGGTTCCTTATTTTTATTGTAAACACTTTGCATATGAATATATAACGAAAGTATCTGTTGGTGCAATATAAACGAAATTGACTGGTGCTGGCAACCCTATTGTACCGAACTGCCAACTACTAGCAGCTCGGTGTAACACGTGATGGTATCATGACCACACGGCAACAACAGAGCCTTCAAGGATACGAGGAGGCAGCGAGACGATGAGTCGACCAGCATCGATTGCAGTGAACGGAGTGAGCGCGATTTCCTTATTTCAACAGAGCAAAACGAGCGTGTGCGAATTAAACTGCGTTTAAAGAATAGAAATAAAAGTAAATGTATTAATCAAGTGAATGTGTTTTTTTTTTCATTCCCGTTGCCATCCTTTGGCAACATTTGGTCCGTCGAGCTGGATTTGCCGGTCGTAGATATATGCTCGGGCGGATTGTAAATTTTCGCTTTGCCAGTGATTTGAATTCGTGCTCAGAGCGAGATGTGCGTGTATTGTTTATCAAGGCTCTACGTGCAGGGCTATTTGTCGGTGAAGTGTACAGCTTGACAATTCGCTGTTTACGGGCTAATGCTGCATATATGTCGGTGCTGGTCGGCTTCGGTAATTGCCGCATATTTTCGATACGGCGTCAGGTAGAGTAGATTTTGCACCAGGATTGATCCTGGATATGGGTGATGAGTAAGTAGAGTAGTGCGTTGTAGTGCATTTTGTAGTTGCTTATAGTATATTATAAGAATTGAGATAGTCATGCTACCTGCGCATGAAAATTAGAGCGTGCTGTGTTGCGTTGATATCAGTGAGGTAGTAGAAATGGAGTGGACATGCCCATAAGATTTTTTGTCTGCTAATTGTCAAATCGGGTCAAATCCAAGTAGTTCCCCTCGAATTTGACAATGAGAGCGAAATGGCGTAAAGGCAGCTTTAACATGCTTTGTGCGCGAGAGGATTGAAGAGGCTAATGGTGGAAAGTTATACCGTCCGTGTCCAGGGGCTGGTTGATATATCATAGGTATGTGCCATTAGAGCAGTATGATGTGCGACTTGAATAAAAACTAGAGCGTGTTGTTGTGCGTAAATAGATGATAGGCATGTGCAAGTAGAGCAATAAGTGCGAGTAGAGCAAGATGTGTGAGTAAATCAATAAGCGCGAGTAGATCAATATTTGCGAGTAGAGCAATTTGTGCATTTAAATTAACAGAGCGACGTGGAAATTCCACCATTGAGCGATGTGGAAATTCCACTGTAAATCCTCGTGGAATTTCTACTATAGAACGGAGCGGAAGTTCCACCGAAGAGCAATATGGGTTTCCGTCACATGCGTTAAAAGCGCCATATCATCAAAACGTTAAAGGGATCAACACAGCTAGCCACTCTGAACGTGAACGGCTAAGTTTGGTTCGGACGTTTAAGAGTTCATTTTCATTTCAATTTCAGTTTTTGTGATTATGTGAAGGCTGCGATGGCATCGGCAAAAAGGCGAGATGAGCTGTGGAGGCTTGTGCAACGATCGTACGTTTTTTTGTTACAAGCGAAGCGTTTTGCGGTTGCCCGATACAGAAGCTGTCTGTGCGTCGGAACATCCCGAAGGATTCGTTTCGCAAGCTGCAGCGCATCCACATGAAATTATTGGATGGTGCTGACGAGAAGCAAGTAAAGGATATCGGAAGCGGCGATGATATGGCGGAGGATACGTATATATGTGCCACAGCAAACCACGATGAGCGTTTGGAGAGAGAGAAGAGTCATGCGGAGTAGCCTACTGTACGTAACGAGAAAGGAACATGTGCGTAATAGAGCGTGGTGCATGTGCTAAATACTTGGGGTGACTTTAGTGGAAATTTCCGCACATTCGCAAAGTTTCCTTTACCGATTTGTGGCCGCATTGCACAACAACCCTGCTGTTAAGCCAGTTTTCAAGTTGCAGCATCTCAAGGCGGCAGTCACAGGAGAAGCTCAGCGTGTGTTGGGAAATTGGCAAATCACAGCAGTTAATTATATGGAGGAGTGCGATTATGCGGTGTACGATGATCAGCATCTTATCATCACATCGCTATTTCAAATACCAAAATTAAAGAAGGCATCAAATGATAGACTTAGACGGCTGATCGATCAGATACATGAACTGATGCGGTAGCTGAAGACACTGAATGTGGCTGTCGAGCACTGGGATCTTATATTGGTCTACTTGATAACAGAACGACTTGACTGGTAAACAGCTGGGGACTAGGAAATTCAGAGAGCGAAAGCGGAACCAAAACAGAAGAAGCTGTGCGCGTTCTAAGAGCAAGAGCGTTGGCCCATTTAAAGGAGCTTGGTGCGTTGTTAGAGCGTAGAGCGAAAGCGTTGGTCCATGTGAAGGAGCAAGTGAACAGAACCGCAAAGATAGCCAGGATTGGAGTAATGGAATGTGTGCCTAAGAGCAAACCATCGAGCTGAGCGATGCAGTGTGGGCGATGTTCGGAGCGGAGAATAAACAACAGTGTGCCTTGCTCAATTTCAGCAGTAAATGCATGGAAGGTCAACAACACGTGCGAGAAGAGAAAATGATGTCAACATTGCATGCAAGAGAATGGTGAGCGGATTTGGTGTTGGTTCGTGTGATGGTAGCACACCAATCAATACCATTGCGTTGGACATTAGCAGTGCGGTTACAGCAATAAAGAGCGAGTGCAGGTCACCCAAGGTGCGTTTGGGCAAACTCTACCACAAGAGCAAAGCGAAGTGCATTGCAGTTTTATTGGAGTGATTGAGCGAAAGAAACTAGAACTTCAAGTGCGAATCTTCTGGGAGCAAGAAGAAGGTGGGAAAGTGTGCCGGTCACTAAAGAAAGAGCGAGTGGAGCAACTATTTGTACGAGCGCATAAGTTTGATGCAGCCTTATAGCGATTCAGCATGCTTGAGCGATCTGGACTTAAAGGAGCAGTACGTACATTTCATATGTGAATATCAGCGACTAGGTCACATGTGTGTGGTTAGAGGCGCAGAGGCCGGGAACCGTGGTCCTTCGCATTCCGCATTACAGCGTCATGCAACGAAGTGAAAATGGTGGGCGAGAAGCTGCAACGTGACATAGCGAATACACTTATGCGATTTCGACGGCACAAGTTTGCGATAAGTGTGGACATGAAGATAATCTTTCGTCAGGTGCGAGTTAACCAGAGCAATTGGGACTATCGATAGATATTTTGGCGCGAAGATCACGATCAGCCATTACGCGAGTATTTGCTTACAATCATGACCTATGGCACAGCAGCGACAGCACACTCTTTCATCAGAGCTATACGATGAAGTGTAGCGATATCCGAAGGCATCTTTGGTCGTGCGAAACGATTTCTACATGGACGATTGCTTATTCGGTGCAGAGACAAGAAGCAACGCAGCTGTGCGAGGAGCTTAACGAAATGCTGTCAAGTGGCAGATTCAAACTTCGAAAACATACATCGAATAGTCAACACGTACTTCGAGCGATAAATAAGCCTGAGCGGCAGGAAGTTTTGCTAAGCGATTCATCGGAAGCTAAGGTGCTTGGCCTGAAGTGACTCACGAGCGGGGTTGAATAGGCGTTTGGTATGCGAGAGTTACTTCGAAAAGACAAATCTCAGTCACTTTGACAAGTTCAATGACTGGGTCCAATAATTGTTTGGGCCAAAACTTTTCTGGAAGAATTATGGAGGCTGAAGATGAGTTGGAAAGGCCAAGTGCAATTAAACTGTACTGTGAATTATCATTGCTGAAGAATTATCATTGCTTGAAAGGTTACACGACCTTGCAGGCTGCAGATCCATCGCAGAGCAGAGCGTAAGGAGCGTCTAGGAGCATGTTACAGAGTATATGGAGTGTCAAGGAGCATCTAGTGGTGTGTATGGAGCGGTAATCTATGTGCGAGTGTAGAGCAAACAGGGTGTGACTATGCGGCTTTTAGTGTCTAAAAATAAATTTGCTCCAGTCAAGACAGGATCGATTTTGGTACTCGGCTGAGCTATAGGGCAAGCGGCTGCCTGCGGTGCGCGAAGCGTGTGAATTCAGAGGAAGAGAACATTTCCGTGGAGTGATTTTACAGTAGTACATCCACCGCATGAGCTGAAGCCAACAAAAATAAATACAGATGTTGCTGCGTGGGCGCATGTGAGCAGAGTAAACAGCTCAGAAATATCTCGAGCCGAAAAGCTTTCTTAGTGAACTTTTGGTTAATAAAGCATGCGAGAGCGAAAACACATGACCGAGACCAACGTTGAGCGACCCGTGATGGCAAAGAAAAGGCAAAGGAGGAACTTCTTCCCAAGAGCAACGTCGATATCTGTGCAGCAAGCTTAGAGCTAATGGAGCTTACCTG
The DNA here is from genome assembly GCA_963978885.1 of Nemotelus pantherinus. Taxonomy (NCBI): domain Eukaryota; kingdom Metazoa; phylum Arthropoda; class Insecta; order Diptera; family Stratiomyidae; genus Nemotelus; species Nemotelus pantherinus. Next base: position 94,345,552 of record OZ022263.1, on the reverse strand, counting down.
TCAGTATAATAACTTAGCTACTTCGAACAACGTCTTATGCTCTGCGCTTCATCCGAAACAGTAGAAGAGAAAAGCAAGAGCGAAGGAAAGAACATATCAAAAGAGCGAACGTGACACACGGTGATTATTCACCCTTCATTCTCCATCCGAACGCAGTGAAGGATTGCAATTTTTGGATTAAACAATCCCCAAAAAGGTGTTTACAAATTAAATATGGTGTTTCAATGCTGGTCAAAAGTTTAACCGGGAAACAGTATCGTATTTCTCTTGAGGCCAGTCTTGGATTTGATTGATTTGTTACGTGTCGGCGGGCTAATCCGCAAGTCTTAATGCAGTTATGGGCAAAAACACCTGCTCATCGTACCAGCATCGTCAAGGACAGGCTGGCTGCTGCTAAATGTACACACCGAAGAACGATTAATAAATCAACAATTGCATGAAGAGTATGGGATGCCCTGTTTTCGAAATGCAGCTCGCAGAGTGGTACGTGGCTGTGTCACTTGTGCAACGATGAACGCACGGATCATGCCACTTGCTTAGGGATCGACTGCAGCCTACTAAACTATTTCTACATTCTGGCGTGGACTTTGCGGGGCCAATCACCATCCAAGCTTGTCAAGGCAGAACGGAAAAAGGCATGCAAGCGAAGGACTATGTAGCTGTATTTGTATGCATGGCATCTAAGGCAGATCATCTTGATGCGGTAACAAGCCGTACTATGAAGACATTTGTGGCATGTTTTCGGCGTATTTTGTTGGATGGCAAGATCACTGGACGGCGAGATCACATAATGGCCAGACCATTCTTGGAGCACTTAAAATATCGAAAGAGATACAGAATGGTGTTTCATCATACTTGTGGGAGACTGCGCGAGTTAAGTAATGATCCGAGTGGCATAGGAGCATTGACCCCAGGTCATTTCTTGTTAGGAGAAGCGCTAATTCAGGCACTTCCCAGATGCGACGAATATGTACCGGAGAGCAGGTTAAGGACATGGCAAAGGCTTCAACAAATGACGGGAGCGTTTTGGAGACGGTGGCAGAGCAATTACTTGGTTTCGTTGCAGTGGCAAAAGAGGTGGCGGACTGAGCGACAAAACCTGCAAATGCGCAGGTTAGTGCTTATTCGGGACGAAGACGTGCCACCCACTTTCTGGATAATGGGGCGAGTGATAAAAACCATCAAAGGTGCTGATGGTCTAGTCAGAAGTGCGGTGGTGATAACATACAACACGAGCAATTCGAGAGCTGAGTGTCCTCTCACTTGAACTTGAAGATCAGAAATGTATTGATTTTCCGGTCTTCCGCGGCGTTTGTTTGGGAATGTACCGAACTGCCAACTACTAGCAGCTCGGTGTAACACGTGATGGTATCATGACCACACGGCAACAACAGAGCCTTCAAGGATACGAGGAGGCAGCGAGACGATGAGTCGACCAGCATCGATTGCAGTGAACGGAGTGAGCGCGATTTCCTTATTTCAACAGAGCAAAACGAGCGTGTGCGAATTAAACTGCGTTTAAAGAATAGAAATAAAAGTAAATGTATTAATCAAGTGAATGTGTTTTTTTTTCATTCCCGTTGCCATCCTTTGGCAACACCTATGTCAATAGCATAACCAAAAATATACTAAATCTGCCTCATATTAAGTTTATCCCACCCTGTGAATTTCGTTTCGATTGAATGACTGCGCTGGAAGTTATAAGGGAATGTTAGGGCTACTATCCTCGCATTTTTTTCACATTTTCGAAACTTTAATATTTGTTGTTAACTGTCATTTCAGGATCGTTCATACTTGCAAATTTTATGACGAAAATAGGTGAGTAAAGAAATGCCAGAAAACTGCAAGAGTTACCGTAGCTGGCAGCCCTTTCATGATTTTCAACAAAATTTCTACGAAATTAGGCTTACAATAAAGTTCATTTACTACATGAGTTTCGGTTTGATTTTCTGACGGCATCGGAGGTTACAAGATTTAGGTGACAAAAATTACCATTCATTCAAATTTCTACCAAATGTGGCTTAAAACTAGGTTCAAGTACTGTGTAAATTTCGTTTAAATTTGTTGGCTTAATCGGAAGTTATAGGGCAAAAGCAGTTTTTTTCGCAGTGATGGCACCACTGTGACGGGGTTACTGGCATTTCAAAATCACTTCTATCAGAACTGGTTCTAGTTATAATCAACACGTCCTGTAAATTGTATAATGATCGGATTATCCGATCGTCAGTTCTCTTGAACAGATATTTCGAGCGCTAAAGATAAACGTAATTTGGTGATGGGTTGCCGTTCTTTTGCTACTCGGGATTTTCAAAATTCTAAACTGACATGACGAATAAAGGGTAAAATGAATCATCAATGTGCTTTTTTTTGTCAAAAAGCCAAATTTTTCAAGAGAGTCCTTGATTTGAAGGATTTTTTCACGTGCCTGCCCTAGCTATAAGGTTGCCCGCACAGTCTTGATGTGTGTATAGTTTTAGTTAGCATTAATACGCTCTGCAAATTTCACGATTATTTAATGTTTTTGTCAAAAGGTATGATAAATAAGCTCTCGGAACCACGCCCCATGCGACTTGTATATATTGAAATTCACCTACCTACTAAATCGCTGGCCATCACATTCTAAAACTTTTATTATAAAATAAGTATACTTTAAGCTTTATTTTGTTATAAAAATTAACAAAATTAATCTGGTCCAAATTATTAAAATTACGTGTTGAAGTGTTTACTTCCGGTTTCACATAGGAAAAAAAATTTATTTTTCAAATTTAATTTCAAAATTAAAAAGAACAGCTAATTTTCTATACCAATCAACATATTTAATGTTTTTTAGATTTTGTTGTGAATCCCAGAATCCACTTCCAAAAAAACCTTTCATCAATTTCGTCAGTTATTCAGAAGCCCATAACTCGGCAACTAAACCTCATAGAAACAAAAACTTTTGCAACCACATTCATATCTTCTAGAAGTACCATTATGCACAATATGAACGAAATCGAGAATCTCGACTTTTTTTCGTTGTCCGCTTCACGTAAAATGCCCCTATTACCAATAATAGAACATGCGTAGAATTCCAGATCATCGATTCAGGTTTTAAAGACATCACAGCACCAATAGCGGCTCGTGACATTTATAGCCAGGGAGGCAGGTCAATTTAAAAAAAAACCCTAGCGCATCAGAACCGCTAGAAACACTAATGTTCAAAGAACAGTAGAGGATTTGTGCAGATTTTGAGTGTGTATTCTATCACTAGCTACTTAAGGACACCCTAAGTACTAATAGACCCTAAGCCGATTAAATTTCGATGATAGTAGCAGAAAAAATAGTAGGGTTTGCAGCGGTTGGACCAAATGTGACTTGAACTATCGCGCGGACTAAGTGAATTAAGTCCCAAAGCGTTTACATCGACCTAAAATTTGGTCAGGTCGAATTTAATTTTCGTTTGTACATACGTAGTAGCTGTCATTTAGTTTAATTTTAGTTCATACACTGTAATTATCTTTTCATTTGTCTCTCAAACATGGTTTTCTAAATTATTTTGAGTCAAACGAGAGGGTTGCGAGCTTAAATTCAACGTCCATATATTATTAATAGTCGCGCAAAAATCAAGGCTTAGGCCGGGTGTGTTTACAGCGATATAATTCACGACCTATTTTTGGTCAGGCCGCTGGAAATCGTGTACTGACCTATCGCATGGGTCGCTTACTGAGTGTTTACAGCAGGTGGACTAAATAATTTAGGTGGAATTTGGTGTATAGTCCGCGGACTAAATGTCTGCTGTAAACGCTATCATTGTTTATTTATTTGCTTGACTTATTTTTAAAAGATTAAGGCGGCTTTAGATATGCGGTGTTTGTCAAATACCGAGCACCTAGTTTGGCAAACTTCGCATGTGTGGTTGGGTTGCTCGTCTAGTGCTTGCCCTAGGCCAAGCACAAACATTCGGGTGCTCGCTATTCCCGTAGTTTGTGGAACTTTCAACCAAATCAAAGTAGACGAGCAATGTGTTTGGGTATGTTCGGATCCCCGCTTTAGACATTCGGTATTTGTTGCGGTTGTTGATGAATACTGAAAAATGTCAAACTGTGTGGCGCGAGTAAAAATTTCAAATGTGGCACCATAAGCATCATATTTTTTGCGTAATGTTATTAAATGACATAAATTTATTTAATTATTTACTCAGATGTGCAGCAACTATTTCGTTATTTTTTACAAGAAAATGGCGGGAGTGAACAATGACGAGCAGCTCGTACATGTTCCAGTTTTGGCAAACATTCGGCAATGCCCAAATGTCTAATTCAATGTGCTTGTCATTTCGCAATCACCAAGCCAAATGACTTGACTAGGTGTTCGGTATTTGGCGAATAGGAGGTGTTTGAATAACACCGCATATCTAAAGCCGCCTTTATGTGAGCATTTATTGGTACGGAAATAACAAAAACGGCTCGTGTTGGCAACCCTTGACTTGATTGATTTCAAAATTTTATGATCAAATCGCTTATTAAATATGCCGAAAAAAAACAAAACCAGCCATAGCAGGTAACCCTATTATTGTTTTCATAACTAAATTTCTTCTGAGTATTGTCTATAATAAGTTTGATTTGCCATATGAATTACGTTATGATTCCATGATTGCACTGGAAGCTATAGGGCAAAGAGCTTTACTTTCCTGAACGAATTTTCAAAATTTAAGACACGAAAATTACCGTAGCTGGCAGCTCCAACCGAATTTTTCAACTAAATTTCTACCAAACTGGGCTGAGAGTAGGATTCAGCTACTGTGTCAATTTAGTCAAAAGCCGGTTACTGAATCAGAATTTATAGGGTCAAATGCAGTTATTTTTCTTAGTAATGTTTCAAGATGGCACCACTGCCCCAGAATTGTCCAAATTTAAAAATCGCTTCTATCAGACTGCTACTACTCAGTACCAATATATTCTGCCACTTTAAATTGTATCTGATTATTGGGTCGTGAGTTCCCGTGAACAGAAATTTTTGATGCTAAAAATATAGGTAAATTGGGGTAGGGTTACCGTTATTGCCCGTAGTAAAATTTGAAATGTTTTACTTGGACTATGTAGACAAAGCATAAGATTTATATATGAGTTGCTTTTTTTTAGAGTCGATGGTTTGAAGGTTTTCACTTTCAGCGCCTGCTTCAGCTACAAGGTTGCCAACATGCTCATCAAAAGCAACAACAATTTACAAATTAATAATGTCCTGAAAGTTTCATAATGATTGATAGCTCTGTCAAAAGTTATCACAATTTAAAAAATTTCAAATTTTCCCGATCTCTTTTTAGGCACATAGCGCACACTTGGGGTTAAAAAATTCCAAAACATTATCCGAGTCACATTCAAAACACGTTCAAAATTAATTTCGCTAACTTAATATTTGCAAAATTGTTTGTGGACAAAATAATAGATTTATTAAAAATATTACTAAAATGGCCGCTGGCGCCAAAGGGTTAAAGATAGTTAACATTTGGTGAGACCTGGATCTATTCTGCATATACATCAATATATCCTGAGAGTTTCAGTTCAATCGGATGGCGCGTTTCCAAAATAGTCACTGAATTTTTTTGATGATATATATATATATATATATATATATATATATATATATATATATATATATATATATATATATATATTAATGCGGACAGCTGTTTGCCACCACTCATCGTAAAAGAAAAAATGCATAACCGTATGCAGAGGTGACGACCGGTCGTTGCTGTTCGAGCATCGCAAATCATTTCAGAAAAAAAACAACAACAATGAAGCAGTGCAGTTCAAATGCAACCGCTTTGATTGTGTGTCATCGACACCTGAATGCATTTGAACTGCATTGATCGATGACCGGGCGATGACCGGTCGTTGCGCGATGTATGTATTGTTACGGGAGATGGCGGCAACGGCATAATATGCGGGAGCTAGATCAGCCGGCTGGGAAAGAAAAAGCAAAAAAGGGCATCAGCTGGCAGTGGGTTTTTAACGCTGGACCGAAAAAGTTGATTTTGGAGAGTGTCGAGCGACGGGGTTGGCGTCAGCTTTTGCTGGGGACGGAGGTTTTGGTTTTAGCGAGCACCGAGAAGGTGGTTTTTGGAGAGTCTCGAGCGACGGAGGTTTGGATTTTGGTCTTGGACACTGGATCGTGGAGTTTTTTTCTGGTTTTGGTGACTGGACCGTGAAGGTCGAAAAAATGGAAGCGGCGCTTGAGTTTCTTGGTGGAAAATTGGGAATTGGTCGGCGGAAAATTTTGGGTGAAGCAAGTTTTTGCTGGGGACGGAGGTTTTGATGCTGGTCTTGGGACTGGATCGTGAAATTGGAGGGTAAAGAAATTTGAGCGGGAGGCGAATGTAAGAATTGAAGTTGTTCTTATAATTGAATTGGGGAGTGTGAAGGAAAAATTTTGAACGGAAGGCGTATTGGGTAATTGGGGTGAAAGAACCGTGGGGTCGTTGTCGTGAAGATTGAAGATTGGCAGAGAAGAGTGCATTTAAAGTGTGGTTTTGGATGAACAGTTTTTTTACGAACCAACAAGTGTGCGACCCTTGTTCCGGAAGTAATAAGAAGAAAAAAATTTGTGCGCGAGTTCCTAAATGAAATATAGATAAACATGAAAGCCATAACTGCCGTTTGTGCGTGCGTCCGAAATTCTGGACAATCATTGGCTGGAAGAGACGATTGGCGTGCTGGGGTTTAGTGAAATTTGAAAGAGTGAATTTCGCAGTGTTTGAACGGCGTAGCAAATACGCGAAGTGCTAAAGTGACTAACAGAGGACTTTGTAGCTAGGTGATTTGGAACAGTGTCGAGTCGAGAAGAATGACTGCCATTGAATTTTTATTGAACGTTTGAATTTTCTGATCGCAAAACGGAAATAGAAGTTGAATGTGTGATGAACCTGGAAACACAGATTAATTTATTGAAACAGAAGTGGCTGGTGAAATTGTAGAGTTTACTGATTACTGCTATTTTGTCTTGTGCTAAGCGGCTTTTCTTTGGTTGTGGGATTGCGACGTCCTGGATACAATTGAGTGCAGGGGTGAAACTTGCTGAAATTCAAACTAAATTCATTGAAAGAAGAGAAAAAAAACTCAAAAGTCATACATTTTAACGTATAATTAATGTCATTAAGAATTTCAACAATCTTAACGTTTGAATACAAATTTAATTGATGTTGATCAACAGAGGAAAAAATTAATTTTTGCAGTGGTTTCAGAACACGGTCGACCGTCGTCGGAATGCGCTGGTAAGTCGAATTTTATTATTGTAGTTGCAAGATTAGTTTTGTATACAGTTTTTATATGCAATTTTTTTTCCTCTTAGCATTTGAATTTGGGTTTTCGTTGTTTTGTTTTTTTAAAGAATATTTTACCGTATGAATTTGCATTCAATTAGTATAAATTATTTACTTAGTCATTTAATTACAATCTGAGTTTGAAGTTTTATGTATTATTTTATATTTATTTTTTTGTTTGAATTTCGTTATCAATTATTTATTAATTTTTGCATTTTTTTGTTATAACTATGAATTTTTTCTTATAGTTAATTTGAATTTTATATATTATATGAGTTATTTATTTATTTCGCTAAATATTTGGTTTTTTATTTATTTTTGAATGTTAAAAATGTGTGGCTGAATTTGGCAAGCCTTTAGGTTCAGTGGAATCAAGATTAAGTGGGTTCCCTTCTTTCCTTTGCATAATTTTCGGGTGTTTTATGTGTACTAGTGTCTGTGCGTGACACAGCTAGGGCTTGATCTGCCCCTCAAAATACCCACGACACCGGTGACTAGCCACCGGTGACTAGCCGGCACCGCAAAGTCACGCGAGGGTAGCAGATCAGGCCAAAATTTCTGTTGTGGTGGCGGCTGTTCGAAATTTTCTTATTTTTTTTTGTGAACGGTCGCTACCACAACAGTGGCGCCTACACAGCTGTTGTGTTTGTCAAGTGTTTTAGACCGGAAGATGATACTGTGGTTCTGGAGCTGATGAGGGTAGTGCCGTCCCTCATATCCTTGTTTGCAAGTCACTTAGCTTGACTAAGTATTTTGAATTGAGTGGCGCCTTACACTCTCATCAGGTTGGGGTGATTCCGTTGATGCCTTGTGGACCCCATATCCAGCAGTAGCTGTCGATGCCTAAGTGGCATCTATTTTGAATTGGGTGTTCCCTTCCGGCATCTTCTGGGTTGCTCCACCCGGAATCATGGTGCATCTTTCCTCCATCCTTTTGTTTTTATTTTCCTTTTCCAATTTTTATACCTTTCCTCCCATCCCAAACTGCTCACTGACCCGTGGTTTCACTGAACCTATGAGAAAAATTTTTTATTCTAACACATACATAACATTTTTATCGTTTTTTTATTTATCATAATTTTTACATGATTATTTTATTCGGGAGTCTTGGATTGCTTTGTTTGATTTTGGTTGGGTTGTTGAAGCTGAATTTCATATTTTATTAGTGATTTGTGTTCTGACCTGCCTTAGTTTTATTTGCTTCAAAGCTAGGTGTTTTTTTATTTGAGGAATATATATTTGAATTTTTGTATTTGAATTTATTTAGGTCGCTCTTGAGTGAACGGGTTCGAATTCCTTTTTATTTTAAAGTATAGCTTGTTGTGTGTATTGAAGAATAGCTGCGTTAGATTCTTTAAACTTCTGCTTTAATACGTACAATGCCACGCGCGACACGTAAGCGTAGACCAACCACAAATGACTCGGGCTTTGAACGGTTGAGCCGAGCTTTGGAAAGGTTGTCCATCACTCCGCCAGCAGAACAGCATCCCCCGCACAACTTCACGGTGCCACAGCAAATCATTCCAAGCGGCGTTCCTGGGCCATCATCAGCACCTGACCATTTTCATTCAACGGGTCATTTGGATGGAGGCGAGATGGGTCCAGGAATTCCAGCAATCCCTGTTGAGTTAGACAGGCAAGATATAGCTACCAGCCTTAATGCTAGTAGGTCCGCTGCTGGTATGCCACCGTCAAAGTGGACGATTCGCTTCGATGGCACTTCGACGGGTCTCAACGTGACTCGGTTCTTGTTTAGAATCAAGTCCATGGCGTCGAGCTATGGAGTTTCGTTGGCCGTACTCGCTCAGGACCTACATCTGCTTCTGCAAGGTCCAGCAGAAGAGTGGTACTGGCGTTATATGGAGCTCCATCGCTCGGTGACATGGTCTGATTTGGAACGAGAGCTGCGGGAGCGTTTTGAGGACCGTCGAAGTGACGTTGACATCCGGCGTGAAATCGATGCTCGCATTCAAAAACCGGGCGAGTCCATCCAAGTGTTTTTCGATGCGATCGAAGCAATGGCACTGCAGCTCAACAACCCATTGTCGGATGTTGACTTGCAGTGCATATTGCTACGCAACATGAACCGGCGCCTTCGAGAGCACTTGGCTGGACTCGAATTCCGTAACGCTCGTGAGTTACTACGACGGTGTCTTGCGACTGAAGCAGTATGGTATCCATCAGATCAACGAACTGAAGGTACGCAAAGTCGACGAGTGATTCACGAAGTGAAAGAGCTTGAGGATGACGGTTCTGCTTGTTATGTAGACACAGTCGCCCCACCGTCCCGTGCACCACAATTTCGTCATTCATTTCAGCAATTACCAGCGGAAAATTCTCGTCCAGCACATTCCTCCACGGATCTCCGAATCTGCTGGAATTGCCAGGATCTGGGACACTCATATCAGGACTGTTCTGTGCCACCAACTCGAATTTTTTGTTATGGCTGTGGGACCCCTGGCATACTGAAGCCTAAATGTTCACGGTGTAGCAACTCGGGAAACGTCCGACGGATCGCAACGAATTCGGGGATTTGGAGCGGTCCATCTGCCATTCAACAACGGCGTCCCGAGACCACAGATGTGGCTACCAATGTGGACCCAGAGCTGTGGCGTCGTCAATAGGATGCCAAATATTAAATACGGCTGACACTGCGACCCAAACACCTTGGTCTGCAAATCAGCCTCTGACTGAGTCCTATGATACCCCTTCTAGTTGGTCGGCCTCCGGAGATGGCCCGACTTCTCGTCGCACACGCTCCTTTAATTGGTCACCAAATTCTACTTTTGGGAGATCATGGAGGTACTTTACTTTGCGTAGATTATTGAAGCAAGCTTGCGCAGATTCAATTCTGACACCGTACGGGGAAAACCGGCCTTTCGCCGAAATAGAACTAAAAGGTCGGAAGCTCATGGGGCTCCTTGACAGTGGAGCTAGCGTGAGTATACTTGGGGCGGGATCTTTGGACCTGATTAAGGATCTTGGGCTGCAGATGTCAATGCTGCAGACTGACATCCTTACTGCATCGGGTCAAAGGGCTCCCGTTCTAGGATACGTGCGTGCGCTGGTGCGATTCAACGGCCGCTTGAAGATGGTACGATTTTTAATTGTTCCATCTTTGACCGGTCGCGTATATCTGGGAATTGATTTCTGGAATACGTTTCGGATTGCGCCAGTGCAAGTCTCCGCTGTTGAGGTTTTGCCCGAAACACCCGCTGTTGGTTTTCACCATTTGCTTCCTGAGGATCAGCAACGTTTAGAGCTTGTCAAACAACAGTTTCCATCGTTCAATGTTTTGGGGCTTGGTAAAACTTCTTTGCTAAGTCACCACATTGATACTGGTTCCGCGAAACCCATCAAGCAGAGACATTACGCTGTCTCTCCAGCGGTCCAGAAACTGTTGTTTGATGAGCTGGATCGTATGCTTTCCTTGGGAGTGATTGAGGAAAGTCACAGTGCGTGGAGCTCACCCGTAACGTTAGTACGCAAGCCAGGTAAAGTGCGTCTATGTCTCGATGCCCGAAGGTTGAATGAGGTCACCATAAAGGATGCGTATCCGTTGCCCTTGATTGAGGGGCTGCTTTCGCGACTTCAGTCCACTAAATTTATCACAAGTCTGGACTTAAAGGATGCCTTTTGGCAAATTCCTTTGGACGCGGAATCTAGGGAGAAGACGGCATTTACTGTGCCTGGCAGGCCCCTGTACCATTTCACGGTCATGCCTTTTGGTCTGTGTAACGCACCGCAAACTATGTGCAGACTGATGCATCGGGTTATACCTCATGAGCTGCATGACAAGGTGTTTGTATACCTTGACGACTTACTTATTACAAGTTCGACATTTGATGAGCACTTGGAACTTCTTTCCACAGTTGCACAGCTGTTACATGCAGCTAAACTCACCATCAATGTCGAAAAAAGTAAGTTCGTTCAAAGGGAAATCAGATACCTTGGATATGTGGTTAGTGACGGTATCCTGAAGACAGACCCTGAGAAAGTGTCTGGCATCGTGTCCTATCCAGTACCAAAAAGTGCGAAAGACGTGAGAAGGTTCATGGGCATGGCAGGTTGGTATCGTCGTTTTGTCCGTAATTTCGCTTCCGTGACAGCACCACTGACAGACTTGTTGAAAAGCAAAAAGGCTTTCCAGTGGACTCAAGGAGCGGGAGTGGCTTTCGATAGAGTCAAGGAACTGTTAGTTTCTGCTCCAGTGCTGGTGAATCCTGACTTCACCAAACACTTTTATATTCAGTGTGACGCTAGCACTACGGGTATCGGGAGCGTCCTGTTTCAGAAGGATGATGATGGTGGAGAGCATCCCATCGCTTATATGTGCTCGAAATTAAATGCTGCGCAGCGCAACTATAGTATCACAGAGCTAGAATGCCTGGCTGCGGTGCAAAGCGTCAAGAAATTTCGGGCATATATTGAGAGGTTGCCCTTTACCATCATCACTGATCATGCTAGCCTTAAATGGCTCATGAGCCAACAGGACCTCTCTGGAAGACTTGCCCGTTGGAGTTTGAAGCTGTAGGGCTTTGATTTTATCATTGAGCATCGCAAAGGGTCACAGAACATCGTACCCGATGCTTTGTCAAGGGCACATGGATGCGGCGAGGAGGTGATGGCCATTTCGGGATGTTTGCCGGAGCACCATCATGTGGCTGCAATAATTCCCGAGTCAGCGTTCCAGGACCCAAAATATGTCGAGTTGGTAAATCAAATCGTAAAACAGCCTGACCGTTTCATGAACGTTTATGTTCGGGATGGGCGGGTTTACATTACCACCAACACGACAGGAGCGCTGACCACGGACATTCCCACAACCAAACTATGGGTCCCGGAAAGTCACAAGCAAGAGCTGATTCTCCGTGCTCATGATGATCCATTGGGCTCTCATTTCGGCATTCGGAAAACTATTGAGCTGCTGCAACGCTATTATTATTGGCCTCGTTTAAGGCAAGACGTTGCAGGGCATGTCAAAGCTTGTAACACATGCAAGCAAATTAAGCCTCCGAATACCGTGATGCGACCACCAATGGGCTCATCTCGAAACACGGATCGACCGTTACAGCGCTTGTTTGTGGATTTCATGGGCCCATACCCACGGTCAAAACAAGGGAATGTGCAGTTACTCGTGGTGCTCGACCACTACACAAAGTTTGTATGGCTCAAGGCCTTGCCAAAAGCTACTGCTGAGGCCGTGATTAAATATCTGAACGAGATCTTCCTGACCTTTGGAGTGCCTGAATTCTTTCACTCTGACAATGGTGTTCAGTTTACTGCAAAGGCATTGGCTAAATTCTTGGGAGAATATGGGGTCGAGCATATATTCACTCCCTTGTATTCCCCTCAAGCCAATGCTTCAGAGCGAGCAAACCGAAGCATCCTCAACGCAATTAGAGCCTACATAGGAGATGAACACCGGAAGTGGGATGAGCATTTAGTGGAATCATGTGCAGCCTTTCGAAATGTTGTACATGAGGCCACTGAGTGTTCCCCCCATCCTGATGTTTGGTTACCACCCTATTCAACATGGCTCTGACTACGCTCTTTTGCGACAGTTGAACGCTTTTGAGGATGTAGAGGTGAAACTGAACACTCATTGTGATCGACTGCGTCTCATACACGATCGAGTGAAGGAAAAATTAACGCAGGCCTACGCAAAGGGCGCACAAAGGTATAATTTGCGCAGTCAGTTTAAATCGTTTGTTCCAGGGCAGGAGGTTTTCGTTCGAAATCACGCTCTCAGTAGTGCGGCGGACCGTTTCGCGGCCAAGCTTTCCCCGAAGTTTGTTCATGCTACGGTTCGTTGTCCGCGAGGTCTTGTGGCATACGAGCTTGAGGACGAGAAGGGAAATTCGATGGGCGTCTATCACGCTAAGGATATCCGATAGGGATCCTGACGTCTCTGTCTCTCTGCGACTGGTTGTTGCCCGGCGTTGAGACCCTTCTCCTGGGGTGAGTCGTCCCCACGCTGTTGCGGACAGCTGTTTGCCGCCACTCATCGTAAAAGAAAAAATGCATAACCGTATGCAGAGGTGACGACCGGTCGTTGCTGTTCGAGCATCGCAAATCATTTCAGAAAAAAAAACAACAACAATGAAGCAGTGCAGTTCAAATGCAACCGCTTTGATTGTGTGTCATCGACACCTGAATGCATTTGAACTGATTGATCGATGACCGGGCGATGACCGGTCGTTGCGCGATGTATGTATTGTTACGGGAGATGGCGGCAACGGAATAATATGCGGGAGCTAGATCAGCCGGCTGGGAAAGAAAAAGCAAAAAAGGGCATCAGCTGGCAGTGGGTTTTTAACGCTGGACCGAAAAAGTTGATTTTGGAGAGTGTCGAGCGACGGGGTTGGTGTCAGCTTTTGCTGGGGACGGAGGTTTTGGTTTTAGCGAGCACCGAGAAGGTGGTTTTTGGAGAGTGTCGAGCGACGGAGGTTTGGATTTTGGTCTTGGACACTGGATCGTGGAGTTTTTTTCTGGTTTTGGTGACTGGACCGTGAAGGTCGAAAAAATGGAAGCGGCGCTTGAGTTTCTTGGTGGAAAATTGGGAATTGGTCGGCGGAAAATTTTGGGTGAAGCAAGTTTTTGCTGGGGACGGAGGTTTTGATGCTGGTCTTGGGACTGGATCGTGAAATTGGAGGGTAAAGAAATTTGAGCGAGAGGCGAATGTAAGAATTGAAGTTGTTCTTATAATTGAATTGGGGAGTGTGAAGGAAAAATTTTGAACGGAAGGCGTATTGGGTAATTGGGGTGCAAGAACCGTGGTGTCGTTGTCGTGAAGATTGAAGATTGGCAGAGAAGAGTGCAATTGAAGTGTGGTTTTGGATGAACAGTTTTTTTACGAACCAACAAGTGTGCGACCCTTGTTCCGGAAGTAATAAGAAGAAAAAAATTTGTGCGCGAGTTCCTAAATGAAATATAGATAAACATGAAAGCCATAACTGCCGTTTGTGCGTGCGTGCGAAATTCTGGACAATCATTGGCTGGAAGAGACGATTGGCGTGCTGGGGTTTAGTGAAATTTGAAAGAGTGAATTTCGCAGTGTTTGAACGGCGTAGCAAATACGCGAAGTGCTAAAGTGACTAACAGAGGACTTTGTAGCTAGGTGATTTGGAACAGTGTCGGGTCGAGAAGAATGACTGCCATTGAATTTTTATTGAACGTTTGAATTTTCTGATCGCAAAACGGAAATAGAAGTTGAATGTGTGATGAACCTGGAAACACAGATTAATTTATTGAAACAGAATTGGCTGGTGAAATTGTAGAGTTTACTGATTACTGCTATTTTGTCTTGTGCTAAGCGGCTTTTCTTTGGTTGTGGGATTGCGACGTCCTGGATACAATTGAGTGCAGGGGTGAAACTTGCTGAAATTCAAACTAAATTCATTGAAAGAAGAGAAAAAAAAACTCAAAAGTCATCAATTTTAACGTATAATTAATGTCATTAAGAATTTCAACAATCTTAACGTTTGAATACAAATTTAATTGATGTTGATCAACAGAGGAAAAAATTAATTTTTGCAGTGGTTTCAGAACACGGTCGACCGTCGTCGGAATGCGCTGGTAAGTCGAATTTTATTATTGTAGTTGCAAGATTAGTTTTGTATACAGTTTTATATGAAATTTTTTTTCCTCTTAGCATTTGAATTTGGGTTTTCGTTGTTTTTTTTTAAAGAATATTTTACCGTATGAATTTGCATTCAATTAGTATAAATTATTTACTTAGTCATTTAATTACAATCTGAGTTTGAAGTTTTATGTATTATTTTATATTATTTAAATTTTATATTTTTTGTTTGAATTTCGTTATCAATTATTTATTAATTTTTGGAATTTTTTGTTATAACTATGAATTTTTTCTTATAGTTAATTTGAATTTTATATATTATATGAGTTATTTATTTATTTCGCTAAATATTTGGTTTTTTATTTATTTTTGAATGTTAAAAATGTGTGGCTGAATTTGGCAAGCCTTTAGGTTCAGTGGAATCAAGATTAAGTGGGTTCCCTTCTTTCCTTTGCATAATTTTCGGGTGTGTTATGTGTACTAGTGTCTGTGCGTGACACAGCTAGGGCTTGATCTGCCCCTCAAAATACCCACGACACCGGTGACTAGCCGGCACCGCAAAGTCACGCGAGGGTAGCAGATCAGGCCAAAATTTATGTTGTGGTGGCGGCTGTTCACAGCTGTTCCGCAACAATATATATATATATATATATATATATATATATATATATATATATATATATATATATATATATATATATATATATATATATATATATATATATATATATATATATATATATATATATATGAGATCTTGGCCAAATCGATTTTAATACTAGTGTTTTTTAAACATTAGTAAAACAATTTCAAGGAAAAGAAATATTACGTTTTCTTTGACAATAAAATCCTGGCATCTTTTTTTGCGGTAGCGGAATGTGGAATGATATTAGCCGCAGATGCAAAGTTAAATTGATTTGTGATCAAGATTGAAACAATGGATTATTATAAAGGTGGCTATTTTTATTCCGGCTGTTTTCCTTCTCTTATTTATTGACAAATTAATTTCAGCATCTAGCAGTTTGTTTACCATGTTTGTCTAATAGTAAGCTTTGATTCTATATGATGTGAAAAACCACCTTTTTATAACTAATTTAGTCGGAATTCCAGATTAGCTTCATGAGTTTTGTAGTTTCCACCATAACATCATGAATTTCATTGAATTGTAAAAATTATAAAGGCCGCCTTATAATACCGTATAGCTACTATGCAGATCTTTTTGTAAGTACTGTTATTCGCAGTTAAATAAATGACCATATGGGAAAAACAAAGGCTAAGGAAATATATTTTGAAAAGTGAAAAACTTGGCTATAACAATGAGCTTCAAAGATTCCAGTTTATACAATTTGTTAACTGGTAAGCTACATACAATATTGAAAATCTCAAGGCAAAGAATTTCAATTCCACTGCCTAGAATTTTGGACCCGATCGCCATTACCCCCTTGCGGCTTTAATGCATGAGGATCATTTTTCATATGCGAATTGATTTTTTTTCAGTGTCCTTATTCGACCCTAACGTTTAACATTTTTCGTTTGTCACTCCTATCCGCTCTTGATAAAAAAAGCGAACATTATTGAACATTTTAGAGGGGAGAAAAACAACAAAAATCAAAAAGTGCTTAGTGCGCACAGCAGAATTGATATTTGTATCATTGGTTATACTCTCGAAAACTTTCTGCAATTAAACATCCATTAAACTATTATTGAAAATTCGTCGAATGCGATTGGATTATCGAGCGTTAAACACTTCCACTCTGCTAAAAACATTTTTTCACTATTTTGATTTTAAATAAAAGAACCGAAACCTTACGAATCGCAAACTGTGATTAGATGAAGTGAAAAACTGTCCGTGAAGGTACATAAAAAATATTAAATTCCCACCTGATACAATTGTAAAACAACTGACACCAGTAGTTTCAATCATTTTCCAGAAGAAGCAAATGGTAAACAGATCTTCGCTCTATGGTTAAAAAATTTATAAAAACAAAAGCATCTCTATGATTTCATTTTGGATCATATTGGATAAACGGGTAGAATTTTTTGAATATGCTTTTGATTTGACCACTAAACAAACAGTCCAGTGAAATTCGACACAAAAAAGGCGACACTTCGGTAAAATTAGAGGAAAGCTGGAATTTGGTGTGAACCTTGATACTATCGTGCTGAATAAAATATCAAAAGTCCTTATCGGTCCGTGTGCTGCGTTACACTTTATACGGGGTCAAAGGTCACCAAAAGCGACCTTTCGCAAATATCTCAGTAACTGTCACCTCTACAGAAAAACAATGTATGACGAATTTGTAGCTTAGAAAATTTCCTACAAATAAAATTTTGGAACTTTTTCTTGTAACGAAAACCATTTTTGAGACATTTTGATTCATAAACTGGTAATTTTTATATTTTTCAACAAACGTGCACTCCATTTCGCACCACTTTCCAGGTAAAGAACAAAGTGTAGTTTTTTTTAATGAGATGCTTATTTCTTAATAGATTATTATGAATTTGTTACTTTATTTTGGTTTATTTTGTGCAGGAATTATTTATTTCAATAATTATTCCTCTTCGGACTCTATTTCTTTGTTTATGTTTTCCTCTTCATCGTCTTCTTGTTCTTCTTTGTCTCCTGTATTTTCATGGATTCAGTCAGGAAACAAGGTGGATCTAAATCATCAGTAGGATCGTAATCATTGGTGTTATTCATCTGGGGCGATAAATTTAAGCACAACCGATTATGACAATTACCCCAAACTGGTGAACGATACAACCCAACTTTTTAGTAAATTAGTAAATTAGCATTAGCAATTTTTAATATTTTATCATCTTTATGTAAGTGATATAAGTGATTTATAGTAGTTTCACTACAAATGTTTTGTTTTCACACTCACTAGTTATCCTAATCAAGCTTCCGGTACCAGGCTTCACACGACTTAAGGTCTATTCACATTGTCCAGCACGTAGCGTGTCAGACACAGCACGTGTCAGGCAAAATAAGTGGTGTTATTTCACATATTCAAGCACTGAACGTCAGACAATTTTTTCTCTTGTCGTATGTCGTAGGATCAGGTACAATCAATTCGTTCAGAACTATTGAGAAAGTGTATTAACAGTTGAATAGTCAACAGTTGAGTAGTGAACAGTGTGTACTTATAAAAATGTTTGATCATCTATCGATTACTGATTAATAGTGATAGCGTGCTTATTAGAAGAAGAGGAAGAGCATAAAAGAAAAACGCTTGTTAAAAAAACGCTTCGCTGTTCATCCGATGTTGAAGCAGAGAAAAGCGGAAGGGGAATACTGGACGTTATATAAGCAACTGGTAGACGACGAGCAAAAATTTTTCCAATATTTTAAAATGAGTCATTACCAGTTCGAACTACTGTTAAAAAAAATAAAACCAGCGATTAAAAAGAAAAATACAACCTTTAAAGAGGCACTGTCTGCAAAAGAAAAACTCGCAGTTTGTTTAAGGTAAGTCACACATATAATTTATTCAAGTAGTAGTTAAATATACACATGATAAATCTTAAACAATTGTAAAAAAGTGTCTCGCTGGTATTCGTTCTTCTGGATGATTCGAATATATCACTCTTGTTGCGATTCGTCTGTTGGTGCAAGTGAAGTAAAAGAATTCTCAGCAGAGTCAAGATTGCAATGAACAGACGTTAACGAAGCATTACTCGATGAAGACGACGGGTTGCTTAAAATATCGATTTCCATTTTGGAGATGATCTCAAACACTTTTGCTTTTGCTAAAGCCTTTTCACGGGGCGGAAAGGATTTCACCGTTGCGGCAATGCTAGTGAAAAACTTATCAATATCGCCCGTGTTGTTTTTGTTCTCCAATATGTACTTCATAAGTACAGCTGAGGGTGTCTCTTCTGTGCAGAGTCGCTTCCTTCTGTTCCTCATTTCTGTTGGACGACTTGCAGGAACAGATGCGATGCTCGACGATGTAGAAATGTCGTTCGGTGATACTGACGAGTGTTCTGCGTGACGAGTATTCTGCTCCAAGTGATCTTCTTGGCCACCACTGTCATCTTCCACTTTTAGTGTGCACAATGTTGGCCTTTCTTTGAAGTATGGCAAAAGAAATGACATCTCGTCTTGATACTTCCATTTTTTCACTGGCGCATTTTCTTGGCCACTACGTGTTTCTTTTTGCTTTTTTATTGCTCGCCTATAGCAATCCCTCAGCAAGGTCCAATTTTTTTGCAGTCTTTACCTGAAACAGAACATTAAATGAATTTTTTTTTCTAGATTTCTGACAACAGGAGACTCGTTTGTAACAATTGCGTTCAGCTACCGACTTGGAGTAAGTACTGTTCACAGTATTGTCATGGAGGTATGCAATGCAATCATTAAAAGAATGATGGTAGAATGCATCCCTCTGCCAACAACAGAAAAGTGGTTAAGCATTGCGGACGATTTTTGGAGAGTATGGAATTTCCCGAATTGTATTGGAGCAATAGAAGGAAAGCACGTCATTATACTGCGCCAGCAAATAGCGGATCGCAGTTTTTTAATTACAAAAAAACCTTTTCGATTGTATTGATGGCTGTTGTCGACGCTGACTACAATTTTATTTGCGTCGATGTGGGAGGATATGGAAAAAATAGTGACGGAGGCATTTTCTCGAACTCGAATATAGGAAAATCATTGGCCACGAACACTATGAATGTGCCGATGGAAAAACTCCTACCAAATACTCGTATGTTGCTGCCTCATACGTTAATAGGTGATGAAGCGTTTCCCTTAAAAACCTATCTTATGAGACCATATCCATCTCATCAACTAAACATTGAGCGGCGAAAGCAATTTAATGAAAGGCTGTCTCGCGCCAGAAAAGTTGTCGAAAATGCATTTGGCATTTTGTCTCAAAAATTTCGCATCTATAACAGAAGAATACAGTTAAAGCCGGAGAATGCAGACAAAGTTGTAATGACTACGTGCATATTGCACAACTTTATTAAAACCACTGGAAGTTATAATTTAGATGCCGCACAAAACATTGCGTCACGAAGTTTGTCAGACTTACCGAACCAAGGGGGGAATGCGCCGATCGGAGCTTTTGATGTTCGAGAAAAGTTTGCTCAATTTTTTAACTCATCGGTTGGATGTTTATAATTTTTTATATTATATAATATGTATATTTTGTAAGTTTTGAATAAACCTTATTTTCGTGCAAACGGTGTATTTTTCAAAGAATAAACAGCAAAGATATACTTCAAAAGAAAAATTTATTTTGTGAGAACACATAAAAAAATAGCGAACAATGAAATGATTTTACGGAAAAGATTTTAAAATAACAGGTAATTCGAACATTTTAACTCTATCTTAGTTTTTCTTTCAAAAATGTTGACCATTAAATGTTAAAAACACAAGATAAGCCTCCTGTCGTACAATTTTGTTGTCAGTTATTCCAAAAGTATTTGAAAAGAAGTTCATTATTTTCTTACCATCTATTTGCAGTGCTTTGCCAATCTCGTCCCACGCTGCATCTTTTTTGTTGTTATCACTGTATCGCTTATCAGTGCAATCGTATAAAAAAACAAACTCCCGTACACACTCAATAAATTTTTCGCTATCCATCCTATGAACTTTTTTTGTCCGCTAAAAAATAATATGGATGAGTTTACGCGTGACACCAAGAATTTATGCCGCAGGCTTTTTCAGTTTACCAAACTCACTGATCATAACAATTCCTGGTTTTTGTTACGGTAAAACGTGGAATTGTTTCTATCTAAAGAAGGTAAAAACCTGACGCTAAATATCAGATAATTGTAATGATCAATACAAACGCATGTACTTTAATTGCATTTTATTGCCCTACCCCTTATAAAAAATACGAAAAGAACCAAAAAAAATTTAAAATATCATTTCTAGCTCGTTTGTAATTTTCAGTTCCTATGAAAAATAGTATTTTACAATACATATTTCCATTGTTCACCTAACTGAGTTTTACCTAGGCTAGAACAAAACGAACCAGCTACCAATGCTATTGATTGTTCCTAGTATTTGTTATTACTACTTTACTTACAGCCTGGTCCAAAATCTAATTAAATAGTAATTAAGTCTGCGTTTAGGTACAAGAAAAACCATTTGCAAATGGTTTATTTTTTACCTGAACGCAGACTTAATTACTATTTAATTAGCGTATTTACTAGCGCATCGGAACCAGTATTAACACTGTTGCGAAACCCTGAAGACAGCCGAGCCGCCGTCAGTGCAACATGTTATGTGAGGTCGGATTCGTTCTGTCCCGCGTGCCAAACCTGCCAGCTAGCTCAGTCCGGCGTGGGTTTTTGGGACGAACCCGACCTTCGTGCTATGGCACGCAGACAACACAACATTTAACACATGGTACAATCAAAAAGGAAGGGAAGGAAACCTGTAGGAAGCATTAAAAACGAGCCAATTATTGGGACATTATTTATGTATTTAACTCATAACAGAAATTTAACAATAACAAAAATTAACAATAGCCAGAAATGAAATGAAGAGTATAAATAATAATAATTCCAATAAAATTATACACTCCAAATAATAGATAAAGAAGAAAATAATTCATGGAATAAAAAATAGTAAGAAAGAAAAATTAATAGTTATCTAATAATTTGTGGTGGGGGTCTATGGGTACTCAACCCCGGCCGGAATTGGTTCACATGGATCTTAACACATTTGAAATAAGAATGTTGTTAATAATAACATGCATACTAGAAATAATTCTCAAATAATAATGAATTAACACTTACAACGACTATAAAATCAAGCCAAAAGATATTATAGAAGTAATAATAATAGATATTTGATAGAGCAATAAGAAAAATTTGCGGATAACATTGCTTTTCCCCCACACTATTGAATTTAACGGTATTTGACTAATACTTATTTACTTGACGAATCATACTATTTGAAAAATCCGTTGAACGACCTGATGATATAGACTACTTCGACAATTCTCTGCCACTTCAATTCATAGACTACCAATTTTTAATAAATTTTTTCCTCATTGTTAGATTTCCTTCCTGAATATTACCACACTTGAGTACTTATCTGGTTATCCGTTAATTTCATCATTAGAGGTAGATAATGACTATTCATACAAAGCATCTCCCAAAATCGGTTTCGTTAATCCACTTCCAATAGTTTCATGAAGTTCTTAACAAGATTGAACACCAAAAGACACTATCTCCGTAAATTCGACTTTCTTCCTCTTCGGTGAAATCTCTTCAGGTGAAATCTTAAACTCGCTCAGCACACAAACAGCACCCACGAATTGGAAAATACATTTTATACGTTTTCGACGATGCCACTCACAACTTTTACATCAAAGCTGATGCTTATCACTCCGTTTTTCTTTTTTTCTTATTTATCGGGATTTAGTCACTCTTCAAGTGGACTCGCAACTCAACACGCCAGAACAAACCAAAACAAAACCGATGTAAAAATCCAAAGAAAATGATACTGAACTGCAATATCAAATCACCCGCAATTCGCGCTTCTTTTTCTTTCTGTCCTATCACACCTTCATCTCTCCAGTCTTCGAAACCGAATCCCTCCCAAGCGCCAAAACTATAGCAAGCAAGCTCCCGTTGCCGCCACGTCCCGTTGTTTTCTTCTTGCCCAGTTAGGCAACAAGTGTCTCTCCACCACCAGCACCAAACATCTCCCGTTTTCGCTGGCCTGATAACGCAGCTGATGCAAATATTGTTGCAAATCAGCTGCGCTCAGGTCAGCGAACCCGATGCAATGCAATGGCACATGCGACAATCAAATGCATAAGCAAAGCCTGTTTTCTAATGCAATGCAATGCAATGCATTCGACCGTCGCATGCAACACTGCATCGCCAATGTTTGTAGGTGTGTGTGGGTGTTATAAGTGCGAGGCTGTTTCGCAACAACACTACTGTTCGAAGTATAGTAGAGGGTTGTTCTTCAAACATTAGTCAAAATGACAATATTAACAGGGTTTCTATGCTAAAGTCATGTACACTGTACTCTTATCAGCTTCAATAACTATGAGATGTCCGGTTACTATGAAAACAAATTAAAATTATGTTAAATCTACTTAAGAGTTTCTCAATATGGGTAGTTAATCAGCATCATCCATTTGAGAAACAAGCCATATGTTTTAATAATATTCTACTTTTATATTAATAATATTAATTAATATTACTATTAAGGATATTCTACCAGCTTATTAGTATTCTACTTTCCATGTTATTTTAATTAAATTGAAAATTTCTATAAATTTCTAAAAATGCACACCTGCACGCTTCCTAAAAGCTTAGTCACTTCTACAATGGTGAAGTATGCCGCGTTGAAAAGTCACATACGAACAGAAGTTAAATAGGCTTCGAACTTTTCAAACCCAAGATCCGAGTCTTTTAATGCCAAAGTCCATTCGATCTGTAAAAATTTCCTGATCTGATCTACTAATCCGCAAATCAATCCGACACGGATTGATCAGCCTTCATCCACTATTAAATCACATTGTATGTCTTATAGCTACTAACGAAACTGTTTCAGACACGTTCCAGCACCAGCAAATATTCTTCCCGACAATCCGTGCTGGACACGATCCGTGTCTGCGGGTGCTGTTACGAACACGTTACGCTGTATGTGAAAGTGTCCATACAAAACATGCTAAAGAATATCTGTCGTGCTTGACACGTGCTGTGTGCTGACACGCTACGTGCTGGACAATGTGAATAGACCTTTATGTGTATTGAAATTCACTTAACTCTTAAACTATTGGCCATCTCATTCTAAAACTTTTATGATAAAATAAGAATACTTATATTGTTGTTTTGTTATAAAAATAAATAAAATTAACCTGGTCCAAATTATTCAAAAAACGAGTTGAAATTGTTACTTCCAGTTTCACACAAATTTTTACCTCCGGTTTTCAAATCTAATTTCAAATTTAAAAAGAACAGTTAATTTTCTAAACCAATCAGTATATTGAAGGTTTTTAAATTTTTTTTTAGTCTTAGAATCCGCTTCCAAAAAAAACCTTCCATCAATTTCATCCATTTTTCAGAAGCCCATAACTTATGCTCGTATCTTCTAGAAGTACCATTATGCGCAATATGAACGAAATCCAGAGCCTTGGCTTTTTATTAATTTTCGAAGAAAATTAGTATTAAACTCGTTTCGCGGAAAATTCATAATTCATGTATATATATATATATATATATATATATATATATATATATATATATAAACATATATATATATATATATATATATATATATATATATATATATATATATATATATATATATATATATATATATATATATATACATATATATATATATATATATATTAGGGCGGGCCAAATTTTGTGTCGATTAGACCTGCCCCCTAAGATGATTATATGGACAATTTTAAGCAACTTTGCCGAAGAAACCATAGGTCTATCTCAATTTTCGAGTCTCCTACTTTTCAAAAAAAGATTTTTTCCCTATAACATCATTTTGATTCAAAATTCGTTTTTTTATTCATCGTTATATTATCTTTTTTATGTGTATATGGGGGGTTTTTGGGGTCGAGAAATTCATTTCTGATCTTTATTTTTACCTATAACTACCGCCAGAGGGCGTTTCATGCATATTTTAACTATTTTTCGTCTATTTTCCGAGAAAAATTACAAGTTTTTCGGTAAAATTGATCTTTATTTTATTTTTTTCAACAAAAATTCAACTTAAAAAATAAGAACATGTGTAAAAAATAAAAAAAAAATGAATTTAGTGGAAGAAAAGCGAAATAACTTATTTTTGAAAGTCTTTTTTGCTTTCAAGTCGGGGGTATTTTGCACGGCTTTCTGATGTAACTGCCATAACACTGTGTCGACTCTTTTCTAAAACACGTTTAGAAACGCTAGCCAGCAATTGAACATGTCTTTCCGTTGCTTGTATGTGTACCGGAATTCTTGGATCAGGCAATGGTGGATCATCGCATTCTAAATATTGTTCCAAATGATCATACGGAATGCTATACGTAAACGGTGGTTCGAATAAGACATCATCTCTATTTAAATCAATCATATTCGTATAATCTGTACAATTGAAGTTTATCAAAGGTTTTTGATAAACTCTAAGATGTGCCGGGTCGTACAGATTTCTTCGGTAGTGTAAAATTTTCTTGATTGCGATTTTTCGTGTCTCTTTTTTATCATCAAATAACATCGCTAACAAAATATTTTCGGAATGTGCGTAATATGAATTGTTTTTAATGACATTATTCACAACTCCGCGTAGATTTGTATCCAAATATTGTGTCCAACGAATGAATTTGTAAAATAATACACTACCGAAGACCACCGAATTATAGTACTTGATGTTGAAGTACATCGGCACATACACTTTCATTATGTATGTTGCCAAAATTTTCAAATTCCTTGATAGATTTTCAGTTGACACATACAACCGCAACAATCTATTCGCCTTGGTGAGCCAACGTGAATGTGCTATTGGTCCTGGTTTATTGTGAGATAAATCCGCAGGAACAACACCATTCGAAATTGCATTGGCCATTTTGTATAAGTACTTTGAATCGGTGGATAATTCAAATGGATCTAAATCAGGTGGCATGTTCTCTAGCACGATTATCTCGAATTCATCTACAAGCTGAAAAAAAAGAAATGAGATGAATTAAATTTTACCATTTAATAATGGAAAAAATCGATGAGAAAAATGACAAATGATACATACCGGAAGATTTTCACAAGTTTCAATTTGTTTGCCCAACGTTCCAGTTGTTGTTCGTGGTCCAGTGGTCGATGATCTTTCCAAAGTGTCAAACAAATGACGAAATGGCAGCTCGTTAAAGTGCAGCATGCACACAAACCAATGCAGCGGTCTATTCAAATGCAATTCAAATCGACGCAAAATCCCATTTCTTACGCCAGTATTTGTTGGCTCACCATCACAGCATATGCCGATTAATGCATCGAGAGCAATTTCTTTTTCGACGAAGAATGCATTAAATGTCATCAATTTGTGTTCAGCATCTTCATTTTCGACTTTTGTGTAGCCTATCAATTGAGAATTTGGTTCCTTCAAAACAACTAGATGTGGTTCTTTCACCATCCTTGCATGCAACTTCTCATCGATTTTTTCCATTGTTAAAGCATCATTTTTTCGGCCGTCGAATGAAAATGCTATCAAATTGGATGCATCATACTGCTTACGAAGCAGTTCTTCTCTGCATTTGGCCTTTTCTCGACGCACTTTATTTTTATCCATGATGATAGGATTGCCATGTGCATCTTTTACGTCAATGTCTTGCATAAGAGATGTTGCGAGTGCTGCTGCTATTCTATCAGACACACCAAATCGATCACACATCGCAGCGAAGTTCGAAGCATCGTATCTGGGAGTATACGGTCCTCGTATCATTGGCGGAATATCTTGTGGATTTGAACTTGGCTGATCTATATCAGTACTTGGTTCATATGCTGAATGGCTCTGTTCAACGCTTGTTGGTATTATTGTTGACGTTGGTGCTGGCTCTTCAACTTCTAGCACGAATTCCGGTATCGTCAATCTTCTGTCATTATTTTGATCTCGCATGAACTCTTTCAAATGATCTGGAATCAATCCACATGAGCATAATTCTGCTTTCAAGTCACATTGACATTTGCCGATGTAAAATAATTCTTTTGTAGATTGCTCGAACGTTCTGAATGAGGCGATATTTGAATGTTTAGTTTCGATTTGATACTTGTCAATCAATGTACCCAATTTTCTAACAACACTTTGTTTGGTTAGAATTTCAACATTAAGTTGACTCCAAATTTCAATCAATTTGTCTGTTACGTGCGGTACGAATGTTTTATACGAAAACATTTTGTTTTGGAGTTTAGCACGTTCGGCCAAGAAAAAAAAACATCTTAAAATATCCTGTTTCGTTGGCAGATCGAGTCCACTCAAATCACAAGATGCACCAAAAACAGCAACATCGTGCGAAGGCAAATGCTTCAAATGACTTTCGGTACTTGTTGATGTTGTTGCGGTTTGAGATGTAGACGGCAATGCATTTGGATCCATTGTATAATTTTACTAAAAAAATTTTAAAAAACTGAAATTAGCATATTTCAAAACATTTGGTTCGAATATATTTTTTCCACCTACAAATTGGCATAACTCATATGTGATCAACAGCATTTACTCATATGTCAACCGACATTTCGCCTCTAAGGACCAGTTAATACATTATTCCAACGCACATTATTCCTACATGCTATACATATAAATACATTACAATGTATTACATATTTCAGAAAAAAGTAACCAAGCAAGAGAACAACATCGATGCCTATGTGTATTAAATTACAAAATTTTAACACATACCTTTTAATTCTTTTTGAATTTCACAATTATTCACTGGCAGGAAATTTATAATTCACTTTCACTGAAATGATGCTCAAACACTAATGAACTGAACACTCATAAATGTCATTGTGTTGTGCTCTTTCACAAAATATGTCGGTAATGATGTTTTACCGATGTTTTTTTTTTAATAAATGCGTTGTTGACTTGAAAGCAACAACACTTTGTCGCTTTTTTTCTCACTAAATTCATTTTTTTTATTTTTTACACATGTTCTTATTTTTTAATTTGAATTTTCATTGAAAAAAATTAAATAAAGATCAATTTTACCGAAAAACTTGTAATTTTTCTCGGAAAATAGACGAAAAATAGTTAAAATATGCATGAAACGCCCTCTGGCGGTAGTCATAGGTAAAAATAAAGATCAGAAATGAATTTCTCGACCCCAAAAACCCCCCATATACACATAAAAAAGATAATATAACGATGAATAAAAAAACGAATTTTGAATCAAAATGATGTTATAGGGAAAAAAGTGGGAGACTCGAAAATCGAGATAGACCTATGGTTCCTTCGGCAAAGTTGCTTAGAATTGTCCATAAAATCATCCTAGGGGGCAGGTCTAATCGAATTTTTCGGCTCCATACAAATTGGTCTAATCGAATTTTTCGGCTCCATACAAATATATATATATATATCTACACTCAGAAAAATGTCATTTAATAGAATCAAATTTAAATCAAAAGCTGAAATCACTTTGAAATAAAAAGAGAATCTTATTTGAATTCCACTTATAATAAAAATTTTATTTTCAAATCAACATTTTTCATCATTGAATTAAAAAGAAACGTATATGGAGCCAAATCATATTTGAAAATTTTTGAATCAAAAATGTTCAAATATGATTTGGCGCCATATACGTTTTCTTTTTAATTCAATGATGAAAAATTTTGATTTGAAAAGAAAATTTTTATAATAAAGTGGAATTCAAATAAGATTCTCTTTTTATTTCAAAGTGATTTCAACTTTTGATTTAAGGTGATTCTAAAAAAGTGTTAAGTGGTGAAATTTTTCTGAGTGAATATATCAGCAAAATGATGAAAAAATAATCTCTGGAGTGGCTGATTTGATTGAGCTGAAATTTTCGGAGAATGTAGATGTATATAGCAAGTAGGTCCATGACTTGCTAAAATTCAGATATACTAAACCTTTTGGGGGCGGCGAGCGTTTTAGTGAATTTTCAGGTACTCCTATATTTCCAAGAACTGTAAATTTTTGTTCAAATAAATGTTTGGGAATGAAAACTTATTGTGTTTTAAACTTGTTTATGATAAAGAGTTGGAAATTTTGAGCCGTGTGTGGGTGCAGAGTGCCTAAAAGTAGGCAAGGATTTTTTTTTCAAATTTTGATTTGTCATTTCTTGTAAGAAAAACAATGGATCATCGTGAAAATTACAGAGCGTATTGATGTTGACTATAATTTAACACATATGGATTTTCAAGATAAAGCGGGTAACCCTGTAGCTGCGGCAGGCTGCTGAAAAAAAATCCTTCATATCATTGACCCTCCTGAAAATTTTTTGATCTTTGACAAACATTTCAAATCTTTGATAAATTTTATTTTTGTCCTTCATGTCAAATTGAAATTTTTAGAATTCCGATTTGCGCAAGAACGGCAACTCATCACCAAATTACCTCTATTTTCAGCACTCGAAAGTTCTGTTCATGAGAACGGACGACCGGATAATTTGATCATTATGAAATTTACAGAACATGTTGGCAATAACTAGGACCAGGTCTGATAGAAGTGATTTTGAAATGCGGGTAACGCTATGGTAGTGGTACCATCTTGAAAAATCACTGAGATCAAAAACAGCTTTTTGGCCTATAACTTCCGGTTCAGCCATCACATTTAAACCAAATTCCCATAATATTTGGATCTTACTTTAGATAACATTTGGTGAAAATTTGGCTGAAAAAGTAGAATAGAGTTGCCAGCTATGGTGATTTTTGTCTCCTAAATCTTGCAAACTTGCTCAGCAAAATAAAACTTTTTTCCCTATAACTTCTGTTCCAGTGTAGATATCAAAACGAAGTTCATGCATTACATGGACCTTAATGTGAACCAAATGTTGTAGGAATTTCGTTGAAAAATCATGAAAGGGCTGCCATCTATGACAATTTTTGTAATTTTTTGGAATTTCTTTACTAAGTGATTATATCATTAGATTTGCAAATGGAAATCATCCTGCAATGAAAATTAACAACAAATATTAACGCTTTAAAAATTTGAATAGTTTTGAGTGTGGTAACTCTAAAATTCTTTTCACCCGTATAACTTCCAGCGCAGTGATTCAATCGAAACGAAATTTATTGGTTGGGTTTAACTTAGCGTGAAGCAGATTTGGTATATATTTTGCTTTGCTGCTGACACAGGGTAACCAGCATTAGCCATTTTCGTAAATATTGCACCAACAAATGCTTCAAATTACATACTCATATGCAAAGCATTTACAATAACAATAAGAAACCAATTTTTAAATTTTGCCGAGTTTTGAAAATTTTTCGGATGACAGCCTCAAACAACGTTAAACCGTTGAAACTTTCCATGAAATCTTGCGATGAGAAAAAAACTCAAAGGATACGTTGATTTAAGTATGAGCTTGTTATGGTAAACTTATTGCTGCTTCGTTGGGAAAGTGTTGCCAGCACTGAACATTTTCATAATTTGTGTTATAGTTGAGTTTTGTTGCTTTGGATAAGGAATGGTTGATATGCTTCAACGTCTTTCCACATTTTTTTGTCACTCAAAGACAGTGTCTTCGAAAATTAGTTTTCCAGCGGTTCTGATGCGCTAGAATTTTTTCGTTTTCCGCTTCACGTGAAATGCCCCATTGAAATTTCTGAAAAAGGATTATAACATTTTTCTCCATCTACATTGAGTGTGGTAGATATGTTCGTCTAAAATCATATATATTCATCACATTGAATATTTCTTCATGGTCTCTTATACAGCAGCTTCGCCTCTGAATGATAGGTCCTGGCGTGATAAATCGATTTGCGTACAATTTCATAATTTTAAGCTTAACTGTGACATGATGTGATCATGTCATTGGTTATTATTTTGACAATTTAGGTTTTTAATTAAAATTAGGTTAAGGTTACGTTTTTCAATTCAAAACAAAATAGTTTCTCACCTCTACAACTACCGCAAAGCCAAAAATTTGTGTAATACTACTCCACACGAATGGACGATTAACTTTCGCGTCAGCTCTAATAGCATCTTAACTTTTAGATTAATTTTCAATATCTTCTGAAAGCGACTTCGAGAAAATGGTTTTAATAGCTAGTGATAAATAGTATTTACTTTGAGTAGTCATTAAACAACAATTGATTGAAACTACAACTAATTAATATGAAAATAATATAACTTATGAGCATATCTTTATACCAGGTAAACTGTCCCATGTCACTCAAATCTGCATTCGTTTCACACTGTCATCAAGCTAAAACGCTGTTGCTACCAAATCCATAATTGACAGACATAAAAAGGTGAAAACAAACCACATTCCCCTCAAACTACCTACCGAAAAATTGATCGGTCTCTATGGTAAAATCTATGAAGCTTTAACTAATTCTCATCAAATTTTAATTTTTATGCGCACATTTGGAACTATATAAACTTTTCATTTCGAAAAACATATAAAACGTTGAAAAAATATATAACACAAGTGTAAATTCAATAAATCGAAAATTTCAATGCGCACAGTTCTTAATTTGTTAATTATTGCCTTTTTCTGCCTTGAAATTAGCTTTGCAATGGCCAACGGTAACGAAAAAAATGATATAACTACTCGCAGCTCTATTTCAGCAGCTGGCGCGGCTTGCCTCTATGATCCTCCGCGTACTCGACACTGGGTCGATCGGAAAAAAACCTTAATGAATCAAAACCGCTAGAAACACTAATGTTCGAAGAACAGTAGAGGAATTGTACAGATTTTGAGTGTATATTCTACCAATAGCTACTTAAGGTGACCTTAAACAATAATAGACCCTAAGACAATTTAATTTCGATAACTTAATCAAAAGTTACAGTGATAGAAAGGTGTTTTAGGCTGCCATCCGAAAAATGTCCAGACCTTAGA